>JAHWFO010081140.1:726210-741414 GCA_023313115.1 Rhysida immarginata | reverse complement strand
TACTTTCTATTAAATATTTTAAGGCTGCATTCACTCTAAGACGGATCCCGCGATGGAAGGCGTCGACGGCAAGGAATTGCGGTCAAGGAAGCGCCAATATAGGGCTAAAAATGGGATAAAATCCAACTCAAGACGGGGTCTATGCTGTTTTCCAACCGATATTCTCCTCCCTTGACCGCAAGACATTGACGTCGTTGTTATCCGTCGTGGATTCCATCAGTGTGAATCCAGCCTAAAGCCATTCTTCATCGCATACATTATTGCTCTAATATGATATTTTCTAGTAAAGTTTTATTTCTATCTGCCCAATTCAATTGTTCGGGGTGACTCTAAAATCCTTCGATCTACGTTTTCCGTTATATCTCCCATAAATATAACTATATATTTGGAATTCGCGCTAGAGTTATTTCATTTTATGCATGACACATTGCATTATTAGTCAGAATACAAGCTTCTGGCACAGTACGTTTTATCAAGGAGTTTAGTGTACAACTAAGATGTTCTTGTATTATTTGAAGACTAATTCCGTCGTAATTGTTTAAATAGCTTTCGTTAATAGTTTGCAACGTAGATGTGTCGTATCAATCAATTGGAACACATGGAAACTGGTAGTATTAATATAAGCCACCTTGACAACTTGAACTAACCCTACTAGATTTCTTCTTCTAGCCTAATTTCAAAGAACATTTCAAAAACGATCCTATGACAAGTTTACGAAAACCATCAACGAATTTAAGGATAAATCCGTATTCCGGAAGGAATGATAGGGCTTCAGTTTTCAACCATTAATTTGTTGTGAATGGTTTAGAAAGGAGGAGGAATTCCCGATCTGCGAGCCGAATGCCTGGCCTATTATTGAACCTCCACTATGACTGCTTAACAGTCTTTATGTGTCACTTGGAGACTTTCTTGCTGTATCAATATCCGCGGTGGCTCAATTGGTTTTCGACTAGAGTTGAGCATGGCATAGAAAAGTTAAATCTGGTTCGTTTTTATATAACGACATAATGCATACAATAAATTATATACAGTGCAGTTTTTATTGATATCTTTCTATGTTCAAGAAATACAAGGTGCGTCTAAAAAGTTCGATGAATGGATGGATATCTCAAAAGCAACGTGAGGTAAAAATGCGGCCACGCGCATGCGCAGGGAGAGACCAATGGAGAGACGGCACGTAGCAAAGAGCGCACGAAACCGACGGAGATTAGTCTGCTACGGGCAGTCGAACGGCGTGTGCGCGAAAACTCACGTCAATGGAAGGGCAAACCGTCTTCTCCGAAGCTGTTTTGAAGCGCTTACTGCTGCGCATCCAACGTGTTCCCCACAGATGTACAGGAGTGGAAAATGGAGTCTGTTGCATGACAAAGCACGCCCGCATACGGCGATTCGTGTACGTAACTTCTTGGTCCAATGCCATATAACTATTATCGCACATCCACCGTACTCGACTGATCTGGCACACGCAAACTTCTTTTTGTTCCCTCGCCGAAGGGGATACGTTTTGCAGATTTATTAGACATCCCAGCAGCTTTATCAATGATGTCCTTTGTTGAGTGTGAATAAAGGTATTTGGTTTCCATGTTTTGTTTTATTTGTTTTATGCTTCCATTCACCGAACATTTTAGACGCACCTTGTATAACCTTGCATACCTTCAGAATTACCTTGTAGGTTAGCTTATATTTAACTAACTAATCATTTCTAATTTTATAGTAATACTTTATCTAATATTAGGGATAAAATTTTTTTGCATATGCCTGTTTACAATAAGTCCTGCTCTCAAATTTTCTTGGAGAAGTGAATTTGTCCAAGTTTTATCTAAAGTTTTTCTCTTAGAAAAGGAAAACATTCTTCTAAAGACTTTAATTTATTTGTTTATTTGTTTACTCCAAAGAAAAAAAAAACCCTCGATCTCGAAACTGAACGATCTCCAAAAAAAGCAGTCTTCTGTCTAGGTTAATATATTAATTTAAACACACAGCCATAAATTACAGCAAACACTTTAATCTATTGTTTCGAAAGGAACCCTTTTCAAGGGATAAAGATAAGAAAAGCATGGTCCTGGTGTAAACCTCAAAATAAATTACAAGAAACTTTTCTCTTCTTGTGTGTAATTTATTTAGCAGTTTCCACAACAAGTCTTCTCATCTTTGCCCCTCGAATGAGGCTTCTTGCCAAAACAACGGTTGAAATGTTTAAATCCATTCTTTTGCAAAAAAAAAAAAAAAAAAAAAAAAATCGAAAAATCGATCCACCACGAAAGAATGTCCGTATTACAATGTGAATGGATCTAGTGGCTACCAAACTAGATCCATAGACATGTCCGGACCTTGCATCTAGTGGCTACCACCTGTTCCCGGATCTAAAGGAGGTCATCGGCAGCCTGCATTTCAGCGACGATGAACAAGTGAAAACTGCGTGACTTTCTTCACCGGCGGCAGCTTCTATGAAGTGATCATGCAGAAGTAAATTGAGCGCTATGAAAAGTGCTTAAATAAACTTGGAAACATAGTTTAAGATACATAGAATCAGGTAAAGAAAAAAATTTGAAAAATATATAGTTATTTTGTTTTTATTACAAACGGACCTTACTTTGCGAATAACAGTCGTATAATCCTCAGTAATAATAATAAAAAAAAAAATTAATTATTTCCCTTTAATTTAGTGTCTTTCAATCTATGTTATCTCACAGTACACTTGAACCTTTAGTCAAACTTCCAAGACAGACTGAAATTATAGGTAAATGTGTATTTAATATACCAAGCTCATACTAATTCAGAATTCGTTAGTACAGTCAACCAAAGGAAATAATCCACACGAGTTTAATACTTAATATTATATTTCATGCTAATGTGTTGCTTTAATAGCTTTTTAATTATAATTATTTAAATTTAATAATGTTAATAATGTTAACTCTAAATGTAATATTAAATTATTAAAAATAAATTAATATTGAAACGGTAAAACTTAGAGTAAAATTCAAGTGTGGATTATTTCCCTTTGACGACTGTACTTACGGAAGATAAAACTTAACAAAATATTATCGTACTAGCAGCATATACTTCTAATATAATTTCTAATGCAAATTCCGATTTATCCGTTCGCTAAATAGTTGGTTATCCGGACCGCTAACACTTAAGCTTACAAGTCTTAGGCTTAAGCTAACAAAAAAAATTATTATTTATTATCCAAAGATAATACATGTAAATAAAAGGCTTTTATTTGATTTTCTGTTTATGAAAAATCGCTGCTTTAGTCATGGTGTCACGGTCCTTTGTGAGACGACATAAGACATGTTTATAGGGAGTGCAAGTGACTACGTCACAGCTGACGTCATTTGCGCGATGAACGGGCCGAGAGCCTAGGAAATGGGATCGCTGGTTCCAAACATTGGAACCACGCAATATACGTACTAGTAACGTTAAAACGGGCGGCCAGTATAAAATGACATCTCTTAAATTATTATGTTAATTTCTGTAATTGATACTATTATTAAGACACTTAATCCCATTATATAATTTATACATTAATATTAGAACGCTTTTTAATCACTTTTAATCACTTAGCAAAAGAATGCCATCGTTCGCGGATCTTTCTTTCTTTGGGAAAACGATAGATGTCTAAATCGCTATTTTGGCTCCTTCTTGAGCAGTGAGGAACTAAACAATTTCACATCTTAAATGTGTTATAAACACTGGGCTTATACAAAATGATTTTATTCCATCCCTACGTTGGAACCATGTTAAATCCCGAAGCGAGAAGACTTGTTTGGAACCAAATCGAGTCACGTGACTGAAGAATTCCAAGGACTGACGTCACACTTGCACTCCCTATTGCACTGAAATGGCCGTGACGTCGAATATGGATGCTCGTGCTCGCCGAGAAAAAAACTGTGAGCGAAGCAGGGAAGCCATAGCCAACTAAAAATACTGCCAGCCTACGGGCATGACGTCTTAGCTTTAACCTTGGAACGCGTCGGGGCCTGTATTTTTAGTTGGCTATGCAGGGAAGCAGGATGATGTAACAGGGCAGAATAACCGCCCCGGGGCGTAGTGCCAACCCCCTCTAAACTACCCACCACCCCTGTCAGCTACTTGACCAAATACGCATAGATAATAAAAGTGGTGGGGGTTGATAATAGGAAAAGTTTGCAAGGTTCAGAGTTTTCTATACTTTAGCACAAAGTCAAATTTGCTCTCCCTCTTCTTTCCCCCCTTTTATGCTGGAAGCTTTTGACTTCCTCATTTAATTTGATAAAATTTAAATTAGTAATTGAACTGAGAAATTGTAAAAAAATTAAATTCGCTTTTTGGTTAAATATGTGAAATTAGTAATATCGTATTTTCATTGTTTGAACAAAAACGCATGATTTTAGGATTTGTTTTTTAAATAATGAGCGATGATTTTAAAGTAGGCTATTGATATTCGTATTAAAATGATATACGCGTTTTTTAAATTAAAATATGAAACCTTTTACCGGATAAATTTATGATTAAATTTGGTGCACATTTTTTTTTAATTCTAATTAAGCAGTGATGATGGAAACTTCGTTTCCGAAATGTACATCTGAGTCATTAAAATTTATTATGTGGAATAGTGTTTTCGGAGTTATTTTTCTTTCTTTAATACATCATGTTTGGAGGTCATCTCCAGTCTATATTTGTTTATTTACTGTTTCTTGATTTAACCTATATACTGTTTCATTGACAAATTCTTTAGAGTCTAAGATTTTCGTTAAGCGTTCTGTCAGCTTTGGACAAGACAATAGCCGTGAGCATTCAGTAAATTCTTGGTCTTCAACAATCTGCTCAATTAATGTAAACTTATCTGTCTTTTGAAGATATGGAATGTTAGGAACAGCAGGTAAATAGGAGTGCTGACGACAATGCTACCATCTTCTTCCACACTATCACCTATAAACCAGGATCGAAGACCATACGTAATAATTCACATATTTCTGAATTATCTTTAACAAACATAAAAAATGCTTTGCATCCTGTTTTTGGATGGCGCAAAGGTACAAAGTCTGGGCAAGGAGGCGGGTTTTCTTTATTCTTGATGTCTAGCAGCGATTCGGGCATGAAGAACACCTCTCGCTTGACGCTCTCCTTGGCCGCCTTCTTCGATCGATCAGTCGTCGACGAATCATCGTCCCCGCCGCTAACGCCTGTACTCACGACAACTAAAGAGGATGAAATTGCGTTTGTAAAGTATAGTATCATCCGGAGATTAGGTTTGGATAGGAGACGGAATTTTAACTTATATATTTCGATAAACATTTTGAGCGTAGCCAGGTTTTGTAAGAAAAAGGAGAGGGTGGGGGGGCAAATCAAATACATATGCGAAAAAATTAGTTGGTAAAAGCTCAAATACCAGCTCTATCTTTGCAGAATAAAGCCAATTCCAAAGTCTGTCGAACACTGCTAAAACGAACATCAAGGGACCGAAATATTGGTTCGCTATATACGAACCAATAACAAAAATCCATAAGCGGAGTAATGGATTGTTTAGCATAACCGTCATGGTTCAGACCCTGCCTTTAGAATACGTATCTTTCTTTCTTTCAAAATATAGATTTATAATTATGAATGTTTATTTTATGCATAAAGAGACATGAATAACGAAAAGTTCTATTAATTTAATTTTAATTTTTATTTAAGGTCTGAGTACAAAAAAACAACTGTAATCTTCTCCTGCGTGACGTAAATTCCATGAAAATTTTATCTATATTTTTGTCCAAAAATTGAAGCGACTCCATCATTCTCTGTTTTACAGTTTGTGTGGACAAAAACTTATTAATGGTATACATTGCTGTTTTGGCATCCACTCACTAGAAGTTTAGTGCACTAAATTCTGTGCGTGTTGGACCGCACAAAAACTGTGACTTGCGCTTTCGATAATTTTCCGCCAATGCACTTTTCACTTTGAAATTTTAACTTTTGGTTTGCCCAATGACCAATCATGACCATTCCAAGAATTAGGTGTTGTGAGTAAATACAAAAAAATTTTCCTAATAATTTTTTCAAAAAATCAAAAAAAAAATAAATTCAGTCGAAGACGTCAATAGTTCGTTATATCCGCTTTTCATGTTTGACGGTTCGCTATAGCAGTATAAAATAACGTTACATTTATAGGAAATTGGACGAGACCAAAAATTTCGCTCGTTATACCCGCGGGTTCGTTATAAGCAGGGTTCGCTATAGCGGGGTTCGAGTGTATTTGAAGTTTGTTTGATTTTGGCTACTCCCATAATTCAATCAAATGAATGTTTTCCTATGCCAAGCCGCAATAGCAGATAAAAAGAGCAGAAAAATTTAAGTTCTGCTTAAAAATCAGGTTGTTTAAAAAATAGTTTAAAAGAAATTTTGTGGCTCAATCTCAATTTTTTAAAAAGGAAGGAGACGTTTGGTACATCCTTTAAAAAAAACAAACTATATTTCTCATGAATTATTTTTCTCCTTCCATTTTTTTCTATTTATTCTTTATAGTCTCTTTTATTGAATTCAAATTTCTCGTCAATGGGAGGACACCTTTATCAGCTTTCATAGTTTTGTTTTCTTCTCTTGCTATCGCTTGGCATCCATCGTCTTTATTTACCGTTTAGGAAGGGGGTGAAGAGAACGAAAGAGAATCTGTACGCGGGAAGTTTTGTTCCGCTGGAAGTGACAACCGGTAAATGATGGCCACGTCCGAGGGGAGAAGCTCACACAAAAGGATTCGAGACTACGAAAATAAGATTGAAAACAGAGCCAAAGAATCGAGTTACTCTTCATCCACCCTTCTTCTTAGAGTGAACAGGTTCCATAGTGGATTTCCGATACCAAAAATAATGATTGGTTGGTTTATTAGAATTTTTGGCGTCAACTACTAATGTCATTTTGCGCCTTTTACACAAATTATATCTGTACGCAGCCCGGGACAAACACAAACATCCCATGCCCACTGCGGGATTCGAACCCACGACCAGGCGGATTCGAGAACTAGAAAGCCTACGCCCTAGCCCTCTCGGCCACCTGGCCGGCACAAAGATAATAAACTGCGAGATAATTGTTGACGACATATACAGTGAGTTCTTGCGACATTCTTTTTTCGAACAAACTAGAAAACGCTTTTAAGAACAGAGCCTGCTTAATGCAGCGTTAACATATAAAGATTTATTCAAGGCTAGCAGTTGATAGCGTTTTTAAAAGTTAAAAGAAAACTATCATGAAGTAGTTTTTATTTTTTATATAGTTAAAGAAACGTTTGTGCCTCTCGTTACAAATTCATGTCCAATCTAAAGGCAGTAACAAGAATTAAATGAAGTCAATCAAACTATCAGAAACCTGTTTTGTTCAGGGTGGGAGGTAAAAATAAATCAACATATGCTATTCTAGAGGAAGAGGGACTGAATAGAGATTGAATGGGACTGAGCCAATTCCAAAGAAAAGCTGAAATACTGAAATAAAATATTTGACTTAAATTTCATATCTTTTTCTTATTCTGGTTCCACCATTGAAAACGTTATATAGCCTTTTTGTAAAACTTCATGTAAATATTGATATAGTAAACGTGTGACTATAAAACTTTAAGGTTATTTATTATGCAGTGAATGCATATTACAAGGAAAACGATACCCAGAATGCTTCCACACTCTTTGTCAAGTGAAAAGATTTACATTTAAATGGTTCAAACTCACTTTCAAATATACTGAAGTGACAAAAGCCATGGGATACCTCTTCAATATCGTGTAAGATTTCCTTTTGCTCGGCGAAGTGCAGAGCAACTTTACCAGTCGGCGGAAGTCCTCTGAAGAGATGTTCAACCATGCAGTCTCGATAGCCTCCCATAAATGTGTGAATGTTGCAGATACAAGCTCCTGTGCACGTATGGATCGTTCGATAATACCCCAAATATGCTTGATAGGGTTCATATCTGACAATCTAGGTGGCCAATTCATTCGTTGCAATTGTTCAGAATATTCATCAAACCAATTGCGAGTAGTGTTGACCAGGTCACATGGCGCATTGTCCTTCTGGAACATCCTAACCTTGTTAGGGTAAACGAATGCCATGTTATGCATAAATGAATTTCGTACAGCGCGAATTTAGAAATTGTATTTTCATATTTACCATCTTCAATCTATATACATGTATTTATATTTATTTGAGCTGTAACGGAAAATAAGGGTTGCAGGATTTTAGAATTACCCTGTATAAGCCGATATAAACTCAACTCACTACGAAAGTTCTGAGATATAGAAAACTAAAAACTAAATCACAAAAATTGAATGTAGTTCAATCCCTTTTAAGTTATTAGCGACATAAACTGACACTTTTTCGAACATTTTTGACATTTTACTGCAGCGCCATCTATAGAACAACAAATGCAGAGACTGACAATGGAGGTCAATCGAGAACATTTTCGTGCAAAATGATTTTGTACGATTTGAAAAGTGGGTTAAAGGAATCCTAGAGCATTTGCATATGCTTTTGGAGACCTTGCTCCTTCTCGTACAGCAATTTTTTGTTGGTTTAACGGATTCAAAAGTGGCCGAATTCACTGAAAGATGAGCAAAGAACTGGACTTACGCCAGCTGCAGTGACCAAAGAAAACGTTGCTGCTATGGAAAAAATTATCCGTGAAAACAATGAAATGACATTTAAAGAAATTGAGTCATCATTACAAACTGGATCTCCAGAAGATCAAAAATTCTGCATTCATTATCTTCGTGTCAAAAAAGTTGCAGCCCGTTCGGTTCCTCACAATTTGACAAACGACGAAAAAACGGTGCACGTTTTTCGATACCATTACTAGTAGACGTGTTTTTGATATCATTACTGGTAATGAAACCTGGATTTACCAGTTTGAGTCAGAAAATAAAAGTTAAACAACATCTTGGATTTTTCTTGATGAAAATCCACCGACAAAAGTGAAAATGATGGAAAAATAGGAAAGAAAATTCCGCAGCCTGGATTCGAGCCAGAAAAGTGAAAAGGCAAAGAAATGTTGGAAAAGCAATGGTGGCAACTTTCTTTCAAAAAGTGGCCACACTGCAATCATATCGCTGGAGGAACAAAGACTGTTAAAGACAGTCAAAGAAAAATACGGGGGCAGAAATTTTGCAGCCTTGAAGATATGAAAGTGAGCTGACACCACTGATTGAAAATCAATGAAAACTATGCTTTCAAAAAATGGGTTACAAGAATGTAGAAATGTATAGAATGTCGTGATAAGTACTTTGAGAAAATGTAGTAATCAAAATGTTTGTCTGTTTAAATAATTTTGTATCTCAAAACTTTCGTAGTGACCCTCGCGATAAATTGATAAATTTCCATTACGATAGGCAGAATACAAAAGGGAAAATAAGTTAGTTGAAAGCTCCAAAACTTTCATAGCAAGATATTGGAAAAGGTTAAGTCAAAAGAAAATCAGTTTTTGAAAAAAAGATTCCTTTCTGTTTGATGATGTAGATGGCTGACGGGGAAAAAGCCCTTGCCTGTCTGCTTTTCTTTTAAGACAAAAATACATCAATCGAACGGTATTTTACAATCTAATGCCTATAGTACCTCTTCGTCCAAATACAGCAAAATATCGAGAAGCCTTTGTTGTTTTCCCTTACTCTTTAGGTCGCTACGTTTTCCCTCTCCTGTCTCGCTCGTGGCGACGACGTTCTTTTATTGGCAATACCTGTCGATATATCAGAAGAGATTCTCTTTACTAGTAGACGCATGGTATTTTCAAAAACTCTCAAAATTCATCGTTTCAGATTCCTTCATTCCCCTCGTCATGAAAAATATTACAGGATTCATTGAAATAAATTTTCTTTAATTTACAAGCATTAGAAGAGACGAAGACGGAAAGCATTAGTGGTTTAAATCTTGGATTAGAAATTTTAAACAGAGCGATTAGTTGATACATTTCTATTACGATAGGCAGAATACAAAAGGGAAAATGCGCTAGTTGAAAGCGCGTAAATTCAGTATCAATATTTTATAAAGTGCATTCATCTCTAATAAGCTTAAATCGCAAGGAAAGCTTAGTCACTAATAATTATTATAATTAATGCAAATTTACGACCAAAGAGAATTCATGCAAGTTAATCTCTATGCAATTTCAAAAGAATCTGAGCATAAATAAAATCTTGTAAACATTCCAAGGAGGAGCTTTAGCAGTGAAGCAGAAATACATTTATACTTAAAAGAAATTAATCCCCCCCCCCCCGCTCCCCGAGTAAGTTAAGGCAAGTAGCAGATCCTATTTGATCCTGCGGTATTGGACATCTATTTTTACCCCTTTATCTGCACTTTTTACCTCTCCCCAAGGTTTTTAATCAAAAAATTAATTTTCTCGAACATAAAATGTAGAAAATGTAAAAAAAAACCT
Organism: Rhysida immarginata; assembly: GCA_023313115.1. Taxonomy (NCBI): domain Eukaryota; kingdom Metazoa; phylum Arthropoda; class Chilopoda; order Scolopendromorpha; family Scolopendridae; genus Rhysida; species Rhysida immarginata. The sequence continues at coordinate 731,048 of JAHWFO010081140.1, read as the reverse complement.
CGTATCTTCTTTCCTGTCTCATCATTTACGAACGTATGATCCTAATGGCCTACTCATACTTGAAGCTCCGCCTCCCAGAACCCTCATGGCCAAAAGTTAGTGAAGATGATACAAAACACATTGCTAAACATCAGGGTAACTGATTAATAATTCTTTCACACCGATCACAGAGTGATAAGTTTATCGTTTCGTTAACTTTGTATTTTAAGTATTTTATTATATTTTATAACCAAGTTTCGATTATGGTTTCAATTTCAATTTCGTTTCGATCATCTTTCAGTTTTTTCATTTCTGTTACGTATTTTTGATTTATGCTTGAGGAAAGTGATTCCTGATCCTGTTTTCGTGTCTATTTGTACAGTTGTACGCGGAACTGGTTTTGAATTAATTATTCCTTGGGCCCAAAATCGTCAAAAGCAAAGCAGCTAGGCAGCTAACTATTCCGCGGCTCACTCCTGCCCAGAACTGTCATGGTTTCACTTTGGCGGCGATGTTAACAAACAATAGGATTCGGAATATACCTTTAATAATATACGTCATTAATTATTAACAAACTCATTATTAACAAACTTACATAAATCTTGAAACAGTGGAAATGATAAGATAAACAACGTTAGCTTTGACTAACGGAAATAAAAAGTTGACTCCAGATTTCCCAGAGATCCATTCCAACGATTCAAGTCAACTATAATTTTACTCTTTCTTTTCACGAACAATTAATAGAAATTTCTTGGTCTGCTGTTTTTAAAATTTTTATTTTAAGCTAACAGACTTTTCTATTTTAGTGATCTGGTTAGAACCAATTGACTATTTTACAGATATCGAGCAAGTCAATAGTTTTCTTATAATTAGGAGATATTTTATGAAACGACATAATTCTCTAAGAAATCAAGTCCAACAACATTCGACAAGCAAAATTAAATTCTGTTACACTTGGAAGATCCTTTCATTTACGGTTTTTGATACCAAAGTTGAGCTCGAAACTACTCTTGAAATAAAGATGAATTTTCATGTTCCTACTTTCTCTGAGTAAACTTTAAGATATAAGCGATAAGACATGAAGGAAAATTAAAGAGAGGAAAATTGGAAGGAACTGGGTGGGTTTGGTTAGTAGTATTATTCATGTTACAGCTCAGCATCACATCTTTCAGAAAGTTTTCATCTGGCCAACTCTTGATTTTGCCTGATCATGTCGGATCTGAATCGCTTCTTCCAAGTTCTCTGCGATTCTTGTCTCCTTAATTCGCCTTTGGAGGTAAACTGGATTCTTTCTAGAAGGAAAAACTGAGATACAAGCCTATTTTAAAGTTAAATAACGAATAAAACTTGTAAGTGCCTACTGCATCAGATTATGTGCTCATCTGTTTATCATTGCGAACACGTAGGAAGCTTCAAGGTCAATATGTTCTTGATCAAGGAAAAATCCTTTTAGATCGTAATCAAAATGTCCAAGAAATCCATTTTTTATTTTTCTTCTCACACTTCAAGATATTCTGTGTAATTCTTCATTTGGATAAATGACTAACTGAAATTACTTGAACAAATTCTTCGCGAAACCAAAGGATTGCTGTGGACATTCCAATAGACTTACAATTACACGGAATTCTTTTCATTGAACTTCTGACTTTTCGTTTTGTGAACGAACAGTGGATTAAATTACTTTGAATAAGAAGTCACTAAACAACTGTCCTTCCTGTCGCAAATAACAAGTTTGGAAACATCATTTCAACTTCCCTGCTTATGTTCCACTTAAGTCCAAAACCCGAACTCAAAGCTTAGCGGGCCTTTTGTCCCCCCCCCCCCAAAAAAAAAAAACAAAAAAAAAACTCACACCCCTCTTCCATTCTCGTTTCCATCTCGATCACAATCTCGAGCTTTTTTTTTTTATTATTAACACTGTCCTGCTGTTTTTGTTAAAATATTCTCTGCAATGTAGCAGGACCAAACAACCAACTACCACATATTCCATTATTGTTGCAATTAATTATTTTCTTTGTCATCACATTAAACAGTTTCATAGCTTGACACACTAAACATTACTGCTATCCACGTGGATATTCTTCCAAACCAAGTACCTCACCAAACATTTTACCCAATTCACAAAAAATATGTTATATTAGCAATATGCCCTAGTGATCCCAGAAGACTGAGCATCACTTTCCCAGCGATGAAGCTGTACAAACGGAATTCACTGCCTGGTTCAGACAGCAGCTCAAGGAATTTTATGCTGATGGTTTTGAAGGTCTTGTGAGTCGATGGGACAAATGCCTCGTACAATGTGAGAGCAATGGAGAAAGGAAAGGGCATGGTAAGGAGTTGAATGCGAGAGAAATGGAGAAAAGAAGGGGCATGATAAGGAGTAGAATGCGAGAGCAATGGGGAAAAGAAGACATTATTCAAAGACATTGGCTCATTGCATTCAAACTGGGGAATAAAAAAACAAGCCAGGAAATGATACATAAGTCATCCTCGTATTATAAAAAAATAAAAAATTTGGATAAAGTTTTCAAGTGTTCGTTAAATCCCTACAATGAGCCATTAAGCGCACCGTTTCAATTATTTTAAAGTAAAAGCAGTGTACATTAACTATGAAAATTTGATTACTCTTTTGTTTATTTATTCAACTACATTCGGTAAATACAGAATTATTTAAATTAAATATGATGGTTAATGTAACTGTGCATGTGAAAAATACAAAAAAATGGCATTAGCAATTATATGCAAATGAAGGAAAAGTCCATTGCGCATTTTTCTCATTCTCACCAACTAACAAGTAAGATTGGAGTATCGTGTATGGATCCATTCTATGTATGTCTAAAAGAGTAGCAAAAATTTCGCATTTGTTATCCTGGGCAATATTAACTGTCTTTTTTCTGCCGTTTTACGAGGAATTTTCTTTGATATTATGATAAACTTTTAAAGAAATTTTTATACGAACTTAGAACCTCATCCAACATCTTGGAATAGAAGACTGCGAATTCCTGTTTGGTTAGATTTCATCCATACACTTTCCCAGTATTTTCTATTTTCATATGAAAATTACATTGAGGAAAAATTAAATGGAACTCAAAGCTGAAAGCTTAACAAAGAGCGTGCTGAAATTAATTTATTCGAAGCCAATTATGGAATTTTTAATTAAAGCGATTCAATTTTACAATTAATTAATACATTATAAATACGATAATTAAAATTCATCATTTACATTTCAAAACACTATTCCTTAGGCAACTGAACAATCAGACTGATATTTCTTTAGATGAATGCCTTCAAATGTAAATATTAGAATGGAACAGTGCATTAAGCTTTCTTTAATTGCATTAAGTCAATTAAGTGAAGTTAAATAGCTTTTTTAAAAATAAAATTTTTAATATTTTAATAGCTTATAGAAGCAGGAACATTAAAACGAATCATTTCAAGGTTGTTTGATTTAATCAAAATGACTTTGTTGAACTGCAAAGAAAGATAGAAAGGAAAAATAAAGAAATGGGGGTAAGAGCAATAAACTGGATGCTAGATTGTAGGATGATGTGCATAATGTACGAGTGTGCTGAGTTTGATCCCGTATTTGGGCACTGTAGAAAAGGAGTGCGATGCCGTCGTCCTTGAGTTGCGTGTGATCCGTTTAGACTAAAAGGGGTCGAAGCTTTCATACAGACTAAAAGGCACTTGTAGTCAGCCTTTTGCTAATTTGAGGTTATCTGGTCAATGCTAATTAGGTAATACGTTCTGAATTAATGAAAGAGTGCTGTGTGCAGATCGCCTTCATTTTGTTTTGCACTTAATTGAATTTAAAATTTTTATAGCTGATCATTTCGACTTAAAGAATCGCGATTGCAGACTCTTTGTTGACACTTGTGAAATAAAGAATGATTGAATGTGTAATTTAGTTATTTTTTAAATAAGTTTTTTCGAATTTTTTTTGTGCATTTAATTGCCTCGAGGGCTCTGAACTTTAGTTCAAGTTGAGTTTAACTTGGACAATTCTGCCTTCTTTAGAGACCAATTTGTTTTTCATTCGCGAGATCAATAAATTCGTTTCCAGAGGGCTTTATTTCACTGTACTTCAGACATCATTTCATAATAAAGAAAGAGCCTTTTACGAGAACTTTAAGAAGGCAAGTGCCACTATTCGAGAAAATGAAATATCACGTTAAAAATACGATCTTCAATTGAGCTGCATCCTATTATTAGGAGCTTTAGCATAAAAGCTACTTATAAGAATGCGCCCTTAATCTGTACGTTTATCCGGCCGTCCGCCGGTTGCACGATAACTTGAAAACGGATTAACTTTTTCAAATTCTGTTTTCAGAAATATGACTATCAAAGTCTTAACTCGGCCGTATCAACTTTTCAGAATTTTTCGTGGACCCCTTCAAGTCAAATTCACGTGCTAAAACAGTGAGTGTAAAGAATTCAAAGATACTGGCTTGTCATATAACAATCGATTTGTCAAGAAGGAATGCATTGTTACTTTCTGTTCATCTTTTAAGCATTACTGACATTGGCGCGCGCACGTGAAATCGCTTTGTCGACGCACGATTGCTCAAGTGCTCATAATCTATAAGCTTATTATTATGTAGCGGGAAAATGGAGCTATTTATTGGTTTTATTTTACACACGATTTGAATCACCCTTCATCATTTCTACATTTTTTGAGGTAGAAAATTGAAATTCGGAATGTAGCTTACTATGGGCATGTTCCCCTTCACTATTTAGTTTGGTTTTGATTAGCCCACTAAGGTCGGAGTTTTGGGTGTGAAAATTAGAGGGGACCAAAAGGTCTAGGTGTATCTATGCATATAAAGGAGTGAAATTCGGTATGCAGATTCCTATAAGCA
>JAHWFO010081140.1:711057-724851 GCA_023313115.1 Rhysida immarginata | reverse complement strand
CATAAAAGCTACTTATAAGAATGCGCCCTTGGTCTGTACGTTTATCCGTCCGCCGTTTGCACGATAACTTGAAAACGAATTAACTTTTTCAAATTCTATTTTCAGAAATATGACCATCAAAGTCTTAGCTCGGCCGTATCAACTTTTCAGAATTTTTCGTGGACCCCTTCAAGTCGAATTCACATGCTAAATCAGTGTGTGTAAAGAATACCAAGATAATGGCATATCATATTTATTTATTTATTTAATCTAAAGGGAGATATCCAGGGCCAGTATGGCGGGGGCTGACGAGTTAGATCCCTGGATGGGGAACAAAGATACAGTTTTTGATAGTATATAAACAATTTTTAAAAATGGAGGGGAATGATAAGGGGCTGGAGTTAATTACGTGGTGGTGTAGAGAGGTACTTCTTTAGACGGGATTTGAAAATATTGGTGTTTGATGGCAAACGGAGATCTGGGGGTAAAGTGGACTAAAGTCTATTGCCGGCGATAGAGATACTCTTGAGCTGGTAGTTACGCTTAATATGGGCGATTGGGAAGGAGTTTCTGTGTCAGGTGTTGTGGGGGGGAGGGGGGTGTTCTAACGGTTGTAAATAAAGGTTGCGGGAGGGATGTAATTATAATGTTGCTAATTGCTTAATATATGAAAACTGCTAGGCTATAATGGCACAGTTGGTGTATTGGGGTTATGCCCACAGAATTAAAAAGGTGAGAGACAGGGGTAGGTTTCGGTAGTTTTAATAAGGTACGTACAAACCATTTTTGTAATCTGTGTAAACGTAGTAAATTAGATTTGGTGGTTGAACCCCAAAATTGAAGACCATGGGAAAGCGAGGAGTGGATTAAAGCATTATATAATAGAAGGAGGATCTTGGAGTAAAAAATGAAGACGGGAGAATTTTTTTTTTCCCCGGGGAATTTTACGAAACCGTTTTGCTAGACACCTTATCATTCCTAAACTTTTTTTTATAATTTTAATTTTGTATGTGTTATTCTATTGCATTATTTTTCGTCGCCCTCTTTTTACCTTCTATTTGTCCTCCTTCCTGGCCTATCCCAACACGTCTTCAAATTCCTCTTCTGCTTTTTCAGCCAATACCGTCATACTGTTCGTTATGCCAACTATATATAAAGGCGTCCTTTTTTCATAACTTCAGGATAATTCTCTAATATTCTAATTGCCTTTAGAGAATTATCCTTTTTGCTTTGATAAAGGAGAGTTTGTCTCTATCCGAAACGTCAGCTGTTTATTTGATTTTATATTTCTAGTTTTATTTTGATTTTACTTATTATTTATTAATTATTTTGTTAATTGTTAATTATTATTTTATTTTTCATTTTTATTTAATAACTATTATTTATATTAGGTAAGCTTATTTCCGTCTTTAATCATAAATTTGAGACTGATAGAAGAAGAAAATTTAAATATTGACTTTTTATCCTTGTACAATATGTGCTATGGACGTCAACCCAAGAAATATCTTCGATATCAGAATAGTTTGACATAAGCATTCAGAGAACTGGAATTGAATTTTGCATCTTGAAGAAAGTTTCCTATCACTGGAAAGGAAGTGCCCATCATTTATTTCGACCGCATTTGTCGAAGCACTTCAGGGACATTCTACTTACTATACAAGATTCAATGGAGCCTTTTTAAAATCAAACTCAAAAAAAAATTACGGAGGGTTGATTCAGATAAAATGAGACGACTTTGCAGTTCTGTTACGATGGTGCAATACCATGGCGCCACCATCGGTTGTGTTCGATGTGAGAACCACGTTGTTGGACTATCGCCCGGCACCGTAATTTTCACTGAAGTAGGCTGAGTTTGAGGGACTCCATGGGAAGTTCGTTCCACACCTGCTGACACACTTTCCATAGCCCATCAACGGTTCTTGGTCGGCGACTTCCGTTTCAGCAGAAATCCATCGGTGATGCGTCAGGAGATTTTACAGGCATATGAGAGAAGGGAATAACTCGTATGCCCGTCTCCTGTTCCATCTTCCTGTAGTAAGCCACAGATGACTTGGCAGTGTGGCTTGATGCCTTGTCCATGTGGATCCAAACTTTTGATTGCTCACTAGGGTACAGACGTGGGATATCCTGCCGATATATGTGGTCCATTACATTACTCTGGAAGTAAGCTGCACTAATTTTACAGTCTCCAGGAACTCGACGAATCGTGAGCAGTCCACGTGAGCAATATCCGGCAATCACCATGAAGCCCTTTGAAAACTTTTCCTTGCACCTTCGGACAAAATCGGACCTGGCCTTGCCCCCTCTTTCGCGATAGTAAATTGCCCTGGGTTTGTTGGTGTCATCGAGGTACACCCAAGCTTCATCCAAAGAGACAACCCACTTCCATCGGTCACCTGCAAGATGGTTTTCATACAGTTTTCTGGCGTTGGTGAATCGTTCCTGCACGTGCCTGGCCGACAGTCTGTGACCGCGCGCTTTATGACGTCGCTCCAGCCCAAGATTGTCATGAATTTTTCTGGAGACTGTTGCCTGTGAAATACCTTTCCTTTGGGCTAGACTTCTTTGTGTGGGGGGATTTTCTTTCAGCACTTCAGACCGGATTTCTCGAACCACCTGAGTTGGGCGTGTTGGCTGGGCTTGTTTCTGGTCTGCTTCTCTGCTCGTTCACGTTCATTAGATGGTCGCAATTTGTTCTTTTTGATTATTCGACCCACAGTAGCTTTGGATACCACAATACCATTTCGTTTGCATAATTCCACAATGCACGAAAGACTGAAGTTAGCGTCGTAAAGGCCAAACATATACCCTTCCCAAAAAGCTGTGATTTTGGAAGCCATGTTTCAGCACGAAATGTCCCAAATAACAGCAACAAGTGTATACAAAACTAATCCCCATGAATAGTGGACGAGTCATGCAAATCACATTCCGCGGCGTTTAAAGTCATCTCATTTTATCTGAATCAACCCTCCGTACAAAGGAAAAATTTCAAGAAAACTAACCTACGCACAATTTAAACTTTAAAATTATGAGGGCGTATGCAGATTGACGATATAGAACTTTGGTTTATAAAAGTAGAATTTTAAGTATTGCATATCAGGGAGCATAAATTGAAAAAAAAATGAGCATAGTATAAAATTATATTTTCTTTAATACAGAGTGTCTCAAATTGATGTATAGTCCTCATCTGATAAGTTAAACCTCGACCTTGAAGGGATAAAATTTATTCTATTGCTAAAATGGGAGGCAAGAGGATGGAAAAAATCTGAAATAGTGCAGGGAAGTACTAGTACTACATCAAATTTTTTTTTCCATCCTCTTGCCTCCCATTTTAGTAATAGAATAAATTTTATTCCTTCAAGGTCGAGGTTTAACTTATCGGATGAGGATTATATACACTCTTTGAAACATTATAGGTCGGCAACGAAATGAGATAGAAATATAAGGTTTGTTGTGACGGCGTTGGAAAAACGTAGCAACACGTTCATTGTTGTTCATTTGTTTATAAATCAAAATGGCGGTGAGACTTTCATTCGATGAACGTAAGTGAATACTGAAGTGTTATTGGAAAGTGGAGAATGTTGTTGAGGTTCAACGACGTTGGAGGGTTGAATTTGGTACACCACCGCCAACAAGGGTAACAATAACAAAACTCCGAGACAAGTTTGAACAGATGGGTAGAACGAAGAGGAAGTGCTACGGAGTTCCCGCCTCGATCTCCCGATTTAACCCCTCTAGACTTCTACCTTAGGAGAACTTTAAAGAACAAACCCACCAACACTGACGGAATTAAGAGATCAGATTGAGCATTCCATCAACGATATTCCATTAGCTACAATCCAGTCGGTATGTCGCTTTGTTCGACGTCGGTGTTGGGAGTGTACTGTAGCAGAAGGTGGACATTTTGAACATGTACAGGCTTAAGGAAGTTTAAGGAATAAAATACAACAAACCTTATATGTCTATCTCATTTCGTTGCTGAGTTATAACGTACCAAAGACTGTATACATCAATTTGGGACACCCTGTATAACAAACATCTCAAGGTTATAAAAAAATCCTTGTTTCCATTCTGATATAGTAAGCGTCGTAAAAATGATGCGAACAAAGAATTGGATATCTAAAAGCAGATGGAAAAGTTGTATTAGCAGAAGACCTGTAAGAGTTGTTAGATACTGAATCAAGATTTTTATAGTGTATGAGATCTAGAAGCTACATCATAGAAATATTACACTCATAGTATTTTTTTAATTTTTTTTTATTTATTTAACGATTAGTTATACAACAATACCCCACGGGGTCACGTATGGCCCATGACCGACGAGTATTACACTAATTAAATGGTCACGTATGGCCCCGGGGGTATTACACTAATTAAATGAAACATCAATGGGGGTTAGTAACCAACTTAAACCAATAACTAGGTCAGTACTTAAATTAAACAGGCAAAATTCGCCACAAAACATAGTGTATAGCCCTGACAAATGATCCTGGGTAATTGGAATCAAAAACAGACTAAACATGAGTTAACAGTGTAAATATAACAAACTAGAATAAAATAGAACAGAAACTAAATACAATAAAAAAGAACAAATAAAACAAAAACTAAATTAAATTAAAGACAGGATGAAATAGGTGGAACAGAAAGGCACTGAGAAGAGAGAATAGGAGCAATTATCTACCATTAAACCATGACCTCCTTTATTATTACACACCTGTTTTACTGAATAATTTCCATTGTTCTTTTGGCATTTCTCAATTTTGCCGTGGCGCTGGTTAATTTCTATCTCTGATTGTTTCCAACAATGAAGGTTACATTGTTGCTTGGACTAAGATGGTCAGGTGATTTTTCAGTGACGTTAAAAACAAACTGAATAAGCTTCATTTCAATGACTAAATTTAGGTTTCTTTTTATTCGCTATTTAATTCTCTTTTAAAATTTATTTAAAATTATTTATTTAAAATAAGACGGCAATAAGCCTAGGGCTTTTTTTCATGTCGTCTACACCAAAGGTTACAAAAAGGATCAAAAGATTAAAATTACAAAAAAAAAAAAAAAAATCAAAAGCTAAGAATAAAAAAATTCATGTAAACTCTTTAAAAAATTAGTAGATCCAACAATTTTTCTAATATCATTAGGTAAATCATTAAAAAGATTATTAATAAAATAAAAGAATGAGAGTTTCGTAGAGTTCTTCTTACAATATCGAGTTTCTAAAACATAACCTGTTCTCCCATTTTTAAAAATAAAATTACAATCCTTAGATAAAACTAAAGAATTCAAAAATACAAGAGAACGATATTTAAAAAGATCAAAAATTTTTAAAATTCTCAATTCATAAAATAAAAATTTCTATGCAAAAAAAATTTAATACGTTATGTATTTTTTTTTATTTTGTTTGCACTTTGTTACATTTTGTTACATTTTGTTTATTTCAGTTGGTAAAAAAGAAGGTTAAACAGCGTCATGGCAAAATTGAGGAACGTCAAAAGCAACAATGGAAATTATTCAGTAAAACAGGTCTGTAATAATAAAGGAGGTCATGATTAAACATTAGGCACAAAATCAAGATAAATCAGCCGATCGAAGCAAAGGCCGATCAAAATAAGCAATGTAAGTGGTAGTGCAAAAACTTAGAGCTGTATAAAGATATGGGTACTAATTAAGATGTAGAGGATACCAGTTCGAGATAATATCATTCAAGCGAGATGAGAAAAAGAATTTGGTTGTAAAGATAACATAATAAACCTTTTTAGGGCTTTCTTAAAGATAGTAAAAGGTACCAGAGTGCGGATAGTCGATGATATTGCTGCCCAAAACTTAACTCCTGCAATAGATAAACATCTATTCCGGTAATTCAAATGAGACATAGGTAAATGAATGTCCCCAGCCCGTCTAGTCGAGTATGCTTGTCTTTCACTATTTAAGCGGATATCAAATGGTATAGGGGTTAAAAGCAATGAGTTTAAAGACTTATAAATATAAGCCCGGAGTTGTAAATTATAGATCTGATGGACCGTTAAAATGCCCAAGGATGCAAAAAGATGGGAAACAGGGGATCGTCTAGGTATATTCAACAAAGTACGCAAAAACCATTTCTGCAGTCTCAACAACCTAGTAAGGTAGAGGTTGCTCCCCAGAATATAATGCCATAACATAAGTACGAGTGAATCCAGGAATTATATAGTAGCAAAAGGATACCCTGGGGTAAATAATATAGCCTAGATAGCACCCCCTGCTTCTTATTAAGATTAGACACTAATCCGTTGATGTGCTGATCACAAGATAAATCATGGGACAAAGTTAGCCCCAGATATCTAAATGAGTTAACAACCGCGATGGCTTGATTACCAAAGAAAATTGAAGGAGAACTAGGAATATTACGCTTGTTACGTTGAAAAAAAAACATAACCTTAGTTTAGACAACATTGACTGCCAATTGGTTCAATTTGCTCCAATTGTACAACTGTTGCAAAGAGTCATTTAAAGCTGTCAGGAGAATATGAACATCACTTACTTACTTACTTACTTTTCAAACCCGCTTATCCGTTAGGGTCGCGGGGGCAGCAGCCCTATGGAGGATCTCCAGCGTTCGCGATCTTCCGCCATCAGGTGCAAGTCCTCCCTGGTAATACCCAAGCGACTCGAGCCCAGATTCTCCATGTAGTCTAGCCACCTGGTTCTAGGCCGACCCCTTGGTCTCTTACCCACCGGCTTGGAAATAACCCACTGCCTAGGAAGACCAATTTGCGGCATCCGTATCACGTGGCCATACCAGCGCAACTGAGATCTCTCAATGCAGAGAAGTAGCGGCTCAACACCTAAAGACTCCCTTATTGTGCTGCTGTGCACTCTATCTAGTAGGGTAACACCTGCCACACATCTCAGAAATCTCATTTAGGCTGTTTGTACCCGCGATCGCACTCTTTCGGTCGTTACCCAAGCCTCATGACCATAGGTGAGAATGGGGACAAAGATAGATTTGAAGACGGAGAGCTTGGCTTTGTTACCCAGCTCGCGTTTCGTTACCACGGATCGCCACAGTTCACGTCTGACACAGCTTGCTGCACCGATCCGAGCATCCAATTCTTTCTCCTGCCGTCCATCACTCGTGAATGCAATCCCGAGATACTTGAATTTCTCCACCTGTCTCAATGAGGCTCCCCTAACATGGAGAGCGCACTGAGCAGGCTGTCTTGAAAGGACCAGAACCTCAGTTTTAGCCACACTGATCTTCATCCCAGCTTCTTCACATTTGGCTGCAAACCGGTCTAATTTCATGCTGAAGGTTCGGGCGAGAAGACCCAAAAAAACAAGGTCGTCAGCAAAGAGCAACCTCTCCACCAGGCAGTTACCCACACAAACAGCCTCATCGCCTCGGCTGCCCCTGTCTATCCAGTCCATAAAGATAATGAACAAGAGGGGCGATAGTACGCATCCTTGGTGGAGTCCAACACCCACGGTGAACGGTCTTGACTTAATGCCATTTATCCGCACACACATCTCAGAGCTTTCGTACAGAGACATGATAGCAACTAGTAATTGCCCATCCACTCCATACTCTTGCATCACTTGCCAGAGCTTCTCCCGAGGAACTCTGTCATATGCTTTTTCGATGTCTACAAAGCAAGTGTACTCTTTTGCATACTCCCAGGATTTCTCAAAGATTTGCCTTAGAGCAAAGATATGATCCGTCGTGTTTCGGCCAGGTCGGAAACCACACTGCTCCCCCGACAATTTGGAGTCAACTATTTCCCGACTTCTCTTCTCCAGACACTTAGCGTACACTTTCCCAGGAATGCTGAGCAAAGAGATGCCTCGATATTTGTTGTCATCTCTCTGATCTCCCTTTTTGAAGATAGAGATCACAATTCCTGTCTGCCATTGCTTAGGCGCCTGTCCAGATATCCAAGCAACCTGACACACTCGAGTCAGCCACAGGATACCATCCTGATTTAAGGCCTTTAACATCTCGGACCGGATTTCATCATCACCTGCAGCTTTGCCAGTCTTCAGGGTCTTAACTGCCCATCTGACTTCTGCTTCAGTGATACTACCGTGACTATTCTCCGCTCCAAGGTGCACCTCTTGTGCCTCAGTTGTTGCTGTCACCGGATTAAGAAGAGATGCGAAGTATTCCTTCCACCTATGCAACACGCTCTCCTCCGTTTTCAGAAGCCTCCATCTGAACTCTTAATAGTTTGTGATGAAAGAGACTTCTTTCCACGGAGGCGGCGCACGGTCTGCCAGAATACCTTGTTTGCCGAACCATAGTCTGCCTCCAATTTCTCCCCGAACTTCTCCCAGGCCTTGGCTTTAACTGTTGATACTGTTTTCGCTGCTGCTTTTCGCGCCTCAGTGTACCGCGCTCGACTGGAAGTTGACTTATTTGCAAGCCATAGCAAATAGGCTTCCTTCTTTGCCTTGACAGCTTCTTGGACTTCACCGTTCCACCATGCAGTCCTTTTCTCACCGCCCTGCGCCACACTCAGCCGCTTACGACCACAGCACAGTGCAGCCGAAGTAATCACAGCAGTTTTAAACAACTGCCACTCCTCTTCAACAGTGCCATTCTTTGAAACTTGAAGATATGTTATCTGCAAAGGTCTTTCTTACAGCTCTATCCTCCAATACCTCCCATTTGATGCGTCAAGACTGTCTGGACCTAGTATTTCGCTTGGTAGGCATGAATTCAGAGAACCGCAAAGTGCAGACAACAAGATGGTGATCAGTTGATAGTTCTGCCTCTCTTCTCACACGAGTACCTAACACTGATCGAAATAAGTCGGCTGAAACGATTACAAAATCAATCAGTGACTTCTGGTTCATTGCATCCCTGTACCAGGTATACTTATGGACATCCCTGTGCTGGAAGAAGGTGTTTGTGATGGAAAGTCCATTGTTGCAACAGAAATCCAACCAGCACCTCCCATTCGCATTTAAATCGGGGTCACACTCCTCCCAATCACGCCTTTCCACGTTTGGTCATCAGCCCCTACGTGTGCATTGAAGTCGCCCACCAGGAAGACAGAATCTGCACTCCCTCTCCTGCTAAGAGCAGCATCAACTTCATCTAGAAAAAGTGGGTGCCCTATGACAGCATTCGGAGCATATGCAACGAATAGAGAGAGAGATCGTTTCCCTATCTGAAGCCTCAGGAGACACAGTCTTCCACCTAAGGGGGTCCAATCTGCAACATAATCTGCCAGCCGGGGACTTGTGAGTATCCCCACTCCCGCCTGGGCAGTCATGTTAGGGTCAACACCAGAGTAGAAAAGCTTCCATCCTCCTTCTAAGCCCTCAGTTCCAGAACCCGGACGTTTCGTAGAGGTAATACCTATGATATCCAGTCGATACCGTTTGGCTTCCTCCACTAACTCTGATTCCTTTCCTGTCAGGGAGAATACGTTCCAAGTGCCGATTGACAGCACCCGATCCCGTTGTCGCTTTACCCGTTTCTCCTCCTGGGTAAAGGCATGCGCTGTCCCCGACCGTTTCCCCAAGCGCATAGCAAGTGCACTGGTGGGGCTTCTCGGAGGCATTGCTCCGAGATAACAGCCGGGAGACTGTCGACTATTTCTCGAACGAGAGCCTCTGCCTAATTCCCGAACGCGGATGACTTTAACCTGCGCCACACCCGAAGCAGTATGAATTCTCTCATTCGTCGACATCATGAGATATATGTTTGTTTGGATACTCTTCGTCTCACTTCTCAACCATGACCTTTCTGGTAAGGGTGACCCTAAAGTAGCAGTGCTACAACCAGTATAGCTCACAGTATCCCTGAAGTACCCAAACCCCTGACCCACGGTAAGGGGGCATCCACTCAGGATGAACATCACCGCACGCAAAAAGAAAGGTCACATCATCAGCATACATGATGATTTTAGATAAGGTAAAAACTAGGGGAAGATCAATGATGAACAAATTCAAAAAAATAACGGCGAAAGGATTGAACTTTGTGGGACTCCTAGATTCCTACTGATGATAGCTGACGACGTCCCGGAATATGATATAAAATAGTGCCGGTCATGTAGAAAATCTTCTATCCAAGCCAACGGAGGGCCATGTAAGCCTATATGGTAATTAGTGGATAATTTCCACAAGAGTAGATCAACAGGAACAGTGTCAAAGGCTCTCGAAATATTGATGAAGGTAGCTGCAACAAAGTTACCGTTTGCCATACCAGAGGAAACGAATTCAGTTAATTTATGGCAAGCGGTTTCCACGCTCTTTTTAGGCATGAATCCATATTGGCTCGTATTAATAAACCCGTTAGAGTGGATAAACTGGGACATTCAGACATAAAACAGCTTTTCGAAGACCTTCGAGAATGTTGATAAGAAGGTAATAGGGCGATAATTAGTGTACTGTAGATGATCGCCCTTTTTGAAAGTCGGAGTCACCCTTGCCAATTTAAGAAGGGTGGGATATGTGCCCGAAGACAAAGACCTATTGAATATAAAGGCAAGGGGGTCAGCAATTAAATTCCTAATAGCTTTAATGACATCGGATCTGAATTCTAGGGGATCAGGAATTGGTGAAGACTTCAATCGGGAAATTACGTAACATACTTCCATTTCAGTGGCTGGGGCTACAAAAAAGGCACCAGGGGTCCGATCTGACTCCGACCGGTAAACATTATAGCTACAGAACTCTGCTTTAGGAGCAACGGGCAATAATGCATGAAGGAACTTGGTCAAGTTTCCAGTCGACACCTGATCAAGATGCTTAAAGGGTGTAACCGACGGAACTGTACCAAACAATAGTTTTTTGATTAAACGCCATGTGTCCTTTCCTGCTTGTAATCGCTCAAAAAGTGTAGGAAAATATTTTGCTTTCGACTGGTTATTAAATGCTTTACGGTATTAGGAAAACTTCCTCTTTAAAATAAGATATAATGCCTTCTTCTTTTTTATTATAGACAAAAGGTGAGGGGTAATTCAAGGATTGCGAATTACTGGGGTATTATCTGTAACATGTCTAGGACGTTTTAAGGTAAAATAGCGATCACAGCCTAACCGCCTATGTGAAACAAAATTATGTAAAAGACGGTTAGGATCAGAACTGATAGTAAGCACGGCAGGCCAGTCGGTAAGTTGTAGAAAAGAACTTACAAGGAAGGAATAAAAAATAGTATTCGGTAATTCATGGATGCTTACCTCATCTTATAAATTAGTTCGAGACGAATAATTGTACAGCAAACTAAGGTTTTATGCTTAATAACAGTGCTCTAATTGCAATTCTTTGGCGACCGCCGCTAACGATTTTGCTTACTTTATTACCGCCATGATAGTTGAACTGTGCACTACCGGAGCGCTTCACTATCGCGCAACACTATCGTTTCTACGGTGTGCTTGGGTGCAAAAGAAAAAAAAAGGCTATTTGGGGTTCCCCTGAAATACGTTCAGACGAAACAATACTGACTGGCAAGGACATGGCGCGTCGCATCGGAGGGATTACAGCATTAAAGACAACTAACAGCGGGAAGTGGTCACTGATAGACATTTCAAGAGTATTACAAAACTGGACGGAGTTAGAGCTGGAAAAGCAGCCGTCTATTGCAGAATAGGTTCGGTGCTGTACCGAGTAATGAGAGAGTGAATGAGTAATCAACGAAAGACTAAATCGTAGGACTGGGTCCAGTAGTCGGGTAAGTGAATGAGATGGTTTCTCAAGATCAATATTAAAATCTCCGACTAATATTAGAGTTTTTCGAGTTCGTTGTAGATCAAATAGTACTTTCGAAAGAAATGCACAAAAAGCAACAATATTACCCACAGGGGGATGGTACACAGATACAACAATGAATTTGTTATTAATGACAATCGTCAGAAACTCATAATCCGCTGTGACTTGAGTATAAAGAGGCATGATGGTAAAACTAAGCTTATTTGACATATAAATACAAATACCTCCTCCTCTCTTATTAATTCTATTGATAGAAGTTGACTGGTAGTTGGGTAGAAAGGGAACTTCGGATGCATCACGACACCACGTCTCCACAAAGATCAAAACAGTAGGCTGTAAGACCATAGAATTTAAGCTAGCACTTACTGTTAGAAGCGAAAAGTTAGAAGAAAGACTACGTATATTAAGGAAAAACAGATACTCGTTGAATTTTCCTTAAGCGAAGAATTAAGATAATTAATAGTGACAGGCAGCTGAAAGCCATCTTCGGCCATTCTATAGATTGCTTAATCATTAAGCCTTAATGAATTGGATGGGCTTATGTAAACTCAATAAAACGACAAGTTGTGATAGGGCGAGCGTGCAAAAGAGATCAAACCAAACCAAAGTAAAAGGGAAAATAAAAAAAATAAAATAAAATAAAAAAATAATTGATCTGCGAGAATTACAAATTTAAATCATTGAACTCAGTAATCAGAAATGTTGAACAACATGAGAGCGTAGCTATTAAAATAATAAATAAATGATAACGTAAAAACAAACATGCACTATGAAACTCTATGTCACAGTTCGTATCTAAAATCAATGATTATGATACTTCAATGGATACATAAACAAAGAAAATACAAAAAAGTAAAAAGTATTAAACAACAAAAAAGAAAAAAATGTAATTCAACTCTAACTAATTGAAAAAAATTATCAGAAATAACAGAAAAACATTGTAAAAATAGTTATAAACAAAACCAAACAAATGGAAATAATTAAGGTATAATTACAGAAAAAAAATCCTACAATATTGATCCTACTTAAAATCTTCAATCGCCGTTAGATGAATAGGCTTTCCATCCGAGTTCTTAGCAAAAATCCTTCCCCGTAACACCATACATTTTTAACACCAAACTTCGCCTTGGCTTCCCGCATTAATCGATATCGTTTAGATGTTAAATCTTCCAGAAAGACAATGGGGAGTTACGAAGCTTGCTTCTATTCTTTAATATTAAGTCCCGTAGAATGACCGACGCCAGCTGCATGATCACAGGACGTGTGGCTGTTGAAGATCGGGGCCCAAGACGATGTATGGCAGTAATGTCGGATAAGTTGATGGTGACGTCAAGTAAGTTGGCACATATTTCGGTAATCACATTTGGCAGATTCTCCGATGGTTTTTCGGGTTTACTAATTATTCGTATGTTGGCCCGCCTGGAGTACTGCTCCAGATCGTCCAACTTGTCAAACGTAAGGTTAATCAAGGGCTTACCGTTCTGATAAAGAGAAGATTCAAGAGAATTTAATGATTATTCATATGTGACAATTCTTCATCGATTTCACGCAGACGAGTCGTCGCCGGTTCGATTTTGGCGAGCAGGGGCTCCAGCTTTTCAGAAAATTCAGTGAATTTAAGTTTAAGCTGCTCGGCACTGTGGACATAATTGAAGAGACAATAGCATCAAGGGTAATGGGATCTTTTAAGTACACGGGTTCCCTCACATTGGGCGGGAGAAACGCTGTCCATGTGTCAAGAAATAAAGATCAAAACAATCGCTATCTTCCTTTTTTTTTTTTCTCTTAATATCACAATTTGTAAACTAAGCTGGTTGTCGTACAGTGTAATGAGAAAAAAATCGCGCCATAAAGAAAAACGGGGGCAAGTTTTAAAAGTAACTATTAATGAAATTTGATATGTCCTGCTCAATCAAAGACTTATCCGGTCATCGGATGCCTTACTTGGAAAGTCCGTCGACGAAGGGTCAGGGTTACCCAATTTGTTCGTTAAACCGGTTCTAGTAGACTCACGGGGCATTTTATAATCAACACAGCCAAATTATGGTAAAGGAAGTTATTAGCTCCGATAATGTACTGGGTTTTTTACTTCCATACACTAATAAATAAAGCTCTTACTAGCCG
>JAHWFO010081140.1:625368-707025 GCA_023313115.1 Rhysida immarginata | reverse complement strand
CCCCCCCCCCCCCTGCCACACGGTCGGGAATCTTGTGAATCAACACGTGGCCATCGAGAAGAATCTTCTCGGTGGCCGTGATCAACATTGGCGCCGCCCGGGAGGAAAGAGACAGGCATGGAAGGTGAGAATTCTCAACCAATCAGGGACGATCTGCCCGCAACCATAGTAGGATTTACAATAACGCCCCCCGGCGCGGAAAAGTCACCTGACCATACTACTCCGAGTAACAATGTAACCTTCATTGTTCCCATCTTGGATTTCAACAATCAATATTTTTTTCCTTGTTGGAAACAATGGAGGTTGGATTGTTGGCCGGACTACTATGGTCAGGTGATTTTTCCGCGCCGGAGCCTGTCTTTCTCGTTGGCTACAGATCATGGTCATCGAGCTTCGGCCATTTTCCATTGTTTCGAGAAGCTAAGGAAAACAGATCGCGCCAGGTGGCGCATAGATCGCACTAAGGCCGACCGCAACCTGCGATAGAGATTTTCATTGAAACTGAATATGAAAGTAAAGTTTCTCTCTGCCGATAGGGCAGAGCTGCAGGCGCAGTTGGGCAGATTGTACATGAAGCACCACTTTTCAATAGAGTTCCCGCCCTACCGGGAGCTAGAAACTTCAGCTTCATTTTAACAATGGAGCTCGATGACCATGAATATCTATAGACCGTGCTACAGATCAACACCCCCTCTACTCAAAGCCTGAACGCAAAAATTTCATACATTGTTAATCATTATGCGGAGTCAGGTTTTATCAGGTTTTACTCCGCATGATGATGTAACAATGTATGAAATTTTCGCGCTCACGTTTTGAATAGAGGTTGTGTTGTACGGATGCAGCGCGTTTAGTCAAAACAAAAGCACATTATTGCTGTATAGCTGCGTGTTTCAGTTGTTGAAATTTTTTTTACGTATTAGGTTTCATGTCCTTAAGTTGAAATGAAGTAAATTAATTCCAAGATGTTTTTCCAAATTCAAATAGGAATTAAAAATGGAAAACTTAGTTCTTTAAATGTTCAACATCACTGTCATTTCGGTTCAGTTTTGTATGCCAATGGGCACATCAATAAGGGTTACCTGTTTTGAATACGTGCACATTGTGCTTTGTGTTTCAAAACAATACATAATTTTTTTAAAAATAATGTCCTAATCAAAGTGCATTTCAGTCTATTCCACTTATCAAAATAATGAACTGCGCTACTTATTGAGATCGAAGCCTGCGAGATAACAAGGCCTGGAAGCGAAAAAGTCACCTGACCAACTGGGTCGCTAGCAACAATCTAACCTCCACTGTCTCCATCTTGGAAGTAAACAATCACTACTTTTCCTTTTATTGAAAACAATGAAGGTTGGATTGTTGCTAGCACCCAGTTGGTCAGGTGACTTTTTCGCTTCCAGGCCTTGTTATCTCGTTGGCCTTGTAGTGAGATTAAATGACGTTTTCGCCAGGCTTTCAGCAAACTTCGCGTGTTCAAAAACCCTTAGCATTTGAGTTTTGAACATTTTGCATAAGGAACTTTAAGTTTGTCATCATGCAAAGGATCGCGCTAGGTATTTGTTTTTCTTCCATTTAGAAATACCCAATATCTAGGTCTATAATCTGATTTGGTTCAGTTACTAATTGATCATTAAGCAAAAAAAAAAAATTGTTAATTGGTAGTTATTATTTTTTCATTATATTGTTAGAATAAAATCTCCATTTTATATCTTATTTAACACTTAAACGTAAAATTAGATTAAATTTATAATAAAATGCTAGATTAATTACTTAGATTACCATGTATTAGAGAATTTATAACGAAAAACTAGTTATTTCGTATTAGACAACTTTACCCTATTTTCTTTTGGATGAATATTAGAAATGATAATTGTTATTTTTAAAAATATTGTTTCATTTACTGGCTGTTTGTTATCATAAAACATAACAGACGTGTTAGCTCGTTTGCCCTTTTTCTGCAGAGATAACGGTTTCCATTCGACAAAGTTTCAACGACACCTTTCATCTTCCCGACTCGACTACAAACATAAATTATAAATTAAGTTTTTCTGGAAAAATAAATAACAGAAACCTTCTTCAAAAATTATTAATATTATGCTGCATGAATAAATATTTTTCATTTGATATTAAGATGGAAAACGCTCTTCAAAAAAAAAATATAGCCTAACAGTTAAAAAACAATATCGATCTTCCATCTTGTTTTGAAAACTGTTCTGTTCTTACCATTCATTAAGTGAAATATGAAGAAAGAAAATCTTCTTTCTTTTCTCTTAAATGCCTTCGTATGAATTGGCAAAAACAGATATCGTAAGCTCTTTAATCTTATTGCCAATCAACATGATTTCGTAAATGATTAGGAAATAAATATTCATCCGCTTGTAAGAAATAAATTCGACAACTGTGATCACATGAATTTAAGCACCATTCCCTTAACTTGCTTAAACTTTCTTCTACTTAAAGTCTATTAAATGAACATATATAAAAATAAATCTTAGGCCAATTCTAAAAAAATTCTTAATTGTTAATCTTCGTGTTTACTTATTAAGTTATTAAAAATGAGCGTCGTAATTAGAAAAGGAGGAAAAAGACGTAAAAAATAACTGCGCAAGTTCGAAATAAAGAAGATAGTTTTAATCTGATTAAAATGGTGCAAGATCGTAAATTGGATACAATTGAATATTCTTTGCTTTGCTTATCGCATTAGAAGCAAATGCTAATTGGATGAGCTGGTTCCAAGATGCAGAAAAGGACTTCCCATTTGGTTGGCTGGGAACGTCTTTGAAGATAGCGTCGAAAGAGATTTATGATGCAATGTTTATTAGAAAGGCTGTTAAGAGGCGGACTTAACACGTTTCCTGCTATAAATAATAAGTTGCTATATAAAATGAGAAGTGCGCAATTGAAAGAGCGCTGCCTTCAAAGCAGTTGAGATGATCATCTTCGAAAACTTAATTATCACGAGGTTTGCTTGATAGACACAATATAAACTATATCCATTTAACAGTTAAATGCATAGGGTGTTCTAAAGGGTGTCCCAAAATGAATTGACATTTTGTATTTGCCGTCATTTTTCAGAGTAAATTAGATGCTGTCATTATTAAACATTGAGGTTAAATTATGCAAAACTACAGAAACTAACAATGCGTAGAAATTGTAACACTTCAAAAATGGTGAAAATTTTACGAGCGATGTGACGTGTACTGGCCGCCAAGATCATGTGACTTCTTTAGACTTAGACTTCTTTAGCGCTAGAATTCTTTGTCTGGGATTATCTTAAGGATAAAGTGTACGTCTGTAACCTAACCTAGCCTATTGAGAGCCTCAAAGATGAAATTCGACACAACATTGCCAATATGTTATGGAAAATTCCCTAAAAAGAGTGAATTTGTGTTACGGAGGCCGAGGTCTTGTCAGATGTTCAGTTGTCAGATGTTTTGTATCACATATAATCTCCATGTTTTTTACTTTCTAATAAAAGTTTTCCAATGAAAAATGTGTTTTATTAAAAAATTAAAATGTCAGCTCATTTTGGGACATACTTTATACAGCATACAAGAATGATGTGCCCGGCGCAACCAAGCAGAGGCAATAAGCAACATCGAATCATTTACTTTTGTTGCGTCACTTGCTTCACTTGCCAATGAAAATCCCGGACTTGCGTTATATGACAAACTGACGAAGCACTTTATATATTAAGATAATTTTTTTTTCATTTCATCATTTTCAGTTACCAATTGCTCAAACTAAATTATGCGTAGGCCAAGTTTAAGCAGTTAGCACTTCCTCGCCTTTTCATGTTCAGTTTTAGAATTTCTTTATCCTAACTTGTATCTTATGATTTTGTATTCAGATATTTAGAATTTCATTATTTATATTTATGAATAACAGTAAACATACACATTTATGAATTCAGGAATATCTTTGTAAAAATGTATCCTATTGATATAATTCATATTCAAAAATGTAAGAGCTCGGTCTTTGCGGTCGCTCAGCGAGACTACCTATGGAAAGACGATTTTAAAATTCTCGCAGGCGTAATGCGACTGATGGAAATGTTTTCCTCTTTCCATATCCCTAAGGAATATTTTCCTACGATTAAAATTTGAATTTATAACTGTGTCTGAATATATTTCGTGCACTGCTATAAGCTTAACAGCATTGTCCTCTATAGCGGACAGCTCGACACTAACATTGGAAGCAGTTGATTTCTCTTCAATAGAGTTCCTCAATTTATACTGTATATTGAGGAACTCTATCTTCAACGAAAACGCAGCGGTATCTAAGAAAGAAATTCTTAAAGGAAGAAAACTACATTTGACACAGCAAAATAATCTGCTGTCAAATGAATAAGTAAATATTTTTATACATGAATTTTTAGTAGAGCTGCCGCTATTGCAGCTGCGTATTACCGATTAATTTAATACTCCAAATAATGAATGGGGCCTAATGCTCCTCAGTTTGATGTATAGGGTATTTGTAATTAAAATGACAGAATTCCCATGCTTCTGTAGCGCAATCTACCAGCCGGAGTCGCAAAAATTTATAGAGGGGACTAGTGAAGGCATGAGACGAAGAAACCCGGGAATTATTTGTTGTTGGGAAATGTGGCGCTGCAGAGTGGGACAAACTCACATAAAACCTGGCCAAAATGCAAATTTTTTATTTCTTAATTTTGCAATAAATTGACATATTTATACAGCCAGTTACCCAATCCTTCTATTAATGTTTATTTTGACATTTTTTTAATTGATTGTTGAATGTTACTTTTTAGAAGTGCTGTTGAAAACTTAAGCACGCATATGAATAAAATTATTGTAACTTTTTTTTTTTACTAAGTTTTTATTACTTTTCCTTCAAACATAGAAGAGTACTATGAATATTCTATGATTATTTTCCTTTTAATATAATGTTTTTTCATATTATAACTTTTCACAAAATGAAACAAGACAGTTTGTCACGGAATTCTAATACCATCGTGAATTCCGGTGACATAGACGCTCGCTTTCGCTCTGGAATAATTTATAATTCCGGGCGAAAACGGAGGCGACGTCATCAGCAGCGTATACAAGATCAAGACTCAGGAGCCAATGAGAGAAGAGGGAGACTTGCAAGTGCGGACTCGAGGAGAGAGACGAGGGAGATCGGGAGAGAGAGAAAAAGGACGACCGACAGCGATTTTAGGAAGTTGGAGCTCCCGACGAAATCTACTCGAAAGCACATTGGGTGCTATGCCATCGGCAGGCTGAACGGGAGAGAGAAGTCTCAAGCCCCCACGACGGAGACGACTACGGAGCCGTTATTTGCTTCGTTGGTGAACGCCACGTCGTGCAGGAAAGCCAAGCGGGCGGAGGTTTGCGCCGACGGAAAGCGAGAGAGACGACGGAGCGAATTGTATTTCTCCTCAGCGTTCGTGATTCCTTCCCGAGGTCCGAGATGGTCCATAGCAGACTGTTGCTTCGCAGCCGTAAGTGCGTCTTTTATTGTGGGCTGCAAAGCCGAATTAATAAGGGCAGCTTTTAAGGAGCTATTTTACAGGGAGCTTCACGGAGACACGATAGTGTGTGGTTTGTGGCCATACGGAATGCGGGCATATTTTAACGGCGAGTTTGGCTTCACCGTAATTAGGTGTTACTAGTGTGAAATGCGCCGCATTAAGCAATTCCTCGTCTTCGTATGTTTTCCTGTATTTGTTAAGGATATTACTCTATCCGTAGAGTAAAAATTATTGAAATTGTTTAAAACCGTTGTGCCTAGTGAAAATAGGCATTTTATGTCTTTTGGTCATTAACGGTTACAAGTGTCTAGTTTACGCTTTGATTTTAAGCTTTGTCATCTAGTTTACTTGGTTATTTTATCTTAAACGTAATCAGTGATATAGTCTTCTTGCTTGTATTTCTAGAACTGAAGTGACTATTTATTTGTTAGTCAAGTTAACAGGAGAACTCAGAACTTTGTGCATTTTTGTATGTGCCTTGTTAAATTTGCTACGTCATTGAAGTTGTCTCGGGAGTAGACTTTTTTTTGTTCCCTGTTGCGTGTAGTTTAAGATAACGACTTTGCCCGGACTTTGGACTTTATACCGTTTAAGACTATCCGAATTACTACGTGCTAAATCCGTACTCACGCAGAGAGAACTTTTTACGTGTGTGGCTTGTGGGCTGCGTGTTTATTTAGCTGGAGTGTATGAGTTTACTTATATGTACACGTGCTAACTATTTAGGTTGGATTTATAAATGTTTTGAAGTTTGTTCCTTTTATCGTGTATCATGGCAATTTGTAATTAGTTTAGTTAATAGATACAAAAGTAGGGTTTGCCTTGTTTTTATGATTTAGTGGCCGACCCAAGCAAAGTTCTGTTTTCAGATTAAGTCTATCTATGTGGCTGTTGTATTACAGTTTAGTTGTTTAGCCAGTAAGCTATTGCTATACAATTTTAGCATCTAGGTTTTTGGTATTTCTTTCTAGCTGAAGAGTATTCGTTTAGAATATAGGATAGATCTAACTTATGTATTTGTATTTGTATTTATGTCGCTAATCCTTTAAGTTTGAAAGGAGTTTAAGGCTTAAATACTATTTAATATCTCATAGAGGTGTGATATGGTCAATTGCATTGTATAAATTTAATTGCTGCTTTTAGGTTTTGATATATGATAGGCATAGTTTGCCTTTGATAGAAGGAGTTTACGATTTTCTAATTATTTAATTTTGCATTTATTTATTTTGTCAATAAACATTACTTTTATTTCATTTAATCAGTGCATTGTTACATGTCAACTTAATTTTCCACTGCGCTACTCTTACTTTTAGCTTTATTCACATGTGACAGTTTTTTTTAAACATTATGAGCTACAAAAAAATTCCTGTCTACTCCAGCGGAGATTTTTATGCTATGTTAGAGCTTTATTTTTTGCGTAGGAAACTATTTTAAAAGATTAGCTGCGTTTTTGTGCAATTTTGTAAGTAAAATGGCTTTTTCCGCACGTTGGTGTCAAATTTAGCGTCATTTCGAACATCTATTGTAATACGTAAAGTTTGTCTGCTAAAAATAAAAGTCAACTAATCTCTGTGACACTTTACTTTCATTTAAATTCTCAAACTGGTGCTTTTACGGGCAGCTAAACTTTGATGTGCACGACTTTAAACTCACCCTGTACTTATTCATCCCCGTTTACTTTGATCCCTATTTTGGGAAAATTCCTTAAGGAAATAGAGCGCCGGTCTTTCTTTCTTACAGTCCTGTTCTACTTTTT
This sequence comes from Rhysida immarginata, assembly GCA_023313115.1. Taxonomy (NCBI): domain Eukaryota; kingdom Metazoa; phylum Arthropoda; class Chilopoda; order Scolopendromorpha; family Scolopendridae; genus Rhysida; species Rhysida immarginata. The sequence continues at coordinate 699,775 of JAHWFO010081140.1, read as the reverse complement.
CGTGGTCTTTCGTACATTTCTGGTCTATAAGAATCAGAATTCAAAAACAAGAAATTGTATCAAAGGACAGGTTTAAGAAGTTCGTTGAAAAGCGAACAGGACTGTAGTGGGGATTAAGAACTTACTGAAGAAATATCGCATATTGTGAACGTGTATTTTACCAAAAATTAAAATTGTCTTTGGCCGTTTTAGATATGGGATTTATGGTATGAACCCTATCAACTATAGAAAAACTTAGATATTAAGGTTATTTTTTTCAAGATTGATTGTCTTTCGAAAGCAGCTATTAATTGCATTTAAGGGAAAAATATACTACTGATTACAGATAATGAATAAACTATATATTTAGTTAATTTTCCCTTAGATGTTCTCTACTTAGTCATTTGTGGATCCGTTTTCTGACTATATAAGATAGACATCAGACAGCTAGCCAAAAAGTATTATGTGAAACTCTTACAAAAATTCATCTTAGAAAATCTACAATATTCTTCTAATTTTTAGACGATTATAAACTAATTATAATCACGCTTGTATGTCGGGTTGTTTGGCATCGCCTTCGTCTTCCTGTCAACTGTCGACCAGTTTTTTCCCCCTTACATCAGTTCTGATAAGTTTTTGATATTTTTTAATCGTTTCCTTATCCTCTTTTTTAAGAAAAAATTCGTTTCCTGTCTCTCATCCGTTTCCAATGAGTTGTGCTTTATCTCTCTCGTCTTTGCTCCATCCTCGGGTGATGGATTGTCCCGTGACGCAGCGCAGATGGGAAAAAAGCTGTTCTTGTCGCTACGGCAACGGCTGACCCAAATGCGGAATTAAGATTGTGGCTCTCGTTTCCTTTTCTCTTCCTCACGCGAGGGACCATGTATTTGTTCAATCAAGTGAACCATGTGGCGAATCCGTGGCTCCGGTTCGATGAGTTTCGTCGCTTTTGTCAATTCCGCTCGTCGTTCGCCACCGGAGGATTCCTCTGTCTTATTATACTCTTCTGTTATGACAATAAAGATGATATCGGAGCTATGAGTACATTACGGAAATGCCAACGGATGATGGGTGGAAAGGGTAGCACTCAATTATAAATTACTGCAGTAATAACTTATACAGAAGTTATTTGAAACTTCCAGCACAAGAAAACTGTTGAAGAAAAGAAAAACACTTCCCACACTATTTATTTGAATATTATTATACAGGCACGAATGCGCATTTCCACGGTCCTGCCGTCTTCATCAACATGTTATAAGAAATGAACCGCTTTTCATAACACGCTGATGAAGAGGGCAGAGTCGTTGAAATGCGAATTCGTGCCCGTGTAATAATATTGTGAATTTTTTTTCTTTTCTTTAACTTTTTTTTGGCTGGAAGATTATACAGAAGAACTGGATTGATATCCAAAAACTGACTGAAACTCCTGATAAAGTGAAATGATGAGACTATTTCAATGAAAAAGAACCAAAAATTTTGAAAAATATGAATATCCTATGCAGTATTATATAAAAAAATTTAAAAATTTTCAAAAAAAAATCATATGTATACCGATAAGTGTAATTTTAGATTGTCTAATTAATTAGATAAATTGAAAATATAGTGTCTCACCTAAAGTGAACAAATAGCTAACTTCTAAAATACAAATCTAACAGAGTATTTTCAATGGAAGAATTATTGCACTTTTATATGAGGGGGTTTTTAAGTGTATTCCATTCGCCATTTTCGAATATGGAAGTCTACTTTGAAATTTGAAACTCTCGTTTTTTTTTGGGTTTTTTTTTGGTTTTTTTTAGAAATGGAACACACATTAAAACCCCTCACATAAAAGTGCAATAAATCTTCCATTGAAAGTACTCTTGTCAGATTTGTATTTTAGAAGTTGGCTATTGGTTCACTTTAAGTGAGACACCCCGTATATAGTTAATTAAATATTTAAAATTATAATGTTGACATTATAATCTTTTACAAACATTTGAAAGTAGCAAATGGCAGTCCTGATGAAATTGGAAACTGCGATGATTAGTAATTCAGCAACACTGGAATCGAATATACTGCCCAGAGCATATATTGTAATTGAAAACTGTAGGTCTTCAATATTAACTAGAAATCACTGTTGAAGCAATTGTCCAAATCGATTAGAATATTTTGAATTCCATTTACTTATTACTTTCAGAATAAGCGCATTCATGTTTGTAAAAAATTAAGAATGCCAACATGATAATTTTTAATGTTATATATATGTGTATTGGAAATTTCAATTATTAGGAAATATAAAGATGAGGTGAATGAAACCGATATTTAGCGGATTTTGGCAAACATGAATAAATCAATTCATTGCGGAAAGTAATATTATTTTCTGTTACATTCACCTGATGATGTTATCCACAGTATAAAAGGCAATTAAAAAAAATATGTTCTCCAAATATCGTGTTCTAATGTAGTACACATGTTTACTCTTAAAGAAAATGCTTATTCAGTTTACAATTGAGCCTTAGCGAATCTTATTAAAAAAACTCATTGCGGTACATTATCTTTGTATAAGGACATAACGCTTATTTTATGCTCTTTCTATATTACCATTTCGGATGCGCTACAGAATTTTATACACTCTACAGTTATACAGGGCGATTCGAAAATCCCCGAACTCCAGGTAGCCAGGACGTTATCTTAGGGGGGGTCGATTTTCAAAAATTCCATTGAGTCGGACCTTTTTCCATAATGGGTTGGTCGTCGACCCCCCTCGACCCCCCCCCCCCCCTGACTACGGGCCTGACTTTGAGTTCGGGGACTTTCGAATCGCCCTATAGAAGAATGGCCATGAAAGGATGATCTAACTCGCTTTGTTCGGAATTACACCGATATGAGTTTGCCTAACAGATGGATTTGGTCGAGAACTAACTCAGCAGTGCTATTTGAAGGATGAATGGAGCAAGATTCCCGCCGACAAGTATCGCAAATTGGTGGAAAGTCTTCCTCAAAGGGTTGGTTGGATGTCATTGCGGCGAAAGGCGGCCCTACTCGATACTGACGTCGTGCAGGGTCTTTAACATATTGGTATGGGATGTCAGGTGACGAATGGCCAGATCGTGTAAATTGTGTTGAAAAGGTCCAGGCGTTCATCTAAAAATTAAGATGTTAAAAATTGCCCTTGTTTTTTTTTAATATTTACTTAAAAACACGCCTTGTATATTTCCTAAGCATACGTATCTTACAATTTGTAACACTTTTATTGGTGGATAATTTATTCTTAATGGTGGGCATTTAAAATGATTTTCTCTCCTTATTCTTATCTTCGCAAACACTGCAGATGAGTGTATTATTGAAGTACTATTGGACCAAAGTGTTGTTGGAAAATGTTTCGCCTAATCCAACTGCCAACCAAAGAAAAGTGTTTTAGTTATTAGTAATAACTTATTACTATTATCGGAACTGATTAGCTTTTAAATTAAAGAAACTTTGGAATTTATAATGTATAAGGGATTAAGTTTAAGTTATGTAATCAGGATTGAGGAAAGAAAGAAAGGCTTAAAAACCATAGCTAACCAATTCAGACCAATTTATACAAAAGCATACCAAACCATGTCATTCAATGTAAAATGAAATAAATTTTTCATAGGAGAGCGAGGGGACTCTGAAATTCCAAAGAAAGATGAACTGGGAGTGTCCAATTAAATTTCCAATTTACATGGTTAGGCATTCTTACTTTTTACTTTGCAACAATGTCTACAAATTGAAAAATTGAAATACACTGCTTTGCAATGAAATTGCCCCACCCACAAGGAGTTATCCGAATGAGCCAAAAGTAGGTATACAGCAAGAGATACATCTGAACACACCTTTATTAGGTTATGGAGCCAAGACGTGCACTCGTTTGTACAGGGTGTCCCAGTGGAAAGCGGCATCAGTAGGTTGTGGCACCACCTCTAGCAGCAATACATTGTTCCAGCCGCAGGTGTAGGTGATCATACAGGTGGGGAATGTCATCTTGGGGTACGTCTGCCCAGGCCTGGTTAACCTGCTGTGTCAGGTCATGGACATTGCGGGGTTATCGTAAAACGACGTCACACCATGTCCCACACGTGCATAATTGGCGATACGTCTGGGGACTTCGCGGGCCATGGCAGGCAGTTGACATCAGGCAGACATGCCAGGCTCATGTTTGCCGTGTGCAGTCCGGCGTTATCCTGCTGAAAGACTGCGCCGGGTATGGTATGTAGAATGGGCAGTAATACGGGCTGCAGAATCTCTGTGACGTACCGTGCTGCTCTCAGGGTGCCTTGGATGGTGACTAAAGGCGTTTTGGTATCATAGCCGATGGTACTCCAGACCATGATTCCGGGTGTTGTTCCACGTTGGCGATACCGGATGCATTGTTCATTGGCACGTTCCAAAGGTCTGCGCCACAGCCGTCCGTATCTGTCCGTATAGATTATATAAATAACTTGTATATTCATTATAATTAATACTAACTAAGTATGAATAATTAGTATTTTACAAATTATACTTTTTGTGTATTACGTTAGATTGTGATACGCCTTGCATTGTGGGACGTGGACAATTTGAAACTGAAATTAAACCTAACCTTATGAATTAAATTTCTTACAGTTCTCTATGAAACGAAAAAAGTGAATACGCTCTATAAAACTTGACTTTAAAACCGTTATCCTTTCGCTTGGATAGAGAAGCCTTTGTTTACCAAATTTTACAACGCGGACAACTGAACAAGTTCTATGTGTGAGCAATCAATCAACATTTCCGATAGCGCAATATTGAGGTGGGGAATATTTCGTGTTCGGTATAGTACATTAAGCAATTTTCGTGTAAAAAAGATTGAGGACAAACGAACGAGGAACAAACATTCAAAAATTTATTTTCTCACAATAAAAACTTGTAAATATTCCAAAAAGGAGCAAGAGGGTGTAAAGAACAGCTGATATCTTTTGAAATTTTTCTGAGGCAGCGTTCGAGAAAAAGATAATTTAGGGTAACTTGAAATGTTCAAAAATTTATTTAACAAATTTACATCTATTACTGAGTCGTGGCTAAAACTCCTTCCTGGAATGTTTACAAGATTTTATTGTTAATGATATTTCAAAATCTGACGTTGCCGGAATCTTTCTGAATGTAAGAAAAATATATTAATTAAAAATTAAATAAAAACTTCCTTTAATTAAAAGAAATATAAATAAAAATAAATAATAAAAACAATGAATAAAAATCAACCTTTGCATTTCTCCACTGGGTGACTTTTATTCATTGTTTTTATTATTTATTTTTATTTATATTTCTTTTAATTAAAGGGAGTTTTTATTTATTTTTTAATTAATATACTTTATCACAACCCCTACTCTTATATAGTAAGAAAAATATTTTATGACTTTGTTGAAATAAGATTGTTTGGTGTAGTATTAATAATAAATTGGTATTTTATTACACCTATTGTTATACCTTCCCACCCACAATCCCAAGGAGCGTAAGCTCTAGTTCGTCTATATTTTACTCGAAATAGTAGTATTTAGAAAACGAAAACGAGCGCTTTCTCCTTACGTTTCTCATGTCCAATCGAATGACATATCACATGCCGTATGTTGAAAATGTTAATAGTTGTAAAGGCAACGTGATTGTTACTCACAACTTCGACCCCACTGGGACAATTGGCCCCAAACTTCATAGTTAATGCAGATCCTGTCTAGAGTAATCTGCATACCGAATATTACTCCTTTACATACCTACATACCTTATAGATAAGGAGGTCCCCTTTAACTGCCATCCCCGTAACTCAAACCGTAGTAGGCCAATTAAAACAAAATTAAAAAGTGAAGTAGGGCATGCTTATGGTAAGCGACATTCAGAATTTCAAAGTTCTTGATCAAAAATATGTAGAAAATATGAAGGGGACAGACATTATAAAACCAATAAGAAAAGAATGAGTACTCTCATAAGAAGGTTAAGATCTTCTTATGGCATCTATTTCTATTGGATATTTCAACAACGAATGGGCAGAATACGGGAAGAAAATGTTCGAGATACAAGAAAATGCAACAAATGGAGGCAACTTTAACCCTTGCTACTAAACTTTATGAAAGATCCATCAACACGTGTCTGAACCGTCTGCTTAAGGAATAAAATAAAGGCGTACAACGCAAACTTTCCTTTCCCATCATGTGGAGCCAAGGTCGAAAAGGTTACATGTGGAGTGATCTTAAAATTTGAAGCTTTTTAATGATGGATCTCTAATGCCGGAAGAAGGGCAAAGACCACAATTTTTGCAAATGTATTTATTTGATAGCGAGAATGAAGTAGCCAAGAACCATTTAAAGATGTTTTTAACATTTATTTTAATTTTTTTCCGGGGAAAAATTTTCCTTATTTTCAAAAGTTTAAAATTGCAAAAGAAACGTTAGCCGTAGAATTTTACAGACGAGCGAATGATGGGCAAAGAATGAAGATTACGAGAATAACGTTAATCAAAATCATTATAAAAAACATTTATCGACTCTCACTCTAGTCGAAAAAACCATTTTTATTTTTATTTTAAATGAGGATTTAATATTTGCAGTTAATTTTGACATCATTATTATTAACGATTAAAGTTAAAGTACTTAGTATTAAGTTTAGTTAAGAGGTAGATAATAAATGAAATTTAAAAAAAAACTTACAAATTAAATTATATAAAAATAAAAATTGATGAAGATGTTCAGTCGAATCAGCTGTAATTATAAATCCAATTATTAAAAATTGTTATAAATCCAGTAATTAAAACACAATTACAGGATTCATCTAAGCAGCAACATAGGTAGAAGCCCTTGTTTGCCTATTTCTATCTTATGTGATGTCGTATTTTTCTATTTATTTTTATCTTAAGATTTTGCATTTTAGTAATGTCTACCTGACTACATTAATTGAAGTTTAACCCCCTGTCCTTAATCATTCCTTATCTAATACTACCATAAATCCGAAGCCCGTTTCCATATTTTAGGTTAGTTGATCCTTGGTTCCACTTATTATTTATTTATTTACTAGCAAAGGTACCCGGTGTTGTTTCCACTTATCTTTCGATGGTAGTCGGAAGATACCAGGTCGGGGCTATATGCTGGATGTGGCAGAACCTCAATTTTTTCCAGCAGTTGACGACACACCTTCACCCGTTGTGCTTGCGCGGTCGTCAGCTCGTGGGGCACAACTCGGCAGGTCCTGTTGACCTTTCCCATGGCGTGCAGATATCAAACCACACTCGATTGTGATGTCCCGATATCCGCCGCAAGTCCACGGGTGGTGCTGCCTGTGTTGGCTTCCACTTGTTGCCGTAGGGTTGCGTCATCCACTTTTTTTTTGGGTCTTCCGCTCCTTGGCGCATCTTCCAGGCCCATGTCTCCAGACGAAAAGCGGGAGAACCGCCGTCGTGCTGTCCGTTCATTGGTCACACCCTGACCTTCCACCCTGCAAATTTCGGCGGCTGCTGCTCGCGCACTGGTCCTCTTTTTCTAATAGTGACGAAGGAGCCCGCGTATCACCAATTTTTCTGCCATATTTTTACACTAGCTGACGCAGGTGGCACAATGTCTATGGCATTTAAATTCGTACTGACGTTTCTTCCCACTCGTTTCTCTTAATAAACTGCGATATACCCTTGTGGTAAACGGTCTTCGCCCAGAATTCGTCAAACTCTAACCCCCCCCCCGAGTCGGCCACTACTTTTGACTCAACCTCTGTATAATCTTTCCAAATCAACTTTTTTTTCTTAATGTATGAAATCAGATTTAAATTGGAATTGCATTTAAAATTTTTCTTGGAAGCCGATAGAATTTTATCAACGATACTTTTTGAAAATGCCCAGGAAGTAAGTTAATAAGATTAGCTAATCATTTCGGTTCCATCTTCCAATTACAATCTTGGAAGTTTATTTGATATTATCAAAATTTAAGCCCGCGGCAGACAACTATCCCCTCTCTTCTTCTCCTCATCGTTTCATATTAGAAAATTTCAGAAACTATTTTAAGAATTCTATACAGACATCCTTATGAATTCGCCAAATTTCGTAATGGAGACACGAATCTTGATAACGAGATTTGTCTCGTTTCGTACGTTTTTTTTTGAAAGCGCGTTGAAATTTAAAACTGGAGACTTTGCTACACGCTATTTGTGGAAATCGATTTAAAGTCGAATTGTTTCATGGTGAAATGAAAGTAAAAGAGGATAATCAGCATTCTCTCTTTTCTCCAAAACATCCAAGAACAATGCTACTAGAAGATGGAACAGAAATGATTAGCTGATCTTATTAAGTTACTTTCTAGGCAATTTCAGAGAGTATGGATGATCAAATTCCAGTGCCGTTAAAGTGAAATTTTATGTGAAATGTGGAAATAAGATAAAACAGACACATTCTATAGTATCCATCGAGTATTTATTTTCTACACAATAAGATTATTTTATGTTAACCTCTCAAAATTGTAAGCGTGAACATTATATTCGCTGCGAAAAAGTGTTGACCGCTAATGAATGGATTCTTATTATACGAACTTCCACTAAAAAAAAATAAAACATATGTCCAGGAAAAAACACGTTAATGGGTTATATTTGTTCATGAAATGCTCGCCAGTATCCTCCATTGCTTTTTTTGCTAAAAATTAGCAGCCTTTATTCGTAATGGACAAATTACTCATGTTTTCCTCATGAATGTTACAAATTAATTTTAAATTCTTTTCAGCTAAATCACTACAATCAATTAAAATTTAAAAATGGCCTACTTCTAATGGGCCATGTACACTCATGGACAAAAAAAACGCTCACTCGCTCTATGCTGCTATATTTTTAAATGAGCCACCAGGTATCTGATATCGTTTAGTTCAGTCAGAAAATTATCTACATTTTTAACCAATAAAATCATACCATCCTGTTTTAAACGCTCATTTAAAAATATAGTAGCACAGAGTGAGGGAGCGTTTATTTTGTCCATGACTGTACAACTGTTGCATGGCGTATGAAAAATCTTCTTTCGGTACTGCTTCAAATTCCCTCATCACAGCCATTTGAATATCCGGAACGTCGAGAAATCTGTGTCCTTTCAGTGTCGATATTGTGGGGTGTAGTGCTGAGGGTCGGCCTTCTACATCATGGTTCATCTTTGAGGGATTCTCGTCCTTCACGGAAACGCCTAAGCCACTCATACACATATTTTCGAGGATTTCTTTTGCGGTTTTTACTCATTTAAAACAGAAATTCATATTGGTTCTCTGCTACATATCAGTGATAAACGCACAGCACTCAAAACACTGCCGCATGAACGTACGCCTGTCAACAATGGTAAAGGCACGTTTGCATATGTTAGCAAGGCATAAGGTTAATTCTTCCCTGATGTTAGCTGAGACACAGAATAACGCCTTGCGCATGTCGCCGCGAGTCGGACATTTTCCTTTATCATATTAAAGGGTGATTCACCGTACTTTCCGGTCTCACCTTGTAGCTTTTTAATAGATTAAACTTATTTATGTTAATGAATTAGCTAAAGTATTTGGTTGTACGCAGTCGAAATAGCGACAATTCTACTGAAAATTCAGGTTAGAACCGATTTTGAACCCGTCAAATTACAATTTTTCTTCCTTAAAAATTAATGAACAACTTTTTCCTAAGAATGTCTATAATACGTGATTGTCTACTGGTTCTGAGTTTTCGTTGAAAAGAACTAAATTTCTTTCTCCAGATGTTCGCCTAGACGACAATGCTGTTAAGATATCCAAGCACAAAAAAAATCCGATACAACCTATAAATTCGTACAAGCAGGTAAGTTGCACCTTGGAAATAGAAGAGCAAAATGCTGCTAGGTTTTCTTTCATTTTCTGAAAACTGTCGAAATACGTCTTTAAATTTTTTATTAGTGATCATTCTAAAGTTTTAAAAATAAGATCCTGTAAACTCCGATTATAAAATTGTGCTATTAAATGCACGTTTTATATCTCAATCTCACGCGTTCCTTTCCCTGTGGCTTTCCTCCGACGGCTTTAACTGATAAGCGCTTTAAACGACACCATCAACAGGAGCGCATTTTCGTAGCCATAGATTTTGAGAGGAAAGCACCTGGAAACGATGTTAAGTTCTAAAAACGTTTATAAAAACAAAGAGCCAATTTAAAACCTTACAAAAGCTTTCTCGCTTGAAATGGTCATTTTTGAAAGGAACATTAATCCTTTAAATTGACCATCACAATCCAAAACCATCGAGCGTAATTAATTAGAGCAATAAATCTTTAGTTTTACCAGAAAGAGAGAAGCTCGACAGACACGTTATCCGTTGAAAACTTTTTTTTTTCAATTAATATTTTTCTAGGGAGAAGGGGAGGGGGGAAGTAGAGCCTTTAAAGATTTACGTACGACTGATAAGAGATTTATAAACCATTTACGCTAAGTTTTCTAAAATAAAATAGGGTTTGTTTTTTTTTTTAAATGTTTCTAGATTTGATAAAAATCTTTCAGAGAATTGCTTGAAAACCGACAGCTTCTAATTTAAAAATGAAAGCTTTCACTAACATAGAAAGATTTCGGTAATAAGAAGCAGACTAATTTTTTTCGTTTCCATTTAATTTAATCTAAATGAAGACAGACTTTTACAAAAACTCTTCCTCCAGTGGGTGCGTTTGTTCAAAAGTATCTTCCATTCTCCGAAAGCTGACGCAGACCATTTTCTTAGATAGGCTTTAAAATTGCCTCCGAGCTTATCAAGACAATATCCAGTGAACACTATATCTGACCAAAAGTCGCTAGACACCTCTCCAAAACAATGTTACTTATTCTAATTTACATGTCTATGATGCTTAAGGAAATATAAATAGAAATATGTCTTATAGGACTCATTTTAGATTCCTATTTGCGCAGTATGGGTCGCTCGACAAAGCTCAGTAATATTACAGGATATCACCTATGCAACAAGTCTGTAGGCGAGATTTCTGTCATTCTGCAAATATCCCGTTCAACTGTAATAAAATTGTGAAGTGAAATTCTGAAGGAGCAACATACGTGAAGGCCAAAGAAAATTATAAACAGATAATCGAGTGCTAGTATGTATTAGAACGATGCAATCGGAAAATTTTCACCGCTAGAATATTCGGAAAAAGTACTTCAGATCATAAGGAGAATATTACGCTAGAATCTGTGGATAAACTTCGAATACCGGAACGAATAAATTGACCACTATTCCATATAAAAATTTTAATAGACGGATACGTATTTCGGCAGCACTGCAGCCTTCTTCAGCATCCAACTATCGACCACGACCAGTAGAGATAAACAGCTCTAAGGAGTGTCACATTTACCCATTGGATCTCGTTATACAGTGGCCAATAGAAAGTGAACAAGTGCAGCGTGACAACCAACTGGATAGAACCAGTCTATACAATGAGTAATAACAGAGAAAGTGACTTGATTACAAAACTTCGGTTGTAAGAGCAATAGGTACTTGATTACAAAACTTCGGTTATAAGAGCACGTTCGAAAGAGGCGGAGTCACTGTATGATCCCATTTATATAGTTTGGATTAGACCAACTTTTTCCAGTAGAATCTAGTGTGATGTCTCATAGTATGATGTCTGCAACCTACTTGACATTTTGGAAAATTCTGCATTGCCAACTTTGTGGTAACAGTTTGGGATTAGACCATTCCGGTATCAACATGACACAGCTCCTTGTCATAAAGCAAAGTGTGTGCAGGAATGATTTGAGGAGACGGTGATTGAAGAAGTGGACTGGTCTGCACAGAGTCCTGATACAAATTTCACTGAACATCTGTGAAATGAATTGGAACGACGACTACGGGCTAAACCGCATCGACCAATGTTTATGACGGAGCTCATTAACGCTCTTCGGAGAATGAAATAAGTTCCTGAAGCTATCTACTGAATCTGGTAGAAAGTCTTCCTAGGAGAGTAGAAGCCTTAATAAAAACAACGGGAGGTTCAACACCATAGTAATTTTCGTGAACTAATGCTTGCAGTGCAGAAATACAAGTATTCGGAATATTTGATCACATAGTGTATCACAATAAACTAACTTCCATTAAACTGCAAACAAATTATACGTAATAATGCTCGTGCTTAAACTCATAACGCAATACTGTTAAAATAACCACTCAGCGATTAACATTAGAGCAGAAGGTGAAATGTGTCCGGCTGTACTCGGCCACAAACAATTATTCAGAGAGCAAATGTATGGTCGTAGAGTACGGGAGGCCAGGATCCTCCTTGATTAAAAGTGTGAATGACAAAGATGAAACATATTAAGAACATGGCAAAGGAGCAGGCAAACCTAAGAGTGTGATAACCAACCGTAGAAAAAAAGGCATGGTTAAAGGAAGACCAGGAAAGACCACCTAAAAATTACAAATCAGTACGTCGAAGGAGTTGCACATTCGGATCATGAAAGGAGCTTAGACTACAGCCATTCCATCCGCGGTTGATTAATGAGTAGATTGAAAATGATCCCAACCAGCGTGTCTACTTTGCGGATATGTGGCTGGAAATGCTCGATAACGATCTGGGGTTAGCCCATCAAATCGTGTGGTCTGACGAGACCAAATTCCGTCTATCGAATTGCGTACTGCGTCTCACAGACCTATAGGTGGCAATTAGGTAAATAAAAGGAGCCCGGACATATTGGTGAGGGGTGGTATCAGTTACGACGGATTGCTTAGTCAAGTCTTCTTCTTTGCATAAATTAATTCTTTGACATGTTAGGAAAGCATATTCGTTTTCAAAATTTTAAAAATTACATTATAAACACGGAAAAAAAATTTGTTTACCCTTGTAGTATCAATATTTATAAAGATTGTCTTTTTTCGAATGGCTACAACTTCTGTTCTAATGGCCACATTGAAATAATTTTTTTTTAATTTTTGCTCATCAAATTCTCTGTAAGAAGCAGTTGTTTTAATTTACCCCCACTGGCTGGAATGCGCTTTTCCTTCCACTTAAAACGCTCGTTATAGAACACTTTATTTCACTGATCACTAGCCAATTTCCTTCCCAAAACACATATCAGCAGGCGATTTGGGAGGGAAGTCGCTTAAATCAACATAAAAATTTAACCAACTGATTAATGTTGCTTAAAAATGCATACCTCTTATCAATACATGTAAAATAAAATAAGCTTAACAGAAAGAAAATTTTGATTAGAGATAATGTTTTAAAAAAATTATAAGTTTTATAAATGAACGGCAAACTTTCCTATAAAAAAGGCGATATCAGTTCTTGAATTTTTTCTGGCTTTTTAATAGAATATAATAAAGATTTCTCTCTAATACTGTGTATAATGTAACTAGAGAAATCTTATGTTTAAATGGTAAAAAGCTGAAGAAAGAGAGAGAGGAAAATTATTTTGAGTATCATTATGAAACTTGATATGTAAGCTAATTATGACCAGCTCTGTTTAATTAAATTCCAACAAACGCATCACGATTTTGAAATTTGCCCTGAAGGCACCAAGACAGGTGAGGGTATCTGGTGTTTCTGCAGAACACTGTCCATTCATTACTACTTCAACGAGCCGCTAGGATTCCAAGTGGTGATTCTTATGATTGCAATGATTGCGAGGCGAGTACAGCCAATAAAAAAATGATGTGTTTAGTTAATGAACCTATTTATTATGGTTCGTGTAAATAAGTATAAGCCCCTTTAGCAGGTTTCTCTTTTAAATTTGGCTGATCAAAAGGCATTGAAAGAAATGATAAAACTCAAATTAAATGGAATAATCATCCAAAATTAAATAAATCTCTTAGAAAAATAATAAAAAGAGAACAAAAAAATAATATAAAAATTGCTTTCAAAAATAAAAAAACAATAGGAAACTTTTTACTAAACAGAAAATTAGAACAAAATAATAATAAACATATAAAAAATAATGTTATCTATAAAATTCCTTGTAAAGAATGCAATGATCATTATATCGGACAAACAAAAAGAATTATGAAAAAAAGAATTGATGAACACAAAAATGAGATAAAAAAATGTAATGAAAATAACCAATTATATCTACATAAGAAAAACAAAAATCATGAAATTGATTGGGAAAATACAAAAATTTTAGGAACTGAAGAACATTGGCAAAAAAGATTAATAAAAGAAAGCTACTATATAACCAAATCAAAAAATTGTCTAGCCCATCAATCATATAAATTAGATAAAAAATGGGAAATATTGTAATAAAAAAATTTTAAACTTTATAATAAATCTTTTTAATTACTATCTTTTTCTCTTATTAATTTAAAAAATTTGTTAAGTATATTCTTATATTTTTTTTTTTTTTTATATTTTATATATTTTATAAATATAAACATAATCAATTTATTATAAAAATATGTAAATATACCTTTATTCAATTATAAATAACAATATACAAAAATTCTTTGATTATAACAATTTAAAATGTTCAAACAAAAGATGTAAACAATCAAATCATGTAATAATGCCTCTCAACAATATCTATTTAAACTTTATATTTATATTCTTATCTTTTACTGAAAGAAGATTTCAGTTATACTTTCAAAAAAGTTTTTATACCTGAAGAAGGTCTTTGAAATAAAATGACCGAAAGGCCTCGTATTAATTATTTTGTGATGTCTTTTTCATTATTCTCTTAAATGGAATATTTCTTTACAAATGAAATTGCTCATAAAACAAAAAACGTATTCAATGAAGTTGACTAACCAGCAAAATTGTAGGGTTTTTATAATTTATCATAAAATATAAATTTATCATACACATAAATTTATGTCTATTGTCGGACAAAAATAATGACAAGTACAAACACTTAAAGAGGATAAGATTCGCAAATAATCCCTCTTTACACTTTAAAATATAATTTAATTACAAGTGGAAATGACAATGAAGTGGAGAACACTTTAAAAACGCTAATTAAAATCGCTAGTAGCAGTGTTTTCTAAATGAATTTTCCTAACAACTGCAAATAGTTTTTAGGAAGACGATTTAGTACTTTTTCAATTTAACGCCGGATCGGAGTTTTTAAAAAGCTCCCCTAAATGGGCTTAATTCCAATTTTCAACAAACGGATTTACAGCGCAGCAACATCTGGCCATTCTCTTGCCAACTTATCATGTCTCCATAGAATTAAAAGTCGGAGGAATCTTAAAGACTGAAAACTTTATATATAAAACAAACTTTTTTTCAAAATGGATGAAACCCATTGAAGCGTCTTTTGGGAAATGAAAAATTCGATTCCTCGAAAGTTCTTTACTTGAGTATAAGAAGCACTCAAAAGCTCGAAAGGAGATTTTCTTTTAATTCCTTAGAGTATCCGTCTGCAACATTTTTAGGTCTGTTTGCTCTACTAATCGGAGACGAAATCTATCCATATCCCACGGAATTATTAACTTTGATCTCATAAAATGTTTAGAACAGATCGAAATAATACACTGCCTGAAAAAAGAATTTTATCTCTCTTATATTTTTTTTGTAAAATTTAATATTTATTTCAATAAACCGGAACTTAAGTTTACTTCGATTCAGGTTTCTAGCTTCCAGTCGAGAAAATTTCAAATTTCATCTCGACATAATCACGCGCCAGATGCTTCAGGGGCTTTAAATCATATTAAATTACACTATTTCCCCAAATGAATAGATCAGTTATAACTCAGTAGATTGGTCCACCCTTCTCAATATAAGTTCAGGTGTTTGACAGCCAATAACTCCATAGTAGGACAACGTTTATTTAATTTGTGAAATGGTATGATCATCATAGGATACAAAAATGCCGTCAATGGCGTGGGCGTAGACTTTCTCTTTTAGATGGCCCCACAAGAAAAAATCGAGGGGCGTCAGGTCTGGGGACCGGACCGGCCATTCGACGGGGCCACGGTGCCCAATCCACTTTTCAGGGAAAGTTTCATTCAGAGATGCGCGGACATTTAAAGCGTGATGAGGCGGAAGTCTTGCTGCCACCACTTTACGGATTTAATATACTTTGCTCCGTTTGAAAGTTGTAGTCTGTCAAAAACCTGAACCTATTTATGGGCCACCCTGTAGTCTCCCGGCTGAATACACTTGCGCCTGTATGGCTGTTTCTCCAGGCCGTCCTGCGAAATGATGTCCTTGCAGTTCTTTGAAATTTGCGAAATGATATCCGCGCAGGTGTTTTTTAATCAGAAGGGCGAAAGGGATGTCAATGCAACAATACAACCCCATTCAAGTCGGGAAACGGCCATCGCTTCCAGCTTTTAACCTTTATAGGTTCTTTTGTTTAAAAAAAAATGTTGGAAATCCTGTCAGATTTTGCTTTTTAAAAAATTGATACGAACGAGTCCTTTCTTAATAACACTCGTTGATAAGGTTAAAATTAAATGGAAATGACTTCAATGGGCTTTATTAGATGAATAGAAACCCATTAGTTTTATCTTTGACGGAATGTGTAATCAATTCTAAATATTGCTCTAATCTCCAATGGATCTCGAATAAATCTAACGAGCGCGAGAGTGACTTTCGTTCCGATAATAGTGGAAATTCGTTTTATCCGTTTATCACCGACATTTTGTCAAAATTTTTCACTTAATTAATAACAATTACGCGAGGAAACACCAGCATAATCTCCTCTCAACGCATCTCTTCGACGAAATCAGATTGAAAGACCTTTCACGTTAATCCTCGGCGACAATTTCATCCCTCTTTTGAGAGTACTCTTCGATAAATGTCACTGGATCCTCATAATTAATAAGATTGCCGTAGCTTCTGTACCTTTATTTTATAAAAAGAGAAAGAGATTAACACGCTAGACTCGAATCCTTTTCTGCAATCTATTAAGGAAAAAAACAATATTTTTAGGGATTAAAGATGCCGAGTCTTTCAAAAAGAAAAACATGCTAATCTAATATATTAAGGGTTTTAAATGACGACAATAATGAGTATAAAGTGAAATCTTCTAATCCACAAGGAGGAAATAAAAAGAAATACGTATCCGGTATTTCCCTTTTTTCCCTCTTTGTGGATTAGAGGTTTTCACTTTATACTTAGTTCCATTCCATAGTATTTGCTTGTTATTTTGTACAATAATAAGTATCTTACAAAAAGTCCGGTTAATTAATCTAAACTAAACCAATCAATCAATTTACTGAACGTGGACTATACATTTCCATATCAAGTTTCAAGCCGCTGTCATCATACTCTCTTGTGAGAACTTCAAAATCAGGTTTCTAAAATGCGCTTGAACCAGTTGAAAATTTCGGTGGGTGTTTCACGGCCTTGTATTTCTTTTTCAGCACACCTAGTTCGTTTCAAAAGAGCCTGTGGAACATTGTATTCTTCTTTCTATATTTATTTAAAAAAATTTTACGTACGTACAGTGGGTGTTCAGAAAGTTTACTTCCATTCAGTTTATTCAGAGATGTTTATACGTACGAAGAGTTTATAGTTATACAATTCAAACTTTGTAATTAGGTCTATATTATGAGTGCGTTAAATTACACGCTTATTATTATTGTGTTGTATAATTATCCCCATCTCTTTATGCTTTAATGAAACTTAATACAAAATCATTAGAGTCTGCTCTTCAGTTTACGTTTTTATTTTACATAAGATTTTGGTAGAGAGTTTCAGAAATTTTCTTCCATTATTCCTCAAAAGCGTTGAGGAGTTCAATCGTAGATCTTGGGCGATGTAATCATCGCTCACGTGTGGTCAATGAGATTGACACCGGGGCTCCATTTCTTCAACCCCTGTCTCCTAAAATCATTCCTGCACACACTTTGCTTTGTGACAAGAAGCATTGTCGTGTTAGTACAGGATTGTTCCAATCCCAAGCTACGATGTTGGCAGTTCAGAATTGTCCAAATTGTGAAACTAATTTGCAGACGCCATAGCTTTGCAACTGGAACAAATTGGTTGAAACGTTATTTGGGCATCCGCCAGATTCATAATCGACCATCTGATTGCCAGAATGTGTACCGAGATTATCGCTTCCTATGGCATGTATGTCCAGTTTCGGTGAGCTAAACACCTTCAGAACATGGTTTTCTATTGATTCTGCAATATAGGGCTTATGAACAGTAGCACGGCAGGGACTTCAGGCGAATGGTGACTAGAGATACTTGTAGTGCATTTCGTAACTCTGTAGTAATTGTTTCAGCTGAAGACTTCTGATTGGATCACTTCACTCGACTATGATTGGATGAAGCTCAAGTGGCAGTGGAAAAAATTAAACACATCTCAACATTTCCGCTTGAAATATTTACCTGTCGCGGCTCAGGACATGACGTATTTCTAGGTGGCCTTGGCCAAATTGCGCATGATTCAACAGATGCCAAATTGTCGAGCTGCCGGATTGGGACAATCCTGTACTAACTCGGTCCATTGGGAGACCAAGGGGGTACGGAAGTTATCACGTATCATCAAGATCATATGTTTCGCGAGTCACACAGACAGTTATCTATAAGGTGTGGCAATTAAAAACCCGGAAAGAGATCACTGCGTAAAATGTAAACAAAAATTCAACATGTCAAGACACGGTTTATACGAGACACCTGTTATACTATAGCTACTTAGAGTTTTTTTTAGCATAAAGACATACATTATAACGACGCACGTGAATAAATAAATAAATATGGAACAACAAAATCGGCTACGGAAACACACAAGATCGGCTACGGAAACACACAAGATGTTGAAAATTGCGTACGGGAACGATGCTCTATCCCGAACGTGTATATTCGAGTGCCCTACCGGTGGACACTACCTTGACGTGGTGAGGGGACTTCATTGAAGTGGTCATTGTGAATTAAAGAAAGACCACAATGGAGAAGTTTAACTAAATGTGCCCAAAGAATCTCGACGTAATTGTTGTCCTTAAGTATTAATAAATTAGCATGAAAAGAAAAATAGAGATATTAGAATGTTTTGGTGGTTTCCTAATGGCCGGGAAGACCTTTCGCCCTGGAAGACAAATATCGTCCGAAGGCCATAAACCGCCGAGAAAGTCAGGAAACTCGTCACTCTTGCCCCCTGAATCACAATTCACATGCTTGCGGATTAATTAGGCTGCAACAAGGTGACAAGCATATTGGCAAGCCTTGGAGAAAAGCATATTTACTTCATAGTGACTTCATATAGGCATACTGATTTCATATCAGCGTAAGACCTGCCTAAAGAATTTTTAATCAAGAATTCATGGTCTTGATATGTTCGCTTTCTTTTACTTCGCACCGCTTTACTTCGCTTTGAATTAGACACTCCTAAAATTCTAGATAGATAAAGTATGGACACTCCCGCTATTTCTGTGCAAAATTCCATCTACAGGAATGCCAAAAAAGTCAAATCGCGGATTATTATGCAACAGCATTGAAAGAATCGGAAAATTATAATCAATACTAATATTAATTATAAAAATTAGTTAAGGCATCGTTATCCAACGATAAAAGGTTTTTAGCATCAAAATGTTACGAGCAGTAGCGGCTCGTGACTATAATAAGTGGAGGGACACAAATACAAAATTTCAGGTTCTTAGGCCTTTTCGTACAAAAGTTATAGATTGATTTGTATTTGGAGCCTCGCCGAGGACTATATCAATTCAGAGGACTATATCAATTTTAGTGTGTATATAGCTAAAACTTTAAACAACACATTATAAATTTAAAACATTTCAGGGTTCTGGACTTCTGGTTTTAAATTTATAGCTTGATTTGAGATTGAGGCAGCAAGGCCCCTGCCAAGAGAGACACATAATTTTTAGCCAACTTTTTAAATACCACACTATGATTAAACAAAATTTCAGGAGCGTAGGCTTTTCCGTTCAAATTTTTTAGCACAATTGTATTTGAGGCCGCCAGGGGCCCCGAGGCCTTTACCAGTCTCCTTGTATATTGTCTATAATGTTTAGGTAACGTACTGTAAAAATATAAAACTTCAAGTTCTTAGGCCTTTTTATTATTCAAATATTAGATCTTATTTGTGATTTGGGCTTCAGGGCCCCTGTGGAGACCTAAGAGCCTTATACCAGTTTTTCGTATAGCCTATATTAGCTAAATTTTTTAGTAAGCTACTATAAGTTTACAAATTATAGCTCCGTTTGTGTTTAGGGCCCCTGCCAGGGCCCCAGAGGACTATATAAGTTTTAGTGTATAAGAGCTAAAATTTTAAGTAACACGCCACAAATATGCAAGATTTCAGATTTCTGGACTTACGGTTCAAAAGTTATAGTTTGATTTGTGACTGGGGACTCAGGGCCCCTGTCGAGACCCAAAAGCCTTATATTAGCTAAATTTTTAACTAATTTTCTATAAGTAAACAAAATTTCAGATTTCTAGACCTTTCCGTTTAAAAGTTGTAGCTTTGCTTGTCTTTGGAGCTTGTGGGGCTCTGTTGGGGCCTATATTACTTTTTTTGTATATTTGCAATATTTTTTTTAGTACCACACAATGAATATACAAAATTTCAGGTTCCTAGGCCTTTCCGTTCAAATGTTATAGCTTCAATTGTATTTGGTGCCTCGAGGCCCCTGGAGGGGTTCTAGAGGCTTATATCAGCTTCTTTCTATATTGGCTATATTTTTTAGTACCAAACTAAAAATATACAAAATTTCAGGTTTCTAGACCTTTCCGTTCAAAAGTTATAACTTGATTTGTATTTGTTTTCTTGGGGTGTTCTGGCAGGCCTCATAGGCCTACATCACATTTCTTGTATATTTGCTATATTTTTTTAGTACGACACTATAAATATACAAAATTTCAAGTTCCTAGATCGTTCCGTTCAAATGTTATACCTTCAATTGTATTTGGGGTCTCGGGACCTCTGGCGGGGCCCTAGAGGCTTATATCACTTTTCTTGTAGATTGGTTTTATTTTTTTAGAACCGCACTAAAAATTTACGAAATTTCTGGATTTTTACCCTCTTTGTTCAAAAGATAAAAAAGAAACCATGAAATTTATACAAGTGGCCCCTGAGGGCCCCGGGCCATCCAAGAAGATTCGTTCTATTTTTCGCACCGTCCTCTTGTATAGAGCCTACGTGTGTAGAAAATTTCAAGCTTCTAGGTCAATCCTTTCAATAGTTATGGCATCAAAATGTTACGAACAGTAGCGGGAGGATTCGCTATACTTCAAATAGAGTTCTTTAAATTCTGACGTCAAACAGTCAAACTCTGACGTCACAAATTGCTCAAACGCAATCAAAACTCCATAGACTTGAAAGGAAGTCAGTTGGGGAAATCACATAAACACATGGTTTGGTCCACCCTAGAGGATTCGCTATATTTTTCGCTCCGTCCTCTGTATAGGGCCTACGTGTGTAGAAAATTTCAAGCCTCTAGGTCAATCCTTTCAAAAGTTATGGCGTGTGACATACATGTTACAGATGATGCTAAAATCCTAAAAATTACTTGCATTAAAAATGACGAGAGTCCATACTTTATCTATCTAGAATTTTAGACACGCCGTAATATATAAGAAGAGTTACACGCAGTCGCAGCTGTATTGAACGCATTCACATTTGAGGATTTCTAGTGTTTATGGAATCATGGAGGGAACCCTATCTGTGCTATGTACGTGCCAATGGAGACTATTTTAAAGGAGGCAATGACAGAAATGAGTAAAAATAACTATCGGTATTTTTTTTTATAATTACTTAGCTCTGCAGGCTTTTTTGTTAGTACCTAGCATAAAAAGGTGCTTTCTGATGTTTTTAAGGCGAATGGAATAATTTTTTAACTTTTCTGATCTATCCACGAAATTCCTCATGGATTATACGCGTACAGGGTGATTTTGAATTAACCTGCAACGTTTAACTTAAATAGCTGTTTATTCATTGCAGATAGCACTACAAAAATTTTTTTTTGAAAAGAACGTGGAAAAGGAATTTAATGGACAAGGTGTTCAAAGTGATAATATTCGGAGGTGATACAATTGTGATAAATCCACTGGTTCTCGTGTGAACTCTATGAACGCTTTCTTTATTCTTTAACACAAAAGATCATCACTACAAAGATGTTTGATGCCATCTATTGGCGTTTTACACTAAAGCCCAATTGAAACTGAAACCTAGATTGGAATTGAACATTATACAAGTATACTAAGGGCGCGTTCGGCATGTGCACACTAAACGCACCTAATGACATCACTCAGTGCGAGCGGTGAAAAAAGTGTAGTGCATTTTGTGTGTGTCATGAAAAACAGGAAAGAGCGCGAAAGTGGGATGTTCACCTCACCCGGGCTACCATGAATAGTATGCGTACTGCTGAAAATAAAACTCATCATAACATCTGCATTCATATAACACGCCGAAATCGTTCATTACACAGGTAGATTTCAATGTCATTTTAAACGATATGCAGAATTCAATTATTTTTATACCTGTTGGCTCTTTAACGGTAACTAAAATTCCGAACTATCTATCGCTACATTTCAAGCTCTAGGGCAGCGCCATCTTGCAACGCACTAAACGACTCTACTCCTAACCTAGGGTCATTTAGTGCGCGCACGAAACGCCCGGTAGTGCGCGCACTGACGATGACGAACACGACCGGGTTCCATGACGAACACGTTAGTGCGTTTAGTGCACGCACAAAGACGTTTAGTGCGCGATGTCGAACGCGCCCTAATTATTAAAACAGTCCAATTCTTCACACTCTCCCCACCCTGAGATGGGACTCTCAGTCAAATTATCTCTAAGGGGCAAAGCAATTGAATTGGTCGTCTCACTTGTTGACCACCTGGAAGTTTCAGAACGCAAGATCTACATTTTCCGTCTCTTCCAATTTTCAACTCTGTGATACGTCCCATTTTCCATTTCTGTTTAGGTCCGGTATCTTCCACGATCAATGTGATGTCTCCTTCTTTTACACTAGGTCTTTGTTTCTTTGTTCGGACTTCGTGAAATGATCGTAGCTCCAACAAGTACTCAGACTTCCATCGCTTATTAAAATCTTCTAAAATCTTTTTCCTTTTTCTCCACATTTTCCCCAAATCCGTTTCACTCTCTTCTGGTTGTTTCTCAGGCAAGTCTGTGAGTCTTTTCCCCAGCAAAAAATGACTAGGAGTCAGAGTCTCTTGTTTTCCATCATCGTAGATTAGTGGTCGAGAATTGAGAGTTGCTTCTGTTTCCGTTAAAATTGTCGCTAACTCTTCCACATTAAGTTTTGTTTTGCCAATAGTTTTTAGCAAACATCTCTTAGTTGTTTGTACAAGCCTTTCCCACCATCCTCCCCACCATGCAGCACGTTAGACAATAAATTGCCAAGCGATCTGTTTGGCTGCAAGGCAGGAGGATAGTGCTGCATCCAAATCAGTAGTCCAAAGCTTTGTGCACTGAAAAGTTTTTGCATTATCTGTGTAGATCTTCCGTGGGAGACCTCGTCTAGCAAAGAATTGACGTAAGGCTAATATGGAGGTGTCAGCTCGCATGTTGGTGATCAATTTAAAGTGTAAAGCACGTGTGGTTGCACAGGTGAACAATGTGATATAAGTCTTTTGTGGCAACGATGTCAAGGGGCAGCTGACAAGTAAAGGACCGGCAAAGCCGATTTCCGTGACGTTGAATGGTGTCTCTAAGTGAATTCTGTCCAGAGGCATCGGTGCCTCTATTTCTGAGCTTCGTCGAGCACGTACAGGTATTGGACATTGAAACTGAAACACCTGGTAGAAATCCAAAATCTTTATTTAATAAGGTGTTGGGGCACCGTGGGCAGCCAGCACAGCAGCAACACGTCTTGGGAAGGATCGGTAGAGGTCCTGCACATTTGCACCCCAAACCATTACTGATCCACCTCCGTGTTTGACTGTGGCTGCCAAGCAGTCTGGGTTGTAGGCATCAGAGGGGCTCCTCCAGACGAATACCCTCCCTGTTGTTTGGAAGACAGTGTAGCTGGACTCATCCGAGAATATGACGCGTTTGAGGTCATCCAACGTCCAGGTTTTATGCGTCCGGTACCACTGAACCCGCTTGGAGGCATTTGTGCTACTGATGAAAGGCTTCGGTATAGCAACCCTGCCATGGATGTTGGATTTATGCAGGTAACGACGGATTGTCTTCGTGCACACAGGTTCCTGGAGGTGTGTATTCATTTCTGCGGTGATTTCTGCTGCGGTGGTTTTCCGCTTTCGTGCAACAATCCTGGTCAATGTCCTGACGTCTTTTTTCGACAACTTCCGTTTTCTCCTGCAGTTGCTCCTCCTGGACGTGGTTCGTCCTTCCTGTTCATATGCACACATCACCCTGGATACTTTAGCACGTGAGACATCACAAAGTGTGGCAGTTTTGGACACAGATGCACCTGCTAGACGCGCGCCAACAATCTGCCCTCTTTTGAAGTCGGATATGTCTCCCATTATAGCGCTCTGCACAGACAATTTGAAGCTTACTATCGAACTTTTCTACTGGAGTGACTACCAAGAACTCTGACACGTAATTCATTGATATGCATACGATTAATTACCTAGCAGAAGGTTCTATTCAGCCCTGGGGGTATCCAGTGCTATTTGCGAAGGTGTTTCAGTTTCAATGTCCAATACCTGTAGTTTACGACAAATAACCCAGTCATGTACTACTTCTTGACAACTTGTCTTGCTCTTAGGATCCAGTAAGTGCTTCGTAAGGAAGCCAAGAGATGTCTCGTACCCATATGATGTAATCGTTGGTGCTCATGACGTATGAGAAGGCGTACAAAGTGGTGTGTACCATTTAGTACAAGGGGATGTTTCTCTTCTGAGGAAATGTTGGCGAATTGAATACGTCCTCCAATGCGTATAAGGCCTTCTTCATCCAAGAAAGGGGCATATTTGTGTAGTAAAGATTTGTGTGGTAACGGGGAAGCTGTGGTGTAAAGCCTGTAGCTCTTCAGCAAAGGAGAGGTATTGTACTATACGTATCCAAACTGTTTTGCTTCGTTGAAGTTCAGATGCGGTTAACAGGAGTGAATCTGGTCGATGTTCACGATGGACGAAGCGTAGTATCCATGCAGTAATGCGTAGGATTTTCTGGTAGTTGTTGATACGTTGCACATTAAACAAGGCAGATCTGGTGTGGATGAGGTATACATGTGGTTTGATCTGCTCTGCTATGTCAGTGTCCAATTGTGTTGTAAGGGTTGGAGTGGTTGTGTGTGGTGGGTGATCCTGTAGGAGCCAAGATGATCCGTGCCACCACAAAGAACAATGGGTGAGTTGCTTAACAGATAAGCCTCTCGTTAAGTGGTCAGCAGGGTTGTCCTTACCAGGACAATGTCGCCACTGATCCGGTGGGCTATGTAAATGAATTTCTGCAACCCTGTTACGAATAAACTGTTTCCACTTGCTTGGGGATCCAGTGATCCAGTGTATAGTGACCGCGGAGTCAGTCCAATAGGTGACCTGTGGTACAGACAACTCCATTTCTTTTCGCACATAGGTGTATAAACGAATGCCTACTACTGCTGCTAATAATTCCAAGCGTGGCAGAGTGATGGTTTTCAAAGGTGCAAGTCTGGACTTCGCCATGAGAAGGTGACTATAACGTTGGTTTGATTGTGTGATCAGGACTAGATTGCAGCACCATATGCACGCTCGCTAGCATCACAGATGTGGTATTGTAAATTCGATGTAGTGTGTGAAAGTTGCACCCAGCGTGGTATCTTCACGTCTTGTAAGTGTAACAGATGTTGAAACCATATGTGACTTCGTTGTGCGAGATCATCTGGTAAAATGGAGTGCCAATCAAGATTTCTTTTCCAGGTGTCCTGGAATAAAAATTTTCCTATGACGACAATAGGAGCCAATAGACCTAATGGGTCGTATACTCTGGCTGTAAGACTCAGTAATAAGTGCTTAGTAACGGGTTGTGTGAATACATCGTTCATGGTCACTGTCTGATATAACTGATCAGTGTGCTGATCCCAGCAAAACCCCAAAACACTGCCGTTGTCATCTGTAGACACAAGGGTGTCTTACCATTGTTGTTTGATGAGTGTCAAGTTTGTTTTCCATTTTGTCATGACTAAATGAATCTTTGCGAGGAGTGTGGTTACGGGATTAAACAACTGTGAAGCAGCATCTTCACTGTGCTGTCCTACTACAAAATCATCTGCATACATGTTGTTGACAATAAGGTAGGCCAAATCAGATTTTTGGACCCGTTTTTAAAACATCATTTAAGGACAATTGGCCTGTTACGTGTGAGGATTGGGTTGTGAAGTCTCAACATAAACTCTTAGAGAAAGAGCCAGTAAAAATGGACTGCAGTTCAGGCCAAATGGTAAACGTTTGAAGCGGTAGCAGGTAATGTCCTCTGTTTATAGTATTTGTTGATCTTGTGAAATGAGATCATACCACAAGAAGCGTGTGACATCTCTATCTTCGGAGATGGAAGCTTGTTTACCATCTCCTGCTATTGCGAATTTGAAGTTGCGAAACCGTAGAAGCACAGCTGTAGTATCTGGATTGATTTTTGGACCCGTTTTTAAAACATCATTTAAAGACAATTGGCCTGTTGCGTGTGAGGATCCGTCGAAGACGATTCGAACTTTGGTGGTGTTTTGACTGTCATCAATGACGGCTCGATGTGGCAAGTAATAACTGAAGTTAGTGGAATATTCATTTTCTACCTTTTCGACGTGGTCTTCTTGCAGATGAGAAATCATGGTGTCAGTGTAACGTTGTTTAAGCTGTGGCTGACGATGAAATCGTTGTTGGAGGGATTGGAAACGTTTGCATGCCACTTCCCTGTTGCTTTCCAGTAGGTATTTGTTAGGCTTCCAAGGCAGCTTGACAACAATTCTGTGGTCCTCCATGCAAAAGTCCCTTTTAAAGTTTTCAATGACATGTTGGTCTGGAGTGGTAAAGGGCGCTTCTTCTTCGTGCTCTTTAATTCCTAAAGTGTCGAGATCCCAGAACTGTTTTATCAGTGTGTCACCTACAGTGTCCTTTCGATGAGTTGAAATTAACATGGTGTGTGATGTCAAGCATCTACTAGCAGATTGATGTCCTTGTAAGATCCAACCAAAGATATTTTTACGAACAATCATGGTTGGTGTGAGTCGTATAATCTCATCTTGTAGGATTTTCTCATACTAATCAACACCTATAAGGATTTCAATTGGTGGGACTGGCAACCATCATCCACATCAGCCAGGTTCACGTGTCCGCAAGTTCTGGCAATATCCATAGGTACGGACGGAAGTGAGTCAAAGGTGTTGGTAGTTTCCAGTGCCTCAAGTGAGACAAATTTCTTCTCATGACAGCTTCGTAAGTGTACTCTGAAGTGTTGGCGTGTTGTCGTGAGAGTAGTATCAGTCTCAAATCCCAGTACGGTTAACTGTTCTGTTGCAACGGTGGGCAAATGTAAGTTGATTGCAGTGGTTTGTAAAATGTAACTCCTTTGACTGCCACTGTCCAACAAACACCTTGTCAGGCGTCGTGAGCCATCTGGTAAGCACAACCATACCCTTGCAGTTTGTAGAAAGATTTGGTTAGTGTGTAGTGAAAGTTTCATACTCGTGGTGATGACCGTAGAAACAGGCGGTGTGCTAGTCTTAGTTGTCACTGGTGTAGTGGCCACGGGTGTTGTCTCCTCTGAAGTGGCTGTGGTGTTCAATCGTTGTGGACAAATAGTAACATGATGTGACTACTTGCATCGTGAACAACTGTAACGTATTTTCCTTTGCAGTGTACTCTGTTGTGGCCTCTTCTCAAACATAGAAAACATCGCTTATCAGCTTTAAGTTTGTTGGTACGTGCTTCGAGTGTAGTTAGTTTTGCGCAGTTTTGGGCCCAATGTTGTTCATTACACAGAACGCAAAATGGTGTCATTGGTTTGGAGCGATTTAGAGCAAAGGAGTTGGTTTTTGGAGGACCGGTCTTGACCTGTAGGTTATCTGTGGTAGTCCATTCACGTGTTGGTGCACTGTCACTTGTCGATGTGTTGAAGGACTGGCGTCTAGCGTGTGTCTTCTCTCTGCCATCAATCTCAGAGTTTAAGAAGGTCATAAGTGTGCTCAAATTGGAGTGTTGGGTTTTTGAAGTTGTGCGTGTCCACAAGAGATCCAACTCTTCGGGAAATAAACGAAGTATAACTGGAGTGAGAAAAATACCGTAGTCACTAATATCTACCCCAAGTGATTCCAGACTCCAAACATATTGTTGACACAAATTATAAGCATGACGTAAGTCTTGTGGAGTTGGGTCTGTTTTGACACAGAGGTTAGTAAGGGCAGAGATATGCGTTTGAATCAAAGTTTGTCTGTCACCAAATCGTTCTTGTAATGTTTGTTTGGCTTTTTCATAATTTCGTGCTGTTAATTCAAGGCCAGCAATAGAGTCCAGGGCAGCGCCCGTTATCAAGGAATGCAAATAAACGAACTTATCGATTGTGGTCACTGCAGCATTTTGATCGACAGATGCCTTAAACTGTTTCCAAAAGCGGCTCCACTGTGTTAAATCACCCTCAAAGGTTGGAATTTGTAGTTGTGGGAGTTTCGGTTTTTGCAGCTGTGGTTGTTGAATAGGAGCAGGAGGCGTCAACGTTGTGGAAGTGGCGCCTTCTATTGAAGAGGTGGCTCGTTGTTGTACATCGGATAGATATTTTCTCACCTTGATGTTCCAGCGTCTTGCGTCATCTTTATATTGTTCCTTAACTTCAAGCGCTTCGTCCGTCTCAATAAATGAATGTTCGTCTTCTAGTTTTAAGTCGATGTGTGTTAAACGGTGTAATTCTTCGAGAAGACGTTCATTAGTGGATTCTAACTCAATAGGATCACGAACTTCCGATTCAAATAACACACTTAAACGGTTCATAGGTCTAGTAACTGCTTTACGAGCTGTTGTTCGATGTTTCTTTATATCATCTAGTGTAGCCATTACTCACAGTCAGAGATGTCGATGTGATGGTAGTCCGCTTAGGCCTATGGTGTGTCACGAGTACTGTTCGTTGAGCACAAACCTATCGTTGAAACGCGAAGTTTTTGTTACGTGGTGAGACAGCACGATTGTCCAGTAGTTGTGTAAACACTGTTCTTGTTGATGAATACATCAAACTGGTTTTCGGCACCAAAATTGTGTGATAAATCATCCACTGGTTCTCGTATGAACTGTATGAACGCTTTTTTTATTCTTTAACACAAAAGATCATCACTACAAAGATGTTTGATGCCATCTATTGGCGTTTTACATTAAAACCCAATTGAAACTGAAACCTAGATTGGAATTGAACATTATACAAGTATACTAATTATTAAAACAGTCCAATTCTTCACAACAATAGCGCAATCTAGTCATAAAGTTGTCAGTTACACATTCAAAAGTTTCTTTTTTAATGCTTGCAAATGCGTCAGTTATGGGCCTTTTTGACGTTAATAATGTCAGTCGGCTTTTTCTTGTAAACCAAATCTTTCATATGACCCCAAAAATAGAATTAATAGAATGATAGAAGTTAAACGTTGTAGGTTAATTAAAATTCACCCTGTCAGCGCTATCGTATCACCCCTGAAGACTATCACTTTGAAACCTGGTCCATTAAATTCCTTTTCCATGTTCTTTTCAATAAAAAATAACAACGAAAAGAACATGGATGTTCTTTGTAGTCTATCTGCAACGACTCAAGAGTTTTTTTAAGTTAAACATTGTAGGTTAATTCAAAATCGCCCTGTATATAATTAATAAATAATAATAATAATAATAATAATAATAATAATAATAATAATAATAATAATAATAATAATAAATTTAACGCCTGTCAACACTAAATTTAAACCCACACTTATACAAAACCTTACAGAAAGCCACAATTCTAAACACCTGTCACATAGTAAGGAAATTCCTACACCCAAACATCAATACTCCCACGAGTGCATAACTTTCCCTCCTCGCATTTGAGTCCCTTGGGCTTTGGCCCTCTTTTGGGTCCGCCTCTGGGATTGGTTTCCGGACTTGATCCGAGTCTGGCTTCCCCAAACAATAATAATAATAATAATAATAATAATAATAATAATAATAATAATAATATTGTAACAACAACAACAGGGTAACAGGGTAAACCCCTCCAGATAGATCAGAGGGAAAAGCCCCGTGTTGCTCCCAACAGGCCGATGCCCAAACTAGGGTTAATGGAAAAATACATGTAAATAAAAAATAATAACCTAAAAAGAAAAGTGAGAATAAAATAAAATCTTGTAAACATTCTAAGGAGGAGCTTTAGCAGTGAAGCAGAAATACATTTATACATTGCGTAAAACGCTGTGGCTACAGTCACGGAATGACGTCACTTCCTGCTACGTGAAGGGAAGAGCGGTGCACGTCGGCCACGGGGTCGTGATCGAGATTTGTTTCACGGATCTGCGGCTGTGAAGGCATAGGGGGTCACTCAATAGGGAAATTCATTCGTTGTTTAGCTGTAATAAAATTTGTGATCGTGCAAAGGAAATGCAGGAATAATTTCGTTACCCTCATCGTTTATAAACCATTTTCCAGTCATTTTAATTCCTTATTTCTCTATTTAGCAATGGTTAAAAGCGAAGTTCGTCGTTTATGTGTCGTTTTCGTCCTCTTTTTGTGACCCCTTCAATTGTTCTAGAGTCGCAAGTCCACAATTGAACAAAATTTTGCTTAGAATACTCCTTAACAAAGCTTTATAATTCGTTATATGATGAAAATTCATCTTTAAAATCCATCGCACATGTGACTTGAACATTCGACGCGACCGCCGTGCACCGCTCCTCCCTTAGCACACGTAGCAGGAAGTGACGTCATTCCGGGACTGAAAATCGTGACTGTAGCCACAGCGTTATTCGCAAGAAATTAGGGTAAGGTAAGTAGCAGATCCTGCGGTCATCTATTTTTACGCCTTTATCTGCACATTTGACCTCTCCCCAAGTTTTTTTAATCAAACAAGTGAAGAAAAAAAAAATTTTCAAAAAACAACGCTTATGTCAAAATTAGGCACACAAAGCGCCATCTCTTGAGCAAACCAACAAACATAAGCCAATTTTATTTCAGATTCATTCCCTCCCCCCCCCCCTTTGGATTTTTCGAAAAAATTTTTTAGATTCATGCATTGTCACCGACTTTACGTATGTGTAAAAAATTTCAGCAAGATCGGACTAGCGGAAGGGGTTGAAATATTGATCACAAGATTTCATTCAACTAACATGACCCAAATGGCGAAAATTATATAAGCGTTGTAAAAATTAATTTTCTCGAACGTAATATGTAGAAAATGTAAAAAAAAAGCTCGTATTTTCTTTCCTTTCTCATCATTTCCGAACGTATGATATATCACATGCCGTATGTTGCCATTGTTCTAAAGACTAAGTGACTGCCACCCCCGCAAATCCGACCCCAATGGAACAAATGGGTCTAAACTTCATAGTAATATAGATCTTGCTTAGACGAATCTGGATACTGAATTTCACGCCTTTACGTATCTAAATAGCACATAGATATGTTGTCCTCTCTGAATCTCACCCCCATAATTACGACCCCAGTGTACCAATCAAAACCTAACTAAACAGTGCAGATGGACATGCCCATAGGAAGCTACATTCCGAATTTCAACCTTCTACCTCAAAAAATGTAGAAAATATGAAGGACTGACATTATAAAACCAATAAGTTGCTCCATTTTTCCGTTACTTAATAATACAGATTATGAGCACTTGAGCAATCGTGCGTTGACAAAGCGATTTCACGTGCGCGCACCGATGTCAATAATGCTTAAAAGATGAACAGAAAGTAACAATGTATTCCTTCTTGGCAAATCGATTGTTATATGACATGCCATTATCTTGGTATTCTTTGCACTCACTGTTTTAGCACGTGAATTCGACTTGAAGGGGTCCACGAAAAATTCTGAATAGTTGATACGACCGAGCTAAGACTTTGATGGTCATATTTCTGAAAACAGAATTTGAAAAAGTTAATCCGTTTCCAAATTATTGTGCAAACGGTGGCCGGCCGGCGATAAACGTACAGACCAAGGGCGCATTCTTATAAGTAGCTTTTATGCTAAAGCTTTTAATAAAGAAAAAGCCCACATCCTACAGACAACTAGCAAAAGACCCAACCATTAATGTATCAAAGTCTACAATTGGAAAGGTTGTGAGGACTTTGGACCTTGGTGTACAAGAAGAGAAAGAGTGCCCCAAAGTTGACATCTGCCCACAAGGAGAAGAGACTGATCTGGGCTAAAGAACACAGGAGCTGGACTTCTGATTGGAGAAGAATCATCTATAGTGATGAGAAGAAGTTCAACCTTGATGGCCCAGATGGTTGGCAATACTACTGGCACGACCTAAGAAAGGATGAAGAGCTCTTCCCAAAACGGCAGTGTGGAGGGGGTAGTGTCATGGTTTCGGCTGTCTTCAGCTGGAGTGGCAAAACTCCAATAGCATTCATCAATGGTAGGATGAATGCCATTGGATATCAAAATATGCTACAACAGTTGTTTTTACCATTTGCTGAGGGTATCACTGGCTCTCCATGGCAGTTTCAACAGGATAATGCCCCAATCTATGCTGCCTCTAGCACACACAAATAGTTTAAGGACAGTGGTGTTGATGTTTTACCCTGACCAGCACTTTCTCTAGACCTAAACCCAATTAAAAACCTATGGGGAATGCTGGCCAGGGATGTTTACAAGCAGGGAAAAACTTTTTCCAGGAATTGAAAACTGCATTAACAATTAAAAACAATAGTTGAAACAATGCCTAATCGAATTTATGAAGTAATTGTTAATATAAGAGGGGTTATACGAGTTGTTTTGAGTTGTTTTGACATATGAGTCTATAATTTATGGACACGTAAATTCTTATTGTTTTAGAATTTTTTTGTTTTTTGTTAGAAATATCATACATTTTGTTGTTCTATTTAATTAATCTATTATTTCTATAAGGGTCGTACAAATGAAAACGAAAATTTGTGTGGGAAAAAAAAGACGACGTGTAGGATCGTAAGTTTTTGTTTCAACAATTGTGAAACCCCACGTGCAAATTGAACAATAGGTTGCAAGTGTTGCATCACGTGAGAAAGAACGATAGCTCGCGCTTCGAAGCTCTGCGAGTGATCGCTTCGTCCAAACAACAAAATGGTGTCAAGGAAACAGGAACAGAGAGCAGTAATTCGTTTTATGTGAAGGAGCTTCAGTTTCTGAAATTCGTCGTCGTATGCAGAACGTCTATGGAAGTGACTGCCTAACCTTCACTCGTGTTTGGGCATGGAGCAAAAGGTTTTCGGAGGGATCGTCATCATTGCAAGATGATCAACGACCTAAACAAGCAAACCGCACCATCACGGATGATTCCAAAGCCAAAATTGATGCTGTCTTAAAGAAAAACAGAAGAGTGAAAATCGATGTTGTGGTTGCTAAAACTGGCCTTAGTCGTGGAGCTATTCACTCCATTATCAGAAAACATCTGCACTACAGAAAAATCTGTGCACAATGGATCCCGCATCATTTGACATTCGAACAACTTGGAGTTCGAATGGCCATGTCCCTGCAACATTTGACTCGCTATGAACAGGAAGGAGAGAGTTTTCTCGACAGAATCGTTACAGGGGATGAAACTTGGTGCTTTCATTTCCAGCCCGAAAGCAAACGTCAAAGTCGTCAATGGAAGCATTATGGGTGACCACCCCCGAAAAAATGAGGTGTGGTCACCACGCGACTTTCTTATACGTAAATGTCCTGGTCCAAATACAGAAAAAAAATTAAACAACTGTCTAAAATGGCTACTTCCGATAGAAATTTTGTGAATAAAAGTTACTTCAAATTAGCTTCCAAACACTTTGGTATAGATTCCAAATTTTCCTATACCATTTTCTTCGCCTATTTTAGCAAAACACTGGATTTTGATAAGAGTAAAACTGGTACTTCCGTTTGGAATTTTGAAAAATTTTCTTAACAAAGATTGTTTATAATTGAAATTGGAACACTTTTTAGTCCCTTCAAAATTTTCATAAACGCAATGTTTAACGAGATATTTCAAAATTTATATTTTGGCGCCTGGAGTAAACTGATACTTCCGGTTCACTGTTTCCACTGGAAAGATAATCAGACCTCCCGGGGAAGATTATAATCTTAAGTTTAAAGTTTGGTCTCGATAGCTTTAGCCGTTTGGAAGCTATCGTGGACACACACACAGACTGACACACAGACACACAGATATTTTCCAGAAATCACTTTTTCGTAATCTAGGGACCCTAAAACATGAAGATCAGTGAAAATCTGGAGGTCGAAATTTTTCGTGATTACAGTACTTCCTTATACTATGTATAAGTAAAAATCAAAAGCAATCGCAAACAGCACGGTGAAGATGATGTTGACGGTGTTTTTTGATCGCAAAGGCCCGATTTTACTGCACGATATGGGGAAACATTGCAGGCACTGCGCGCGGCCATCAAATGCAAGCGTCCTGGGCTTCTTCTCCACGACAACGCGCGTCCTCACACCTCGAAAGCAACGGTAGACCTCATCAAAAAGTTCAACTGGGAAGCAATGCAGCATCCACCTTACAGCCCTGACTTATCCCCATGTGACTTTTACGTGTTTGGGGATCTTAAGAAACATCTGAAAGGCCGCAGGTTTCAGTCGGACGATGAACTGAAGGAAGAGATTTTGGAATGGTTCCACACGCAACCGAAAGACTTCTTCCATAAATGCCTTGTTACACCGTGGGATTTGGAGAGTATTTTTAATTCCTTGTATACACTGGAGAAAATAAATAATTTTCATTTTCATTTGTACCACCCTTATAGATATATTATCATAATTTATACAATAATTTATTAAAATTTTTGTTTGTTTTGAAAAAAAGAATAAAAAAATAAGTGAGTCTAAAATTTGTGGACACTGTATATCAACGTAAAGATCCAAAGAAATGAAGAAATGTAAAGAGGATTCGAACGACTGTCGTAAGAATGAAAAAAAAAATATCTTGACATAAAAATTAGAAGATCAAAATTGAATTAAAGCGGGGGGGGGGGGGGTTAAAATGAAAGAAACAACACAAAGCCGCTAAGAGATTTCGACAAATTGAGATCGTTAACGAACTCAATCACGTGACAGCTCTTAAGTATTAAAAAGAAAAAAGGTTTTATTTAATCACATTCAAGGGACTGTTGATCAGAAGACTTCTCTGGGTGAAGAATTAATTCAATCGAATGGAAATGAAGGTCTCCCACTAATTCTATTTATTCCCTTTCGCTTTTTTTTTCTGTTTGACTTCGTTCTTAGAAAACCATCTGGAAGTGACATG
This sequence comes from Rhysida immarginata, assembly GCA_023313115.1. Taxonomy (NCBI): domain Eukaryota; kingdom Metazoa; phylum Arthropoda; class Chilopoda; order Scolopendromorpha; family Scolopendridae; genus Rhysida; species Rhysida immarginata. The sequence goes on along the minus strand of JAHWFO010081140.1, from coordinate 664,602 downwards.
TCGCAAAACAGTTAGAGGGGGGGAAAGGATATTTGAAGGAATAAGATAATAATTTCTTTTTTATTTGCATCCGAAAAACGCATTTGCATATATTAAAATGTTTAAAATTGAAAACGATCTGACTTTATCATTAATAAAAAAGTCACCGAAGGTTTTCCACAATAAAGTGTTTTTTTCTTTTTCTTTTCTAGCTGACTTCATGATTTCCATATCTGGAACTTTAGGAAATGCATTTGAAGAATTTGGCTGCCATTTCTACTGTTTTCTCGGAGATTTAACAATACGTCAATATTAATGACTTTCTTCTCATATCCTATAAATTTCTACTGTGATTGGTTAATTGAAATGAGAAGTAAACATGTTTGTGGTAATTCAATTACAATTCCATACATTCAAAAGTTTTGCATTTTCATAAATTACAGTGCCATGAGGCGTATTCAATAAGTTTCAGGCTGCAGGCTTCTACATACAATTGGTGTTCAGGATCTTAGCGAATTTTTTATGGAGAACACACGTAAATATATGATGAAGATGTTATATACGTGCATACGTATGCGCTAAAGGATGTATGTGTCGCGCCTGGAGGTGGGATGAGAAGTTACGCAAGGGAACATACAGTCCAAAATCGCTGCAGAGGTTGATGTGAGTGTCGGAACTGTTCACACGATTATCACGGAAACATTACAGTTTAGCAAAATGTGTGCGAAATAGATGCCCCATCATTTGGAATCAGCACAAGAAGCCTTCCGTATGGCCATGTCATTGAACTTTTTGGAGCACTTGTCAAGAATTGTCACGGGGGACGAAAGCTGGTGCCACCATTATAAACCTGAATCCAAGTGCCAAAGTCTACAATGGAAACACCCAGGAACACCATCATCCAAAAAATCAAAGTCAGTCCTCAGTAGTGGACGCAAATTTCATACAGACAGGAAAGTGCAAGAGGCGGTTCAGAATTGGTTCAAACAACAACCCAAGACCTTCTATGAGAAGGGTATTTCACGTCTTATATCACAGTGGGATAATTGCTAGAACCACTACGGTCAGTATTTTTGAAATAAATTCATTTGTTTAGTCCCCATTGTGTTCGGCCTGTTACTCATTGAATGCACCTCTTATATGCAAAGTAAATGTTGCTATTTCCAGCATTCAATGTATGCTAACTCCACCTCAAAGGGGGGAAGAGGTCAACGATTGAAAACTGAAGTTAGGAAAAAAAAATATTCGTATGCCATTTTTTTCTTCTTCTTCGTGTTCTAAATTTTAGAATAAAAGCGGATTATCATTCATGCATCTTTTGTGAATGACTGAGTGAATGTGTGGATAATATTCGATATAAATGATAAGCGATTTCAAAATCTCATTATGCAAAAGACTCGAAACCTTATCACGTGGGAGACCAGGAAACGAATCATTTGGCCATGTTCATCTTCTCAGTTCCTTTCTTGGGCTATAAAATATTTAAGTCTTTCAAAAATGATTGGCACTACATTTTTTTTCTTCACACTAACCAATAAGGGTATTTCCATTAAGTCTGATCAGTCGCCAACAGGTCACGTGGTACGGTTGAACCGTTCCCAACCGAGCGTTCTGTGCGTTTGTGCTTTAATGACGATTATTTGAAGCTTTAATACGTCGTTAGAACTCAGCGACTACGATTACGATTAAAAACATTTGATTATCCAAATTTCATACTTCTTTTTCATCTTCTAGCTCATCGCTTCCATTGACATTAACTACATTCTCTACTTTTAGATATGCATTAAGCGTCCATTTGGTTGGGGAAAGTTTCATTGCACATCAGACAGTTAAAGATTTAAATTTCTTGAATTTCGTCCGCCATTTTGATACCATTTGTCAAGCAGAGATTTTGGAGTCTGGTCGTTATTTTTAAATAGGATTTTCGCAACCCTTCTCGAACAAAAATTTTATCCATAAAGTTACTTTTCCGAAATTGAAATTAGTTAATTTCCAAAAGACCTCGTTCAATTTGAAATTTAAAATCTTCGAGTTTGAGATCATATGAAATCGGGTGTATCAAGTGCCACTTCCGATAGCGAAAATTTTGCCATACAAAAAATCTTTAGATCCATCCTTTCCTGGAATCACATTTCTTCAGCGTTCGATTGGCCCTAGAGTGGTTTCGAGCGAAGTGAAGTCCATTAATTCCATCCTTTAATGGAGAAAAGCATAAAGAACTGTTTCATTTAGACAAAAACGAATTCCAAATTGGAGACAAGCATAAGAGTTTTTAAAATAGAAGAAAACTTTTGTAAACTTAAGGATCAAACGTTTGTTCAATCACGTAAGTCTGAAGTAGTGAATCACAAAAAGAGCATTTTTGATACTTAAAAGACTTACCTATATAGTAGGCTGTGGTTGAGTAAACAAAAGTCTATTTTCAAATGTTTCTTCTATTTTCAAAAGCTCTTATGCTTCTACCTAATTTGGAATACGCTTCTATCTAAATGAAACATTCCTTTATGCGTTTTTCCATTAAAGGATGAAACTTAATCGATATTTTTCTCCATGCCTCGATAAATGCTAACACTCCTCCTCTTTTGTTACGTTCTCTGCAAGTTGGCAAGCTGAATTTATATCTCTCATTAGATTTGCAATTTACACTTCACAGAAAAAATTGTCTCTGAATAAGCTCTGCAATTTTTTAATTGCAGTTATACAATTAATTTTTATATTATTAATTTTTTGTTCATGTATATAATATTTTTTACAGGCGATTCATTTATTTTCTGGTTTGATATATTTTAGTTGATGCGTTCAATACATTCAATTGTAATTATTTCATTTACTATATTTCATGTTTTTGCATTTAAATAAGGGATGTTTGTTTTTATTATATACATGTGAATGGTTTTCTAAAGTGACTTTCCGAATTTGGGTTTATTTCTGGTTGTTTTTTTTCTCCATGCAGGTTTTTCTTAGGTTTTTATTTTCTCAGCAGATGTCGCTGGGATAGAAAAAAAAACTATAAATAGATCTGGGTGGAAAAACCATGGAAGAACCCAGGTCTGGCATCGCTGATTCAAACCCCTTCTAGCCACTATACTTTTCAGTTACATAGCAACTTTTTTATAATTAACAGATAGTTGACAGTTCCATTTTTATGTCACAAGATGTAATTTCGGATAAAGAGTATAAGTGTATTTTAATCGATTTTTATTACTGGTATTGCCGAAATACATTTTTTACGAGGGGTGACCAAAAAGTAATGTCGCGTATTTGTTTTTTTTTTTTTTTTCATTTACATTCGATAGAACAATTCATCTTTTATTTTTCCACATAATCTCCAAGCCGATCTTTAGATCCCAGTGGTGGACAAGTTTTTCCACGCCCTGTCGATAAAAGTCGTTCGGTTGACTGCGGAACCAGTTGCAAATTGCCCATTTCACCTTGTCGTCTTCACGGAAACGTTAGCTGGCCAGTGACTTCTTCAGCGGTCCGAAGATATGGTAGTCAATGGGAGTGAGGTCCGGGCTGTATGGAGCAGGAGGATGAAGTAGTGTTTCCCAGTTCCATCGCTGCAACAGTTCAGTGGCCCGTTTCGCTCAAGATCTTTTATAGACCTTCGTTTCGCTGTGTGGGGACGTGCGTTGTCGTGGTGCAGCACGATGTCTTCCATTGCCAAGTCAGGTCTTTTCCGATTTCAGGTCCTCTCGTCCTTCTTTAAAAGCCTTGCACCAAAGTTGTACTATTCGGAGCTGCACGATATCACCTCCTTTCACCGACACAATTTCCTTATGGATATCGATTGGTTGCACAAAGAAGACGCATAACACTCCGCCGCTCAAAAGCACTGGACGATGAAATGAGAGGCGCCTACCAGGAAACTTTAACAATGAACCAAACTAATTTTTATATATCGCAATTTTCTCATATCTGCCGTCATTTTCGAGAAAAAAAGATACGCGACATTACTTTTTGATCACCCCTCGTATTAGAAAACCAGTAATACCGGTAATAACATCCCTAGCCTCTGTAATAAGCCAGTTATTGCTGGATTCTTGTTTATTGAACTCTTAAAATTAGCGATATCCTATGTTGCTTGGAAAACATATTTCCATTCACTTTTTTTTCTCACGTTATATCTATATCTTGTAGGCTTTGGCAATATCAAATTAGTATGTAACGTCCATTTGTACAATATAATATTCTTTTATTTACTAAAGTTAACTTTCGTCCAATTTGGACATCTTAACTTGCAATTGATGTCCAAATTGGACGAAAGTTAACTTTAGCAAATAAAAGAATGTCGTATTGTACAAATGGACGTTACGATAATAATTCGATATTTCCAGTAAGCCAAAATTTCTGGTTCAACCGTTTTGCTTGAGAAATGCTTATTTTTAAGCCTCAAAAAGTGATTTAAGAAAAGAAAATTATTTTACACAACTTTTTAAAGAAGTTTAAGCAAATATATTTTTTTATAAATTTTTATGAAAATTGTGTTTTATTAATTAGTGTAGCTACGTATTAATCCAATTGTGAAAATAATGTTATTTTCTTTTATTAAATCAATTTTTGAGGCTTAGATTTTTAATTATAAGAAATGAATACGTATTTCATTAACTTTATATTAAATATTTAAATAAACTTTATCAAATGCATTTTACTTAATTAAAAAAAAAACGCCATTCTACTCGGTCATATCACATATTATTCACATTAATTAAAAGATAAGAAATCGATGATCCTAAAATTGCGAATGAGATGTTTGGCCACCTGCCTCCATCTGTTGTGAAAAAAAAACACTTTACATTCCTTATATTGCTTTAAATTACTATTATATTGATCAAAATGTCTTATTTTTCCCTGATCAAATATGAATACTTTGCATGAAGAATTTCAAATATTGTCTTCATATTTTTAAAAAGTAAATCTAGAATATGGCGTCTATTCCCGACGTAATCTTCGAAATAGGATGGGCAATGTAAGGGGCCGTCCATACATTAGTAACGCTTAAGGGGGGTGGGGTGGAGTTTGGACAGCGTTACAGAGGGGCAGGGGAGTCAGGTCTGGCGTTACGTAACGCTTCTTTCGAGATATACTTGAAACGGATGGTTATATTTATCAAACCTAAATGAGTTTCTAATGAGTTTTTCTGTTTTTGTCTACATTAGCTAGCCATACCTTTCACTTTACCCACTCGATAAAGGGCAGGGGATGAGATTTTTTCAACGGGTTTTTTGCTAAACCCACATCATTTTACATGATGCTCTACAACTTTCTAAATAACACATGGGGTCTAACCCCTACCCCTATAAAATTAAAATTTTCAAAATTTACCCCTTCACCCCCAGGGACGCGAAATGTTTTTATTCTGAATTAAGGGACATTAAAACCAAATAATCAATATTCATTTTCCCCCAATCTGTTCCCCTTGAGTCGTTATTTGGACCTAAAGACGGGACACCAATTATGAAACACCCTGTAAAGCTTAGTACTACTTCATCGTTTAGTTTGGTTTAGATTGTTCCACTCGTGTCGCAGTTACAGTGGTGATAGTTAGAGGGGACAAAAGATCTGCGTGGTATTCGATCGGAAATTATGAGAAACGAAAGAAGATAGAGCTGTTTTATATTTTCCAAAAGAGCTGGGAGGGGGAATTAAAAAGTGCAGATAAGAATAGATGAACTCAGGGCTTCCACTACTTTCCTATACCCTACTCGACACGATTAATTTCTTGTTTCATTATAGAATTATTGTTAGCATGGCCCACAAAGTCTATGCAATTGTTTTATCGCAGGTACGAAACCATTTATCCTAAATTCTAAAAAAAATGCATTTTTTTTGTTGAGAGTCGAGTGTCAGTTATCAGGGTTGAGTAAGGTAATGTTTATTGTTGTGTAAAAGTTTTGCTAGACTTACGCGAATTAAGGGTTGGTAAAATACTATCAGAAGCCTTTATGTAATCAATGTTTGCTCATGGTCACAGGTAGCTAGCGGGCTTTCACAACTTTTAGTGTTTTTATCTGATGCAAACTCCTTAATGAATAAGTTATAAAAACAAGATTCATCAGTTACTTATTAAGCAGAGGTGGTACAGTAAAAATTTCAATGCATGAATGTAACCAGGCAATTCAATAAAGTCGTAGTAGGAGGGAAATACAGTCAATGTCCCTACATGCAGGTTCTCTAATTGCGCTGCTTACGTTAAATATTGTGACTTGGTATCCGTGCCGATAAAAACAAGCATTGCTGTTACATTTCTATTGCATTTATTTTCTATATTTCCGTCAGTCCGCACTTTTTCTAAGGTATAAATAATGAATGCGTCTTTCATATCTGATTACGAATATCGCATCCACGTTTCTGTGGGATCAACAGTTCCCAAGATATCGGCCAAAAATAGAATTTCCGAAAAGAGTCCCAGCAAAATGGAACCAAAACAGTTTAATAGTTCACTTATATTCAATATATTTTTGTATGGACCGTTGGTTAATATTTCGACGGATACTATTGAAAAATCTTAATTATCGATAATCATAATCAATATCTCTATTGTACAAGGTGCGTCTAAAAAGTTCAGTGAATGGAAGCATAAAACAAAATACCTTTATTCACCCTCAAAGTAACATCCGTTGGACACAATACACCTTTGACATTCTTGATAAATTAAATTAAATTAAATCTTTATTCTGACATAAGCAGAAAAGGGGCAAAACCCAACAGCAATAGCCAGATAGAAACATCAGATTAGTTGAAAAAATTAAATATTTTACAATGGAGACTTTGACATGAATTAAGATATAAAAATATGGTGTTTCTATTACGACGGTAGTAGTTGATAGTATATCTACCTAAAATTTCAGGAAAATAGATCCTGCCCACCAAAACATCTTCAGTAAGCTTGATACATTTTATTCTCAGCAGATCCCAATGGTAATATAGATTAAGTTTAGATTTAATTTGGGTGTAGATACCAGCGTTACGATAAAATTTATAGCGCAAATAAAGAAAAAAATCTAGAATATAGCCTTCCGAGCCTATTGAATATTGTCGGTGCGCAGTGACCCCAAATGTAAATAACATACCGAATGAGAGGCCGAAAATTAATTGTTCTTTGAGGGGTGATGCTCTATCTTGAAAGCTGCTGGAATGAGTCAGCGAAGGCAAATCAGATGAAAGCTGCTGGAATGAGTCTTTAGGGTCGATCGAAGCACAGATGTCACATGTCGTCGGATGTCTGATAAGTCTGCAAAGCCTCTGCCCTTCAGGGCCCCCTTGAGGCAAGGGAACAAAAAGAAGTCAGCAGGCGCCAGATCAGGCGAACACAGTGGATGTACGATAACAGTTACACGGCGTTGGGTCAAGAAGTTGCGTACACGGATCGCTGTATGCGGGCGTGCGTTATCATGCAACAGACTCCACTTTCCACTCCTGTGGGCGAACACGTTGGATGCGCAGCAGTAAGCGCTTCAAACAGCTTCTTAGAATTCGGCGTGAACGGTTTGCCCTTCCATTTGACGTGAGTTTTCGCACACACGCCGTTCGACTGCCCGTAAGCAGACTAATCTGCGTCGGTTTCTTGCGCTCCTTGCTACGAGGCCCTCTCTCCATTGGTATCTCACTGTGAATGCGCATGGCCGCATTTTTACCTCACGTTGCTTTTGAGATATCCATCCAGGAGCGTAACTATAGGGTGGTTAGACTGGCAAATGTCCAGGAACCCACGCCAGTTTAGCCCGAAGAAAGGGGGGCTCCCATAAAAGTTTCTAGCCAGGGGCCTCCACGCTTCTAGTTACGCCAGTGTATCCATCCATTCACCGAACTTTTTAGACGCACCGTGTATATCTACTAGATACCAATAGATTTATACAGGGTGAGTCTGAAACCCTGTCACAAACTCTTAGGGAAGATAGTATGGATGATTCTAAGTAAAATAGTTCATATGAACATGGGCCCGAATTTGAACGATAACTGAGATATGAACAGAAATAAAAATGCCGCCACTAAGATCAACAAGTTAATAACTCACTTTCTACAACATCTAGGATGATGAAATTTGGGAGAATATTAGGGTACATAAAATTAAGTTTACCGTTAAAATTGATCGTGTTCCAAAGAGTATTTCCGAGTTACGTAGTCAACATCGTAACATGTGGTGGTAGTACTCACATGTAAGCAGTGTTACGATGATGAGTGCGTAAAAACAAAAACAGATGATAGACTGGGTCTTGTTTTTTGTTTTTTTCCCCCCACATTGAACATTTCACAAACGGCGAAATTTCTTAAAACAATTTTTTTTAATTGTTTAGACACATAACATGATTTTCAGATTATTGGTGGCTTGGGTTCTATTCCTTTCCACAATTGCACATTTCATACTTTCCTCAATTTTTACTCATTGCAAGCCAATTTATGCCTCTTACTATAAGCCTGATATCAGTTGCTATTTTGAAATGTCTTTTTTCTTTTAAAAAACAGTGCTTTTAGGGGTTTTGCATTTTTGTTTTTTCCCATTCGCCATTAGAAGACCATCTTTTAACCATCATGGAAGGATGAAAACTTTACTTGGTCATATTTAAAAAGTATTATTTCTATCTTGTCACATACTATTACATCAATTTTATAATTGATACAGTTACTTATAAAATACAATGTCCTCGTGTCTCTGTCAATATCAATTTCCTCCCACTTTTGTGGACGATGTTTTCAACTAACACTGTATGCAGATCATGACTGCTATATACAGTAGCTCTCGATACTCCAAGTAACAGGCATGCTAGCTAGTCAGGTTCCAACAATTTGCCCTCGTTGGAAGTCTGTCAGATCTGACATGATGGATACCAACTAACATCAGGATACCAATAGGCATACTCGGGCTTAAATATTCTTGCGTAAGATCCACACACATCAGGAAAAACAAAAGATGATCATAATGCAAAGTAGTTGGGCAGAACCTTTACTGTGAGGACGATCAGTCGGAAAGTGTTTATATCATTTTGTCCAACCCTTAAGCTTGCTAAAATTAAAACATCAGAAATTACATTATTAAGTAGTAGACGAATGGAGTTACTTATTGGTTTTACAATGTCCATCCGTATACACCTTCATAATTTCTGCATTTATTGAGGTAGAAGGTTGAAATTTGGAATGTAGCATACTATGGGTATGTCCACCTTCACTATTTAGTTTGGTTTTGATTGGTGCACTGAGGTCGGAATTGCGGGGGTGGGATCAGAGGGGACAAGAGATCTATGTGGTATTTAGGAACGTAAATGATTGAAAATTCAGTATGCAGATTCCTCGATGCAAGATCATAGACCATCCGCCATATAGTCCAGATCTGGCGCCCTCGAATTACGTGAAGTGCAACATATATTATCACCTCTTCACGTTTTATGCAGCTGGCATATCCAAATTGGTGTCACGGTGGGGAAAATACATTGCCGGCGAAGTGGATATTTAGAAAAATAAGTAATGAACTGCTACTCCTGGGCACCTAATGTCTTGTTTAACCAATAAGTTGGTGTGAAAAAAATTCGTGGAACTGACTTATTGATTTGCCCTCGTAAATCATACGTGTTCCAAGTTTGGTTCAAATTGGCAAAGTCGACCTAAACGAACAACAGATATTTGCCAAAATATTAGGTTTACGTCAACTTTGCCAAAATTCAAAAGGTTGCTGGAGGTTTTGTTTTTTTTTTTCTTTTGTTGTTGTTTTTGTCTGAGCATTCAGAATTTTTGCATCATTGAGGCGGCAACACTGACTCGGCATTTGTTTTGATAGTAGAAATTGGCATGATGCCACCATTTTAGAGATGGCAAGTGTTTTCTCAGTTTTCAAAGCTCAAGTACCAATTTATGTCATAAAATTAAAGAAGCTGCCATCTTGTGGATGTGGGACAAGGTATGTTAAGGGAATGGGAATAAATGAGCCAACATACAGGGTGGGCCAAAAAAAACTCGCCACTGAAAATTTGTAAGTCCAATGGAAACGGTGCACAAAGGGGTGAGCGATTCTAGAAGGAAGAACGCTACCATTAATTAAGGCAGGCGTTAACGTTAAATGGAACGAGTCGATTTCTAGACGAGGTGAACATAATCTTAAATAATACACAAATTGTACACTTTTTAGATCATTGTCTCTTTTATTGAATATCTATTGACTAATAGAAAGTGAAAAATAAACACTTTACGGTCAAGTTCGTCTAAAATAAAGAAATAAAAAGAAATCACATTACCTGTGGATATGAAATCAGCAAAATCAAGACGCCACCGCTTTTCCACAACAAGGTTTATTCACCAACATGTTGAAAAATGAGTGCTTAGCACTCGAAATACGTATTCATGGTGAATAAACCTTGTTGTGGAAAAACGGTGGCGTCTTGTTTTTGCTAAGTTCGTGTAACTTCATGTCAGAAAAATCGTGTTGTAAGCCAAGTACTGCAATGCCAGTTTCATATAGTCAAAAGAAAAAACGGAACATAAAACAAAACGAACGAAGAACACAAACAGTTTTACTAATCGCTTCGTCTAGAAATCGACTCATTCCATTTAACGTTAATGCCCGCCTTAATTAATGGTAGAATCGCTGTTTTGTGGACAGTTTCCATTGGACTTAGAAATTTTCAGTGGCGAGTTTTTTTTGGTCCACCCTGTATGACAAAGGTGGCATTAATGGTAAATGTTAATTTGAGCCCACAGAGTTGACTAGTTCAAGATTTTCTTGGTCAAAATGTTCTTTTCTTCCCATAATATATCTGGTATAATCAAGGTTAGCTAGGAATCTTGCAAGCCCCAATATTTTATTTCTCTGTATGCCTATTTCATAAACTCTATACCATAATAAAAAATCCAAAGCCGGGGGGGGGGGGGATGCTTAGTTCCATATCCAACCAGTAAAGGCAATGAAAAGAAGCGCCCCCTCGAACAAAGAAAACTGCTTATATGAGCCCTTGCGTGATTGCATTGTTTTGCAATCAGTCATTTTTCATGTAGAACATGCTAATATGTTTTCCTGAGAAGATTGCTACTTACAAGAAATTCAACAGCTATGATGAGTTGAAGGAGAATGTTGAGAAAAGGCTTAGTCCGAGAGTCAGATGTATTTATTGACAAAGTCAAGAATAAAGGGCAAAACCAGTCGAAATTGTGTGCCCCCCCCCCCCATTATGTCTGCAAGGCCTCCAAGTTCATCAAGTACAGTATAGAGAACTCCCCAATCCATAACATCCTTATTTTATGCTCACATGATAAACAAGCTGTGAATGACGGTGTTGTTTAGTAGAAAAGGTTTAGATAACTGCAATGCAGTTCTTTGGTCAATTCCAAACCAAGCCTTTTAGAATGTTTTCAGAAATTGCACCAACAATGGCAAATGTGTAAACTGGATAGATGTGATTACTTATAAGGTTGTTCTTCTTAAGATGAAACTGTTCCCTGAAAAGTAGCTCTGAAGGTGAAACTATGTTCCCTGTCTCTCATTGGTAAAAAGTAGCTGCAGTCCACAAAATTACTGGCTGTACTATGTAAATATTTTTAACACTGGAAAATAAAATACAGTAGTAGCTGTATTTTTCTATATTTTCTATAACCAATCAAAACTTACGAGGGTTATCCAGAAAGTAAAGAACGATTGGGTGTATCTCGACAAAAAACAAAAGATACCAAAACAAAATTTTATTTGCAACAATATTAAACCTACATTTCTACATAATCGCCATTGTCATTGAGGCACTTCTCATAATGAAAAACAGATTTCCAATGCCAATGTTATATTTATCTGCTGCCAATGACTGAATCCAAGCACCACACACATTCTCCTTCAAAAAACAGTAAAGCAACTTCAAAAGCACTATCCAAAACGAGATGTGGAATGTTGCCTGCAGGGATCATGTTGATTCATGACAATGCTTGGCCTCATGCGGCTGCAGCCACGTTTCAAGTGGGACATTTTTGACCATCCCCCCTTATCATCCTAACTTGGCGCCTAGTGATTTTCAACTTTTCCCAAAAATGAAGGGGTTTTTCAGGGGAACACACTTCCAACGAGAAGAAGCACTTAAAGAAGCAGTAACTTCATGGCTTCAATCATTGGCAACAGATGAGTATAACATCAGCATTGAAAAACTTGTCTCATTACGAGATGTGCCTCAATAACAATGGCGATCATGTGGAAAAGTAGTGTCAGATTTAATATTATTGTAAATAAAGTTTTGTATTTTGTTGAGATACATCCAATCATTCTTTACTGTCTGGACGATACTCATACTTTTGGAAGTCTTTATATCTTTTAACGTGTCAATGCCTGATTCTGAGGCTAGTTCTGATGGATTTTCAATACTAAAATTGTTACTTATAAACATAGCTACTGAAACTTAAAATTTTTTTTTCAGTTTTTCTATTACAAATTCAAAATGATGTATTAAAATGGTTACAGAAGTAAGTGCACCTCCCATGCAGAAACAAAATGGTGGGCTATCTTGCCTGAGAATTTAAGGCAAGCCCCAAACCCAGCTTCCTTTAAAAGAAATATAATTAACCCCAAATCCCTGTAACTTAACTAACACATTATTATATACTCTATTCAAACTCAAATACTAACATATGTTTGCATAATAAAATCTATCAATATTAATTATTATTAAAAATACAGATAATTTATAAACAACTATTTTATTTATGTTTTACCCTCCGGAGACCGCACTTGTCGGCCTAGAGGCCATACCAGCTCTGGATAGGGTTATTGTAATAGTTTGTTTTTTTTGTTGTTTTTTTTTTTTACAAACAAACAAACAAATAAATAAATAAACAACCCTATTTCTTTCATGAAGAGCACATTTAAGTATTCTCATCCCTATACACTATAAATTTAAACAAAATTGATGTAAATCTATCATACATCGTATTTCCTTATTAAAAGAGAAATAAGGAATTTTGTATAACACTTTCAAATACATAAAATATATTTATTTCACAAATAGCATCGTTAAACAATGTTATAAATTTTACAAAATTATTTTGGTCTTAATATATTTTTATATTAATTACAATACAATAAATTATTAAAACATTTATGAGCAATTTCCATTAATGAGTTTAGTCTTCAATGACATGACACTTTATGTTGTGTATTTCAATTCAACCCACGCTCAAGATCTAACCTTGCTTAAAAATTGGCAAACCTAAAAGCTTAGTTTGATTTTCCAAATTTAACAGTTCACAAAAGGAATATACATATATACCTTGGACCCCTTAAACATTTAAGATTAAAATATTTTATAATACTAAAAAGTGTACCAGTATCTGTTTTCTATCTTTAACAGTTTCAAAACAATGACGACAGCCAAAACATGAAAGCTTTAATAATAATACATGTATGTAATTAATAACATTAAGTGAAATTGATAATAAAATTAAAAACAGTATGGTGCAAAAGTCAAGTACACAAAGAAATTGTAAAATACGAGGGTGGAAATTTAGTAGTGATCACAGCTATGCTGGAGGGGAATGGTGATTATGCATTATCTTAACTGTATTGTCACATGCAAAGCTATACTTTCCCATCCCAACAATGTATTAGGCATGACCTTTCCATGTGCTGCACATACACATGAACATTTTACATTTTGTTCTGAACAGAAGGTCCGTGGAGAAATATTTTCCAATTTGGAGCAGCATTAAAATTGAAATTGCAAAGAGATGCTACCAGAGATATATAGAAGCCTGTGGAGCTGATACATTGCTGTACAGTATGAGGCTGCTACTCGTAGATGATCCATCTGCATACGATTGTAATAATGTAACCTTACTCATAAAGTATCCAATGGACAAGGTGAAGCCCTGCAGAAGAAATATAATTTTTTCTCATCCCCTATAACAAGGTCTGTTTTCATGTAGCTGGTGTTATCTGTGACATGTTCGCAAGATGGGGTTGGGAAGTGCTTACCACCTTCCATGGTCTCTAGATCTTAGCCCTTGCGACTCAAGATTTATTCCCAGAATTAATGAAATTCCTGCACAGCATTCTTCTCCAAACAGTTCCCAGCGTTATGCATGCAATCCACTTCTCCATCAGTGACATCAACAAATTTGGGGCTACTGATGGAATTATGTAGCTGCCACAACGATGGAAAAGATCATGCTGGGAACTATATTGAGAGATTGTAAAAGGGAATCTATAGTATGTTTTTTCCTGTGCTAACCTGTGATTATTATTAAATTTCCAACCTTCATAATTATTGAGCTATATGAAAAAAAAAACAAAAAAACTCGATAACTTTTGAACAATTGGCGAGATTCAGTTAAAACTTGGTGGTTGAATGCAGGACATGTTGGGATTTTTTTGAGCATGTGCACTCGTATTGTTGTTGTTGTTCATTTTTTGTTGAAAATTTTAGAAAATGATCTCATCCCTATTATCCAAAGTGACCCAGATTTCGAAAAGATGTGGTTCATGCAGGACGGAGCACGACCCTATCAGACCAATAGAGTGTTTGAAGTCCTGTTTGAGCACTTTGGAGAGTGCATTCTGGCTTTGAGGTACCCAGAGGCCACTGGAATGGGAATCACTTGGTCGCCATATTTTCCTGATCTCAACCCTTGTGACTCATTTTTGTGGGGGCAATATTAAAGACAAAGTTTATGCAAATAACCCCAGAACCATCACTGAGCTCAAAACAGCCATTCAGGAGGTCATTGAAAGCATCGATGTCTCGACACTTCAGCGAGTTTTGCAGAATTTTGCTCTTCGTCTACACCACATCATAGCCATTGATGCCAAGCATATCGAACTATGTCATAAACTAATTCCGAATATCTGTAGTTACTTTTAATATTTGAATAAAATTTTTGAACTCGGTAGTTTTTGAAAATTTGATTTTTTATTTCATATAGCTCAATAATTGTCACCTTATATATTGCTATATGGTATTTTAGAGCAGTGTTTCTCAACCAGTGCTCCACCTGCACTTCCCAGGGGCTCTGCAGCCGCTCCAGAAAAATAAATTAAATAAAAATTATTGGACGTTATTGTGGTTTCTTGCTTAAGGGGCTCTGCCATAGAAATTATTAGTCTCTGCCTAAGGGGTTCTGCAATAGAGATGGATCCTAAAAAGGGCTCCTTAGGTCAAAAAAGGTTGAGAACTGCGATTTTGGAGTGCACAAAATAAAAAATAATATTTCAAATGGCTGCTATGCTAAGTAATGATTCGTGAAAATATGGCAAAACCTTGTGCAAATTAATACAAACACAAAGTGTATGCTTTTGACAATTAGTATTTGGATTAATCTGCTTCTAGTTATTGTTTACTCTAAGGATATTCTGGTACAATTTATTTACCTCAGGAGCAGAAAAAATAAATGATGCAGCATTCACATATTCTTTGCTGTAAAAGTGTTTTTTTTAATAATAAAATTTAGATGAAATTTATCCAAATCCACACTTTTGGACTATACGATATACATTGTAAATTATATGATTAACAATATTATTATTTTTTACTCAAATTTTTACATTGTCATTTATATAATTAATTTTTTTTTTCTTTTGTCAAATTCATAAGTAGTCATTTGTTCATTTATTTTCACTAATGAAGAAACTAAATTTTAGAGTCTTATAAGAATAAACTGCCTATAATCGAGAATTATCACATCCTATCAATTTACTTGGAGCTAATGTTCAATTGTTACTTTCACAATCTTTATAAAATTCTTATGTTCTTGATAAATGTCATCTGATATTAGTAATTTGCAATCATTTAATGCTCCTGCATATACAGCATTAATTTTAACATTTCTTATGGCCGGACTGGTTGGGAAGAAAAGTTTATAAAAACTTTAAAAATTTTAAAAACCATAACAAAGCTATAAACTAACCATTATTGACGACATCAAAAGAGACTAATATAAAATTTTATACAAGAAAATAATTTTAAATGATTTCTCAAACATATTGCCTTTATCGCAAGCATTGATGATTAACCCTTTACCATCTATGCAAGAACGTATTGTACTATTATGTTGCTTTTGTACAGTAAGTAATGTTTCTTGAATATAATACTGCTTTAAAAATAAAACACTTTTAAGTTTTATCCATGAGTAGAGCTGGGGATATGGGAAGCCACACTGTTCTTATTGGAGGTCCCCACCTCTCATGTAACGATTCTCGAGTGGCATCCTTCATGTAAACCGGGAATGTTTTAATAGTGTAATGATTCCTTTATTTCATTTGTGAATGTCTTAAATTACCATTACAAGGGATATGAAAATACACTTCATATTATAAATTAAATTTTTCGTACATGATACAAGAGTATATTCACAGGCTATTTTATAATAAAAAGTTATCTAATAAACAAACAAAAAAAAACATTTCATTCATTCATGAAAATCAGAAATTCCTTCACATAAAATATTGAAGAAACTCTTACAAAATGAAAGTTTTTTTAAAATTCTTCTAACATCTCAAATGTTAAGTATTTAAAAATAAATTATATTTATAGTGTTTCATAATTTGGTGAAGAGTCATTTCCTTGACGTTTCTTATATACTCGAAGTAGGTAACTAGAAAGGGATGGGGGAAAATAAAAAAAAAAAAGCAATAACAACAATTATTATTAGAAAAACATAAGACCACATGAAGATGCATGCAACTTAAAAGATGACATTTAATGCTTCCTTGTATCATGATTTTGATTACTATACAAAGCAACAAAATTAAACTCTGAAGAAGCCTTAAAATTTATTCCATTTAAAATGACTTAGTATTTTACATCCAAACAACTACCGGGTACCGTATTTTCTTGGTTAGAGGCTTGTATCTGAAAATTGCCAGGCCAATAACTGAGAACAGGCTTATATTTGAGACCAGGCCTCTATTCCTTTCATACATCCCTTTATTTTGCAAAAGTATTCTGTATAGTTTAATACACTAAAATTTTTCTTAAACTTATAATTATGGTATCCTATTCCGATTCATTTTCCTCACCTGAAATTATAACCTCATTCCTCTCAGTCTCTTCCTCCATAAATTTAGAAGTTTCACTTTATCTTTATGGCTAAGAATCACATGACCTCTATTACTTAAGACAAGGCCTCAAATCCCAGCCTATAACACAGATCTGGCCTTTTAAAAACCCAACTTCTTACCGAGTAAATGTGGTCTAGATGGTATGCATGATGACGTCACGCAACACAGGAAGTTTTTTTGCCACCATGATGAGACCAAGTCGAGATCTTCGAGCATAGAAATAGAAGGACTATGTTCGAAGATTGAGAGCAAACAAATGAAAAATTAAAAAAAAAAAAATTTTTTTAAGGATACATTTTTACTTTAAAAAGTGCATTGGAAGTAAAAAATAATTTTTGGTGCCTCTTATTAAAATAGGAATTCATAAAATTGCAAAAAGGCAAAAGTGTGGCAGAGCGTAATTTTTTCATTTTAAAATTTAACATTAAACGCCTGCTGCTTTTTTTTTTAATTTGATGAATTCCTATTTTAATGGGAGGTACCAAAATTTTTTTTTTTTTTTCTTTCCAGTGCACTTTTTAAAGGGTATGCTTAAAAATTGTTTTTATATACCTGTACATTTTATTTCCTGTATATATGTACCTGTATATTTAATACCTGTATATAAATGTATTTTTATATATTTTGTTATTCCTTTTAGTCTTGGATTTCCAATCTATTTTTAACCCGTGTTTTTGTTACAAATACGTAAAAATGAATACTATAGGTGACCCATTCCCTATTCAGCATGAAAAAAATTAAATAAAAAATCAGCTTTAATCCTTTCTATAAATTCGAAATTGAACATTTTTATACTCACGGGAAATGAATCAATGCGCGGTATTTTAGTGGGTGAAAAATTGATGGCTTCATTTGAAGGAAACGCAAGTTGTGATTTAAGTTAAAAGTACCTGTACTCTGCAATGGATCATCATTAAATTAAAAAAATACCAATTTCTGTAATGGCACTGTTCCATTAACAGCATTCACAAATTGGATCCAGCATCATTTCCCAAAATTGAATATCCTGTTATTATTAATTATTTGGTGTTATCTACAAATTCAGTGCACCTGGCCAAATGAAATGGAATCTTAATGGAATCTCACATATACTTAAGTGGAGTTTCTGATGTGTCATCTTTATCTTTGAAATAAGGCCACTTTTTTTAATTGCTAAGATAAATAAATAACTTTTTTTTACTAATGATTTTTGAAACTAAATTTTTTTTATCAATCTCGGAAAACTCTAAAAATAATTAAAAAATTAAAAATAACATAAGAGCATATGAAAAATATGCAAAAAAAAAAATAATAATAATAATGATAATTAAATAATTCTGAAACAAAATTTGAAAATTAAAAATATAAAAAGATTAAGAAAAGAAAACCAAAATTTAAAAAAATAAATCAGATTATAGCAGGAGAAAATAAAAGTTTACAATTACAATAATTTTTTTAAAAAAATTTAAAACGTAGGGGGAAAAAAAGAGCTTATATTAAAAAAAAAATCTGTTAATTGAGCCTCTACTGTGTTTTTATAAAAAAAAAATGAATTTTGTATGTACCCTCTCTGCATGTTAAATTAACCAAAATCTCAACCACAGTATAAGAAATAAAGCTATAGTGATCTCAACTTTGGTGGATGGGCGAAGCTTGGTGCAAAGCACGTCATGCGTGACGTCACAGGCATACCATCTATATGAAAGATAATAACAAAATTTAAAAATGATTCTGCTTGTTTCTGAAGAATTGGAATAAATAAAATGGATTTAACTCCACTTAAAAATAGCTTTTTTAAAGAAGTACGTATTTGCTTTGTCTACTAATGATTCAACAATGAATTTCAAATTACATTTGGCTAGCTTTGAAGTGTAATGGAAACCTGTTTAGTTGAAATTTAAGTACATTGATCAAACAAATGGTCAATATAAATGGTGTTCTATTTTTCTTTTTCGTAACTATTAGGTGACCAATAGCATCATCCAAACTTGAAAAGGAATCGATACTATTTGGTTATTCATAATGGTCTGTATTGCTTGGAAACAATAAGAAAACAGTAGGCTGGATAAAACAATAAGAGAACTTTAATGAAAGCTGAGGCGTTTCAGTACAATCACCATCCTCATGGGCAAAAATTACAAAGATGCAAATATAACGACAATTTATAGTACGTTAGGAGGGGTGATTCACCAATCAAATAATTTAACAATTACAAATGTAGAATAAGGGGTCTCCACCAACCATACAACAATACCGGGCCATGTGTTGATTGGTGGATTCCAATTTTTCACGGTTATTAATAACTTCTAATAACGGATCCATTTCAGAGTTTCGGGAATTTCCTACTATGTCAATGGATCTCAATTGCTTCGTGAAAATCAATGTTCTTAGTGTTATTGATCACATACTTCAATATTGTCATAATTTCATCAATTTGGCGTAATTGGTGCTTTTCTTCTATGAGGTGGTCAGCAAAGACTGGTTTGCCATCTCAGATCTCTTATGATCTTTTTATCTTTCATGGAACGGTTCTTTTTACAATGCTTATATAACTTTCACCACGTTTGGGTCATGTTTGGTGGATGAAATCTTGTAATCAATATTTCAACCCCTTGCACTAACCTGATCTTGCTGAAATTTTGTGGCAATGCATGAATCAAAAAAAAATTTTCCAGGAAAAGCGTCGTTTGAAAAAGTTTTTTTCTATCCCTTGTTGTCATTCCTAAATAAAAGCATCCACAAACTTAACAAGTGAATTTGTACATTCTGTTTCCATCATACGCTTTTGTTTGTGATCCTCATTTCGGGTTCAAAGACTGTTACATGTATTCATCGTCCTGTAAGCAACTTTTAAACCTTTACTTCAAACACATTGGCGTCACAGATTTATCTCAGATCCTATGTACGTAAACGCGTCACATACCGTTCTTGTTGGTGCTATTATCTGATTGCTATTCATCAGTCATACTGACTCCGTTTCTGGGAATATCATAGGTCAGAACTATCTCATAGTTTTTGTTTTCTTCAGTAATCGAGCACGTGAAGGCATGACGAAAATAGTAGCTTAGAGCTGCAGTCTTTTGAGATAGAGGATGGTTTGAGTCATGCCCGTTGATGTTTAATGTGGATGTTGGCTTGCAGAAGATACTGAATTCAAAACATTTTACATGTATTTAGTTTATTAGATTTTTGGGCACATCAACATGTAACACTTAATCACATGCTATTCTTTTTACAATTCCACAGTCTGGAACAAATACAACTTCCATACATCCCCTCCCCCCCCCCCCCTCCACCTTTACAGGATTCAAACTCACAACCAGACAGATTTGAGAATAGGAACACATATGCCCTATCTCTCTCAGCAACCTGGCTGGGGATTCAAGATTCAAAGCACTAATTCCACTATCCATAATTAAATTACCAGTATCAAGAACAGGTGAAGGTATGGTTTCCCCCCCCCCCCCCTTCATCTGTTCTTGCTGGTACATAATATTTGAAATCTACAGCAAATAAATTTTAAATTGATGAGCAATTTATAAGTTAATTATTGACAAAATATATACTCACATAAAGATTATTATGGGAATAATCTCTATTCCTGCTAAAAGAAGAAAAACAAACCCATGGATGATTTTTCGGCCAGCAGGATAAATTTTATTAAACGTCACACTGGCTATTACGTAGCAAAGGTTTTCAATAATTGCCAAGAATGCAAACAATTTTGCTGAAAGAAAAGAAAAAAAACTTTTTAAGTGAGGCTGGAATACACACCAAATCCTGAATGATCATAAAAAAAAAAAATTAAGATATAATAAACCATGTTACCATATTACATGAAAAGCAGCATTTAAAATCTAAGCTTTTATACATTTATTCATCCCATGTTTTCCAGTATTTCTGTCATATATGACGGAATTTGCCAACAGACGGCAAACAAGCGATAAGATAGCAATCACACTTTTGTGGAAGAGAGAGCAGCTCGCAGGCACAATAATGCTTGGCAGATTTCAGTGTGCATTCTCGTTACCGTTTCATTTGAGAAAGCGTGCGAACATTAAGTTCATGTACAAATTGGGCTGTTACGGGTCATTTCTACGTGCAATTTTTGCGGAGATTACGCAATGCAATTCGGAAGAAGCGACACAACAAGTGGCAGGGAACTGGTTTCTGAATCACTATAACGCACTGAGCCACACATTCCTCATCAACAAAAACATTCCTGTCATCCTCAGCTACAGTACTCGTCGGATCTCACTCCTAGTGATGTTTGGCTGTTCCAGACTATGAAAATCGAATGTGACAGGGACATCAAGTCGAATGCGACGGCCGAGCCCTGGAAGATTCCACAAGAAGCCTTCCACCAATATTTCCAGAATGGCTTATGCGATGAAGCAAGTGTGTGTGTATGCTCGCAAGGGATGCTACTTTGAAGGAGATTAGGCTAAGTTTTGCCATGTCCTACCATTAGAGTGTTTACAGTCATTCTGGGAACTTTGACTGCTCCTGGTAGATATAAATATTATGAAGGCACTTAAACAACCTACAAGAAGAGTTCAAAAAGCAATGGACCACAATATATTTATATGACATAAACAATGTTATGCAGCTGAAATTTGAGGAGTCCTAGTTTGAACCTTCCACCTCTGTTGCGTGAAATTGCAAGCTGTGCCACCAGATGGCAACTCACTAGTGAGTGTTAAAAATGGCATATGTCATTGGTGCACATTACAAGCTTCTCACAGTGTTGCCTCATCCACCCTAGAGTCTCGACTTGGCACCGTCGGAATTCCACATATGGGCAAATTGGAATATGTCAATGTGGGCAAATTTCTAAAATGGAAATAAGCTTTGTCCCAGTGATATGATTTCCCGTCGAAATGATTCACGGGATATGTTTTGTTTTCAGGGTGTCCATATATTTTAAATAAGGGTATAAAGGGTATACATGTATATGTATTTTAACATTCATGCCATATTATTACAATTGATATGAAGTTACCTATATTAAAATTTTATTTTATATATATATTTTTATTTAGCTTAAAACAAATTGAATTCGATTGGACATATGGCACATACAATGGTAATAAACATTAGTGCAGGCAAGAAAAATTCGTTTTCTTTCACTATTTACCAATTTTTTCATGATTTTTTAAATTTTTATTTTGCATAATATGCATATTACCGAAAATTATGGTATTTACTTTTTATGTTTTGTGTGTGTGATGAATGTAATTATTCAAATAATGTCAGATGCCATTAACTTTTTTATTCTGCAGAAAATTTCATTTACATACAAAACAGGAATTGGCAGAAAACCTTAAAATCTTCTACCTGGAGAACTCTGAAATTATTCCAACTAATATACAATCTTTTGATTAAAAGTCTTATTATGTTTAATAAATTTTATAATACTGTGTGCCTTGATCTTAATGTCCAGAATTTCTAGAGGTTTCAACCTGCAAGATCTAGAGCCCTGAGTAGAATGATCGATTAACGAAGAAAGGGAAGTTACTTCTCAGACATGATTTAATATAACAATAAAAATAATTAAAACACTTTTCCACAAAATAATTTTAATGCATTTCGAGGACTACGCCCTCTTCGTCAGCATGATAACGCAGAAACTGACCCCTCGCAACGAGCGCAGAGAAAGTAAGACAGAGAGCCGCCGCAGGGTCACCAGTCAACAAAAGGAGTCGTTCAAAGATAGAGGGGAAGGGTTGTAACCCAGAAGAAGAGAAGCAAAACAAACTCACGTGGTCACCATATGCGCAACAACTACACGCAGTAAACCACCTCTTCCTTTAAACCACCTCCTACATCCTCAAAACAACCCCCATTGCCAAGAAGCACACCAGCGGCAACATCAGTCCCCATCCCCACCGGCCGCACGGGGATAGCTCACAAGATAGATCATGGATACAAAAGGGGGGCGTTATCACGCTGATGAAGAGGGCGTAGTCCTCGAAATGTACATACGTGCATTAAAATTAATTTGTAGAAAAAAAAGTGTTTTCATTATTTTTATTGTTTTTACATCCACAGTTTCGTGACCTGATTATCATACTTTCCCCCGTCCAGAATTATCACCCGTAGCCACCTTTTTTTTTTTTTTTATTTTGTTAATTGATCATTCCACTTACGGCTCTAGATCTTTCAGTTTGATTATAACCAGAAGAAATATAAAATAATTGGATCTGGATTATAACCAGGGGGGGAGGGCTAAGGGACTGCAGAGGATCGAATTGTGTGCAGCATTATATTCTTTTTAATTTGTTTGATTAAATCTTATAGGGAACATGATATTTTATCAAAAGCTTTCCTAGAGATGGAAGCCAACAAGTTGAAAAATGCTGCCACTCTTACAGCATGTCCCCCCCCCCCCCCCCCCCGCCCCCCCCCCAGGAATTTCTGGCTATGCTGCTGGATATTAGAAGTTTCATTAAAGTTTTCCAAACTGTTTTGCCAAAAAACAATTGTTTATATTCTGCTAGTAATACAGGGCAAGTCAAAATGATGGACCAGATTTCAGAAGTTTACTCTGTGAAATTTAATGAACATATGGTAGTGTGAGACACGTGCTATGAAAGGTAAACATTCAAAGTTTACTTCAAATACATCACATCACAGGTCTTCTATGTGAGTGCTTTGCTTAACCCAATACACATCAGGCCAATAATCTATCCCCTTCCAAACCTTTTGTAGAATGTCATGTTCAATATCAGCAATGGTGGGCACGCAGGCCATCCAATACATGATCCTTTACAAACCCCCACAGGAAAAAATCATAGAAGGTTTGGCAGGAGATAGACCCTCAGTTTACTTAAATTATTTCCATTATTTATAATAAAATGGTCAGAAAAGATTTACTCAAACCATGTTTGGAAGTTTACGACACCTTAATAAACTTCATGGTTTCAATAAATCAAAGATCAAAAAAGAAATTTGCACATATGGTGATTAAATTAACTTACCATGTTCAGTCTTTTCTGTTAATTGTGAAAGCATGGAACGTATAGTGGACACAGTAAATCCAGAAAAAATGGCAAATAATGGCACTAAAATTAAGAATAATTTCATACAATGAGATAAGGTTATAAAATTAATTAACGTTTTAATTTCCTTTAATTATATGGCATCTGTACAGTCTGACCCTGCAAATGGACATGCTGAAGATCCAGGCTAGAATAGCCTAAACACAATGAACAAGAAAAAATATGGAATGCTGGATGGGGTGGAAAGGGGGAAGTTAAAATATCAAGCCTGTACAAACATTTATAAAGAACATTATAATGATAATGAAACTGCTTAATATCACATCTATTGCTATATCACAGATATACTTTTCTATGCGTGGGTATTATCTTCCTAAATTATCTTTCTTTTCAGGTTGCATCATGAGTTGTAAAGAAGATATACATGTACCATGTGGCAAAAAGAAGCCATTGTTTCTGATCAAGAGATCGTCATAATCTAAAGAGGTGGCTAAGTTTGTTGGAGTGTCCATGACCGCAGTGAGTAGTTTTCTCTTACAGTGGAAAAAGTTTAGAAACTACTACTCTCAGGAGAGAGACAGTGCTGAAACTTGATCAGGACAAACCTGGACCGATTATCAACCACAATACCTTCCAAACTGATCAGGAATTGCTACAACTGTAATTATATACCCAACCAAATAATCTCTGAACGAACACTTTGTCGAGAATCGCAAAGACTACATTTTCAGTCGTATAACCTGGGTGCATACAAGGGTAACACATATATGGAAGAAAAATTTGCCTGATATGGGTCAACAGCATATTCATTGAACCATCGAAGATTGCAAGATTTGCTGACCTGTTTCCAGTACAGAATGCGTTCAGACTGTTTTGTGTTTGTGTGTGTGCAGATACAGGGCATTTCTAAATGGAAGTAAAATAATTACATAGTGAGATTCAATGCATCAATCTAAGCAACAGTTCCTTAGCATAAGTTCCTTATCGAAAATGTCTAAAACTCAAAATTTAGGGTATAAAACATCACACCAGCAGTTTATTAAATCCAAAGGGGCTGTGCCACAATATTAAATGAGGTTTTTCTGCCAGCTTTTTAACAAACTTCACATGATGTTTAGACCCTTAAAATTTGAGTTTTGAACATTTTGCCTAAAGAACTTTAAGTCTGTCATCAGGCAAAGGATCATGCTAGGTACTTAGGGGAGAGTGGGGTCTGTTCGGACGCTGGTTGGTTCGGACAAACTGATTTTTTTCAGTCGAAACTAATCACACGCTGCCTAAAAAATTATCCCTGGTGTGCAGCATTATACATATTATGAAAATCTATTCGCCAGAACGATTATAACAAAGGTAGGTAAATAAGAAATAAAATTCGTTTTCGAGAGTGTGAAATAAAATTTTGAGGTAGGTTTGTTCGTGAATTTGTAGAGAGGTTATACAAGAAATGTTAACAGTTAGACATTTATTCCTGAGGGACAGTACTATACTTAAACGTGCTGCAGTTTCATTTTGGCCATGTGTGTCGTTAGGCCTTAACAAGGTTTTATTTGATTTCTGGCGTGGTGGGGTTGATTCGGACACAACAAAGAGGGTTAGTTCGGACGCGTTTGGTTAGAACTTACAAAAGGAAAAAGAGGGCAAGATTATCTTTCCAGGGAAGATATGAAGCGAGCACCAGAAGATACAGAAAATGAAAGCCGCAATAGAAATGTCACATCTGCTAGCCCTGCTTCTAAATGAAACAAAACTGCTAGTCAAGTGATTGTGATTTTTTATAATACGATAATGTTAGGCAAGTTCTGATGATATTTTCATGCTCTTTTGATAATAAAGTTACCTTGTATTTCATTAAAATGGCGAAAAGCAGTTTATCCGAAACAGCCCCGTGACAGTCCGAAGCAACCCCGCATATAGGGGTTGCTTCGGACATTGCAGAGGGTTTTTAAAATACATAAATATACAGATTATCGTGTGACTACTGAAAAATCACATGTACAGGTAAATGACGAAAGGTTTTGAGTACAAAATACGATATACACATTCACTATTTGGTTTATGATTAACCCACAGGGAGAAAAAATTTGATTTTCATCCGAACCAACCCCACTGTTTATTGGAAACGTGAATTTTCTTGCAACGAGTATGATAGCCGTTCCAAGTACTTCTCGTGCAGGCTGTGCAAGATGTTCACTGCATACGTCATTTGCATGCTTTCACACAGTTTGTACGAGAACTAACCCCAGGAAGCTAGAAGCAGGGGCTTTTCATGCATTTTGCAATAGTAGCAAAGGTGCCCTTTAGGTCAGAGAGGCTCCAGCTTTATGTAACTCTCAATGATGTCGAATTTTTTGTTTTCAAGCTAACGAGGAGACTGCCGTTTTAACATAGCCATGAAAACCTTTTTTTTTTCCTGCCATGTTATTGGTGTGGTCAAAACGCACAACCCGTTCAGTTAAAGATCCATGCACCTATTGAACGGTTAACTACATGAGGTACATTACTGATGCCATCATCCTATAAATAAATAAACACGCCTCTTGAGTATACAAATTGCAATATGTGATATTAAGAAATTAATTTCTACCTGAAACAAAAAACATACAGAAATGGGTATTCCTTTAATACATTTTAATAAAGATAATAAGAACAAGACAATGACAAATGACCTGGCAAACTATAAAGAGTCTTTATAACCTCAAATTTGTATTATCTAAATAACGGAGTAAAAGAAAAGTGATCATCAGATCATTTGTCATTATATTGTTCTTTATTTTATTTGTTATAATGTGTATTATTGAAGACCCATTCTTGAAGTTAAAAAAAATAATAATAATAGTAAAAACAAACACATGAGAACGAGCAAGCTATCATTGCAAAACAAACTTAAAAAATGACGATTGGTCCAATTTTGAAATTTTTTTCAAAAACTTATACTTATTATAGAGTATATGCACTAAGTCACATCAGTATCGGCTGTCATGTATAGAGATATTGAATATTGATTATTAATAATTATTTTGGTTGTAAGAAGAGAAATGAAAGACTCTTTAACCACAACACTAAATAAAAGGAAAAATACAACCTTATCCTGTAAGCACTTTTCGAGGGCGAAGCTCTCATCATTCAGCAGGTAGAATAGGGAGTAACACACCAGAAGATACTGAGTGTGAAAGCAGAAAAAGCTGATATTTATATTAAAACTGCACCAATAACAGAAAAAGAGAAACCGCCAAATTTAATGAATGGGTAAAGTCGACCAGTACTGAATCAGCTTTGAATCGCTGATTGGACCTTTATCTAGGTTAAGTAAATTCCTGCTATAAGCTGAGGTGATCTCCATACTTTCAAACGCATCCAGGAGTCGTTTGTTGTTTATTGCTTTTACAAGTTTAAGATTTTGAATACAGAAATCGTGTCCCGTTTCCAGGGAGTGTTTTGCCACCGCAGAGAGGTTACTTCTACCGTACTTCCGGTGGGCCATGTGTTCCTTGAAGCGGATTTTTATGTTGCAAGCTGTTTGTCCGAGATAAAACTTTGAACATTGGGAACACTTGATTTCATATATACCCGCCTTATGGAGTATATATGATAAAATAATTATTTTATATTTATTATTTTATTTTATTATTACAGTATATCGATTGTGTACATTGGAATACTAACCACTTGCAATACAAAACTTTACTGATTTTGGGGTATTATTAAACTATTTTGGTTCTATTTTGCTGTGACTGGCCATTTTCAAGATACAGGGGGTGATCGGTTAACGAACTTAATAATGCCACTGTGGTCAACGAAGACATGACCATAGTAGTCCAATAATCCAATCTTCACTGTTTTCAATAAACGAAAAATTATTGATTGTTAAAATTCAAGATGGAAACGAAGTTTACATTGTTACTCGGCCTACCATAGTCAGGTGACTTTCCCGCGCCGGGGGCTGTCTTTTTGGCCCACTATCCGAATTGTTCGTTAACCAATCTTTAATTTACCATAGATTATTGTGGGAATTTGATTACCGCATTTACCTGGCTAGAAGACGAGGGTTTTTTTCCCCAAATAAAATGGCCAATAAAAGGGAAGTAGTTCTTAAAATCCTAAATTAAACAAATATGCTGACTTTTGCAAGTTAATGCTAAAACATTTTACCTCAGCCATAGTGTCACTGCCATTTACTGGCATTCTCGATCATAAGATCACACGAGATTTAATGATAGATTTTAATTTTTAAATAAGTATTTTCGCTTCCATAATGTTCATTAAAAACAAAAAATTTTCCCAAAACTTTACCTCAAAAATAAGTGGTGTAGTCTTCTAATCGAGTTGTCTGTAATCAGATAAATACGATAATTCGTTCTGAAGACACAAAAAATAAATAAAAATTGTTATATAATTTCCTAATATATGAAATGTTTATTTAAATGTAATAATACATGCATACACAGTCTTGCATTTTCATCAGTCACGTTTTATTTTTTCGCTTGTGGGGAATAAAGAATTTTCCAATGCTTCATTCTACATCTGATAGCGATTTACTGAGCACCCAACAGCTGTCACCAGTAAGACATCTGCAGGATTTTCCCCAGGCCCTTTTGAATGGGCGCGCCGCCCGGCTGAATACACGAAAAACTGTACAACATTGCATAATATTTTATTTGTTTTAATTTTTGTCCACCCGGTTATTTTATCTTACCACCCAACTGATAAAATTTTCTGGGGAGAACACTACATTGGATACGAAACGTAACAATGGGGGCATTACGAGTCCTAAAATCTTATTCATATAATGATTCTGCTTATGTGTACAACTGTCAAAGTCTCATTCCAAAAACCATTCGTAGACAACAGAGAAATATAATTCTGCAAAAATCTTACACACAAAATGTGTTTATTCTGTGAGATGTTCGTAATCCAAAGATAAAAAATCTTACGCGAAATGTTCATTATCCAATTTGTTCGCAATCTGAACTGTTTGTTAACCGATCACCCACTATATACCATATTTCAGAAATTAGAATTTTGGCCAATATCTCTGGAACTATTGGTCCCTTAGAAATGACTGCATTTTTCATTCCTGATATCACATGTCCCACACCTTACAGAAAGAGCGGGCAGATGGAACCATAGACTTCACAATGGGACCTCACGATCATGTAATCATGGATTTGGTTGAAATTTTAACAGGTCAATCTACAGCATTAATATATCTTCTGTGCAAAAGGATTTGACTCAATGGCCTTTCGTTTCGGAGAAAAAAATATATATATTAAGTTTATTATTGTAGTGCCAGATAAGCCAAATGGGAAGGAAGGTATACAAATTAGTAGTGGTAGCACAATGGTTAACAACAGGTTCTATGGATTTACTGGCCTGGGTTCGATTCCTGTAGTATTGGTATTTTTTTTTCCATTTTTTTTTTCTTTTTCTTTTTGTATTTTTCGCCATTATTATTTGTTTGCACTTTGTATAATAATATTCACTTACATAAGCAACGTCACAGATCAAAAAAAAATTTGCAAAATGCGTTGTACAATATTTTCACGGACGGTCATTGCGGTGGCATGTGAAATAAAAAAAGAAACTATAAAGATCTATTCGCACTATCGACGGTCTATGCACAAGCGTCTCTGCCAGATCACGGATCGCCAATGACCATCTGTGAAAATACTGTACAAAATTTTTCAAAATTGCACAATATTGAAAAAAATTTTGCTTATGTATGTAAATGTTATTATATAAGTGCAACCAAATAATAATGGTAAAAAAAAAAAAAAAAAAAAAAAAAAAAAAAAAAAAGGAAAATAATGGGAAAAAAATTTTTTTAAAAATTAAAAGTGTGTCAATACTACAGGAATCAAACCCAGACCAGTATATCTGCAGCACCTGATGTTAACCCCTGCACTACCACTGTTAAGTTGTATATCCTTCTTCCCAATTGGCTTATCTGGCACTACAATAAGAAACGTAAAATATTTTATTTTTGTCCTCTGAAATGAAAGGCCATTGAGTCAAATTCTTTTATAAAGAAGTTACAGTATATTTATGTTGTAGATTGACCTCCTAAAATTTCAACCAAAGCCGTGATTACACATCCGTGCGGTACCCTCATCAGTAAATTCATTAATCATTGAAAATGTATAGATAATCTACACAACATCTATATTTCATATAAAATAATAATCTTACCAAAAAACACATATGTAGTTGTTCTGCTAAAACTCAGAAAAACAAGAGCTGATGTTTGAGAGAGTACTGCCAGAAGGCAGCAAGTGACATCCATAAGTTTCAAAAAAGGCTTGAACAATGGCAAGATAACAATTAAGCTTAATCCCTTCATGCCCATCTTAAAGCCATAGAAATAACTATAAAGGTCATAGCTCCAGTATAGTGGTTCATCTTTGAGAAATAAGTAAAGTGTATCCATTTCTCCTGCAAAAATGTTAATATGAGGTTTTGAGATTCAGAGCTTCATAAATTTTATTTTAATTTTAATTAATGGGAAAAAACATTTAATACTACTCCTATCTGTTAAATTAATTTTTTTACCTGCTGTGCATAACATATATGCTAATGCAGCAACTAGTAGAAGTAAAATAGTTTTTCGTTTATCGTTCTCCCTTGAGCGAAAACATGTTTTAAGAGTCATTAGAGCATGTTCAATTCCAAACAGGTATTTTGCAGTTGGGGAAGAAATATCCACTGAATTCACGGGTTCCTCCCTTTCTTCATCATCATCTTCTCGAGTAACAGTTGGCCGGTTATTTTTTACAAAAATAAGTATGTATAAAATTATGGTAACATTAATTGTCATTAAAAATAGAAAAACTGGCGCATGGTGATACTTCTTAAGCATCGCACCTCCAATAAAAGGTCCTACTGTTGCACCAAACGAAAGCATAGATTCTAAAATTCCCAGTCTAACAGTGCGACTCTGAACAGAAGTAGTATTACTGATATAGCTCATAGTGGCCATTGTAAGGCATATTCCACCACCAAAAAATCCTTGTAAGATTTGTCCAGAAAGGATATACGCAACATTCGTGTCCATATACACAGAAATCGTAACATTGATAAGATTAGCAAAAACTGCTCCAAGTGCTGACAAGAGCATGGGGAATTTTGATCCATAAAGACTACACCATGAACCTAAGTATAGAGAAGACAGAGTAGCAGGAATAAATAAAGCAACGTTGTTGTAAAGCATCCAATAAGAACTTTCTTTCTGAACATAATCCAATGCAGAATCCGTTAAATTAGAGCAAGAATCCTTATATTTGCTATTCAAACAAACTTTGGTGTAAATAAGATCTTGCATCACTCCAAACTGTGTGAACACAGATAACTGATACAAGAACATGACTGGTTCTACTGAAACCAATCCAAGTTTTGCCCTACAGCTTGATAACAAAGTTGAAGGCATTATGGCACTGAAATTAAAAAGAAAAAAATGAAGTTACATTAAAACATCTTTGCTTCTAAAGTATTTAAAAAGGAAGGGTGGGACATTAAAAAGTCAAAAATAACTACAATTTCAAGAATCTTATTTGTTCCAAACACTTCAAATTAAAGACTATTTTTTTTTTATTTTCAATCTGAGAACAATCTCAATGCATGTATTAGAACATATTCAATACACGATTCTTAAATGGAACTTCATTTACAAACATGACTTTTCAAAGAGGCCATTTATATATTAAAACATTTATATGATCTTCATATTATCTGAATATTTCTAAATTTAGATAAATTAAAGAATTAATTGAAAAATAAATTTCAGTTTAAAAGTTCTAATTCTCTAAAAACTAACAAAGACATTATAACTGGAAATGGAGCTAGGAGGATTTTTTTTCATGACAAACTTCTGGTGATTAATAATTAAATAGACAAAAATATGAAAGAAAATCCCATGGCCTGGACCTTCGGGTTATCATTCTGATGCCATTACCACTAAGTGACCATGGACATGGAAGCTGATGCTATCAAACATGTCCTATGAGCATAGGTTATAGCATGGTTCCTTGTTCAGAACTAACTTTATGGCAAATATTATAAATATAATTGAAAATGGAGCTAAGAGGATTGTTCATTCCACACCACAATCAGTGATTTAAGTAGCTATGGCATCAGGATGGTAACTTGAAGGTCCCTGGTTCAGGTCCAGGCCATGGAATTTTCTTCACTATTTTTCTCTAATTATTAATATCTGGTGACACAGTTTTAAAAAAATCCCCCTAGTAAAAAATGGTATTAATAGTAAAGATGGTTCTTGCTTGCGAACAAATAGCCATGCCATAATCTATGTTCATAGGACAAACTTGATAAGTGTTAACTTTCATGTCCATGGATGGTGGTTTAGTGAATATGGTATCAGGAGGGTATGCAGGGCCCTGGTTCAAGTCCAACTGTGGAATTTTCTTTATTATTTTTCTCTATGTAATTACTGATAAAGACATTATTATTAACTCATATGTAAGTAACAGCGTTCTTTCAATTTTTTTTTTTTTGTTTTTTTTTAAAGAGAACTTTATCTGTCGCATGACAGTCTCCATTATTCAGGTTCAAAGGGTAATGAAAGAGTAGCATATTATTTATTTTAGCATAGACTATATTATTATTTGTGTTCCGTAAATGTTCATAATATTTTTGGACTCTGATTTTATATTTGAGATCACATGTGTTGATGAATTCAACTGCAGCTTTCTCATAGCCCATGAAAATATATTTGTAGAGGTATTTAATGCTTTTCACCAAATAGACAGACTCCACGTTGATCTGACAACAACCCTGTGATCAAGCAGACTTGGTAGCTCAATTATTTAATTTGAATGGGTTGTTGAATTGAAAGCACTATGTGGAGGCCATTGCACGATTTACAATGGTGCACTGTGTCGATAAACAACCACACAACCCATTGTTGAATTTTGGGTTGTAGGTTTCAGACAAATGCCTCAGACAGACTAGTAAATTACATATATCAGATTTCAGAAAGGTTTTAAAAATGTTTTCATCTCTTAACATAAATGGTTCTCTTGTTTACCAATTTAGACAAGGAAAATGTGATTTCTTGTTCAAATTTTTAGCAATGAAATGCAGATATCAGGTAAGTTTATTACAGACACATTTACATACTAACGAGTCACACCATATACCACAGAAATTTGTAGAAGAGACTATAATAGTAATAAGAAGAAGAAGAAGAAAGCATGCTATTATACAAGGTGAGATCGGAATGTTCGGTGAATGATTCGGAAAAACAGAGACAGGTATTTCAGAGATGATACCTTACTGTCCTTCAAACTCCCATGGACAAAATACCCTTTTGACATAGTTCATACAAGGGTGTGGAAAATCTTCTTTCGATACTGCTTGAAGTTCCCTCGTCACAGCTGTTTGAATATCCAGAATGTCGAGAAATCTGGGTCCTTTCATTGTTGATTTCAAACGAGGCAACAGGAAGAATTCCGGTGGTTACAGGTCTGGAGAATACAGAGGGTGGTAAAGTTCTGGAATCCGTTTTCGCATTGCTACAAAGGTGAAGTAAAAACAGATTCCAAAACTTTACCACCATCCGTACTCTCCAGTCCTGTCACTGCCAGACTTGTTCCTGTTTCCTCGTTTGAAATCAACGATGAATGGACACAGGCTTCTCGACGTTCAAGCAGTACTGAAACAGGATTTTTCACACGACTTGTAGCAGTTGTGCGAACGATGTCGAAAGTGTATTATGACTATGGAGGCTTACTTTGATGTGAAAAAATTAGTTTTGTAAATCTATTTCAATATTATATGGGATTCCTCAGAGACCACGGGATTCAATAAAGCAAATATCACAAATTAGTCAATCAAAATTACTTGGTACAGCCAAAACACATTCAATAACATAAAGTTTCCATGAATTCTCTGTCGATAACAATTTACACTTCTTATATTTCAGCGCAGATCTAGAATTATAATTTATGAATCATTTGATTTCCAGTATAAACAGTCGAACCTCGATATCTGGAAAAAATTTTATTTCCCTACATGTTCACTATTAATTTACTACAATTTTCCCTCGTTATCTCAAAGCATTTTCTCGGAAAACCTCGCTATGTCGAATTTTGACTTTGTGTGCCAGCGAAATGCAAAGCATTTAAAAACATTAAAAGTTTTTGTTTTTTTTTGTAAAGAGAAAATTTTGGCATGAAAACGAAAAAATTTGACATTACTTCTGTTAAAGTTAGGCAATTCTCTTGCGTTATTAAAAAAATTCAAAAAATTTTTTTTGGTCTCGTTGGTAAGTCTCAGTTGTGTACGGGATCTTTGAGCACGTACAGTTTGTGCATTTCCGATGCTAGTGGCTCCACTTGTACGTGGCGTAATTTATACTTGTGCCATTTTATCTCTGTATTCTCACAGTAACTTTAATAAACTAAAAATCTCTTGATTTAAAAGTAAAATCTCGAATTTTTTCTTGTTCTAGTGAAATTCGAGATATCAAGGTTCAACTGTATAAACGTAATGTTTTGTGGAGTGGAACAAGGCAATGCAAAATAAAGCAACCTAGCCTGTATATGTTTTATTGAAGTTGTAATCCTAAATGCATGTCTTTATCTCATTTTCTAACTATTTTGCAAAATTTCTAGTCTACTAATTTTCTTCCCAAGCCTGGATCAAGAATCTACTGCAATTTCAAAAGAAGCGGATTAAAATATTATGTTGACTAAATTCTTCA
Organism: Rhysida immarginata; assembly: GCA_023313115.1. Taxonomy (NCBI): domain Eukaryota; kingdom Metazoa; phylum Arthropoda; class Chilopoda; order Scolopendromorpha; family Scolopendridae; genus Rhysida; species Rhysida immarginata. The sequence goes on along the minus strand of JAHWFO010081140.1, from coordinate 629,915 downwards.
TGGATAAATTTATCAAAGTTGACTTTAGCCATGGCCATGCCACTAGTGAGCTAAAGCCATTGTTGCACTCCATACAAAGAGATAATGCTAAAGGAGATTACTCTGTGAACCCAACTGAACTATTTATGAGTAAATACTCTAATATTTCAGTGCATAGAAGAATAAATTTTCTCATAATTATATTGTACACGCGTAATTTTGAAAGCTTTTTACGTACTTGGTGAAATTATTATTAGCAGGACTGAAATACACGAATATTTAAAATTTATTTCATTATTATAAATGTCAAAAATACTAAGCAATACTGAACTCAATGAATGTAATCAATTATAATTATAAAGGGTATTTCATATTTCGTTCATTATTTCATTTTACCTTGTATTAATAAAAAAAGACAAATTATCTTCTTGTCTTTTTTTATTTTACCCTGTCGTTTGTATAGGTTTTTTCACAATGTGTCTTTCCTTGCAAAATCTATTTCACTGACAGCTCTTCATGTCATATGATTTAGCTACCATTCACATGCTCATGATAAACAATCATTTAAAGGACGCATATTCCTCCACTTATTATTTTTGTTTTGATTGTTTGTGGTAGGTCTCGCTTTCATTTCATCGAGAGGAAGTGACATCACAAATAAAATAACAGTGGATTCGCAAATAAAATACTGCCAAATTCTATTCTGGCAAAACAAAACTTTACTTATTTAAAGAAGTTCCTATTTTAACTTTCAATGGTTAAAAAAGAAAATTTCCCCGTCGATTCAATATTAATATTTCAGTTTCGATTTCCATGAATTTCATTTTCACTTTCAAGTTCCAATTGAAAAAAACTCAGAGCAGGGGACCTCCACTTATTATGCGCCCTCCATTAAAAGACCCTGCTCAGAGGTCGAATATTCATTTTTCCCTGGCTAAATATAATGCGTATTTGCTGAACGTGATCCAGCCTTCTCCGAGATGCCGGAATCAGAGTAGAACATGTGTGCCGCGAAATTTTTAATAAACAAAAAATTAACATATTTTTTTAATGAACTTTAATTTCAATTTTTTTATTACAAATTTTATAATGAAATAATTTTTTATTACACCATAGTAATAAAATAAGTTGTTTTGTATGTGCAATGACGAAATCCTAAAGTTTTGTTTTTTTTCTTTTATTTTTACTTAAATTGATCATCCTAAAATTTACTTGTAATTTAAGCGTGTCTTGAGAGAAAAAAAGGTAATAGGTTGAAAAATGCTCAACTAAAAGTAAAAGATGGGCTGAAAAACAATATCATCGACATGAATCTCTTTCTGATATAATGCGAATGGAAATGAGGATTTGAAAAAGCCATCAAAAAAATTATTAAAAAAAAAATCCAAAACAATGAGTACCATCTAAATGATGGATTCAGTGCATTGATTGGACATGATGTGAAATTTTAACTGGCGGCAATTTTTGATTTATGGTTTGTTACGATTTTAATAGCCATTCTATTGGGGGGGGGGGGTTCCTACCCTACAGAGTCCACCAAAAATTGTATAATGCTTTAACAGATGTCATTATGGAGTCTTTTTCTAAGTTTGAGCATAATACTGCAACATCAATTTAACAGCAGTCACTTTTTGGGTTGACATCACATTCTATTATTCTAGACCATGGTTTGCATTTTTCGGACCATTGTTATTCTAGAGTCTACAATCTAGACCATTGTAATAAGACGTTTATAGTCCATCCAGCTTTAGTTTGCGCGAAACGTGATGGACATATTAATTGTAATGTATTGTTTAATTTTTGTTGTAACAGTCAGGGCCGGCGCTAGAAGGGTGCGGCGCCTTAGGTAAATTGAACTTTGCGGGGCCGTTGACTTTATATACCCCACCGATAGGATATTAAGACACGTCATAGTCGTATAGAGTCTTACTGGTCATAATGGGACACGTCATAGCAGATATTTGCGAGGCCAACGGGAGACAGGCCAGGGCACTCAAAAGTCACATGATCATCGCAGTCCGGCCAACAATTCATCCTTCATTGTCTCCATTTTGGATTTTAACAATCAGTATTTTTTCGTTTGTTGGAAAAAATGAAGGATGGATTGTTGTGATGATCCCGATGATCATGTGATTTTTGAGTGCCCTGTCTCTCGTTGGCCTCGGATATTTGTTCATTCGCTTAGTTTGCGAAATTTTTTTTTTTTTTTCCAATAACAGTTTATTTCTCTGACCCGAATTACTCATCGGGGCTCCACTGTTGCCAATCTCAAGTTTCCCAAAACCAAATAACGAAAGCACAAAGATGAATGAGCTATACGCTGACTAATTAGGCTGCTAATTAAACGGAAAATTTTTGAAAGTTCTTATCGTAACAAGCGTTAAAAGTAAAACCGAGATCGTTTCAACCGAGATAGATACAGGCCCGTAGTCAGGGGGGGAGGGGGGGTCGACGACCAACCCATTATGGAAAAAGGTCCGCCTCCCAAATATGGAAAAAGGTCCGACTCAGTGGAATTTTTGAAAAAAGGTCCGGAATTTTTGAAAATCGACCCCCCTAAGATAACGTCCTGGTTACGGCCCTGAGATAGATAGATAGATAGATAGATAGATAGATAGATAGATAGATAGATAGATAGATAGATAGATAGATAGATTGCGACTGATAAAGAAAGAAATTCGGGTCCACGAAACTAATAAGATTCACAATCACAATAATGGAATGGTATAATTCTTTATTTTAAGAGAGACTGAGAGAAACACAATATATTGTGATGCTACAGCACTGTAATCCGGACACTGGCAAAGCACAAGCAAAAAATGCAGACAAGTAAAATCTGAAAATTCCAACTCGGTTGAAAACCCAAAACTAAGAATCGAAATTTCTACAAACGGGTGCAAAAGTCAGAATTCCATTCCCAAAAAATGAGTCCTCCTCCCCCGCGTCTTCACCTCCGACGGAGTCTCCGTTGACTCATCAGTTGGTGGCCTCATTAACCGTTATGCAGGTGTGAGTGTACAAAAAAAACCGTTTGCTTTTTTTGTAACAAGCAAACGAACATATTTTCCCTCAGAAATGGAATTTTCGTTTAGTCCCTTGAAGGCTGAACAAAAGCTTAAAGGCTCTATGTACAGAAAATAATCCCCTGATAATCCCCTTTCGTCTCCTACATGCTTCTAGAGGTCTTCCCGAGAATGAAGAACCAGACAGACAGACCATTTGATTCTCTTATAATTCTGAACATTGTTTTGATCAGGGCTGTGGAACGTAACTGAAACGTAACGAAATAACGATATTAATAGCGGTATTATAATGCTTAACGTAACGAAATTTTTTAAAGCAGATTAATAACGGAAACATAACAAAATCTTTGCTGCGGACTGTAACGGAAACGTAACGAAATAACGATATCAGACCTGTGGAACGTAACTGAAACATAACGAAATAACGATATTAATAGCGGTATCATGTATAACGTAACGAAATTTCTTAAAGCGGGATAATAATGGAAACATAACAAAATCTATGCTGCGGGAAACAAGCGTAGGAAATATATATAAAATCAGGAGTGCTGGGGTTCTGGAGGAGTCCATTGAAAACAGGGAGGTGACTGTCATTCAAACATGAACTCCCCTCATACAAAAAAATAAAATATTATTATTAAAACATTATGATAACGTTATTTTCTAAGATCACGATATCAAGTACAAAAAGCATAACGTAACGCAACCTAATAAGAAAATGCGTAACGTCAAGTTATAACATTACATAAATCAATTCGTTCAATAGCCCTGCTTTAAAACGTTATAATAACGTTATTTTCTAAGATAACGATATTCAGTAACGTAACACTTACCATAACGAAATCAAGTAACAAAAAACATAACGTAACGAAACCTAATAACAAAATGCGTAACGTTATAACATAACGTAAATCAATTCGTTACACAGCCCTGGTTTTGATGTGTTGACTGGATTAGGAACTATGAGTAGGCACAGTTTAGCTTAGCTATATTAATTATAATATTATAAGGACTATGCGCGGGACCTTGGGCAGTCGCCCTCTTCGCCACCCCCTAGCACCGGCCCTGCAACAATTTAAACGCCCATCACATTTCGCGCAAACTAAGGCTGGATGGACTTTAGTAGAACTTTCTTTGAAGGTACATACAGAACAGGACTGGATGTAGGGTTTCGCCTGGACAGTCCAGGAAAAAGACTTTTTTGTCCAGGTAACACTTTGACCCTGTCCAGGAATTAAGATTTTAGTAAGTATAATACAAGTATTATCTATAGTCAATGGCCATTTCAATTGTTGGACATTGTTACGACAAAAATTAAACAATACATAACAATTAACATGACCATAAGCAACACCTCCTAGAAAGAAAGCTTAATGGACGCCTCAAACAAATGGAAAAAAAGAGGACAATTTGCAGTGCTAATTTTAATTTTAATAATAATTAATGTTACAAAACAAACAGTGCATATCCGGGGCCGGTATGGTCATAGACCGACGAGTTAGGTCCCCGGCAGCACGTAATGTGTCAAGATACAGAAAAACAAAA
>JAHWFO010081140.1:588236-615368 GCA_023313115.1 Rhysida immarginata | reverse complement strand
TAGCACAGCAGATCCAAACATTTCATAAAAATACATTTTGACTATATTCTGTGGGAATGTGTATATTTTGGAAACCGAGATGCTGATAATGCGATGACTGAACGTTCGTTTCTAAGAATTATTGATAATGAGCATAAAGTGTTAATGCAGTGACAGAACATTAATAAGGCAGCGTCTATTGATGAGGCAAAGGAGTCACGCGTGCCTCCCTTGAGCTCCCTATCAAACGTCCAAACGACTGGAAAAAATTTATGTGTTTGGAAAGGAAAGAGAAAGAACGATTATTGGTCAGAGAAATTCTGCAACTAAAAGAGAAAAAGCTATACGGGCATTTTAAACATCTGAACAACGGGAGTTTCGAATAGAGCAAGAAAAACTTGAGTTTAAGAATCTGGTGATGCTCCGCAGTCAAGTCAAGAAGAGTTTAGATAAAGTCCCAGTATATCACCTAGGATTCCTGTTTTTCGTAGAATGGATAGTCCCTATGCTCTGTGTTGTATTGATTGAGTTATAATTTAATTTTTTGACATGGTTCTCTTTACCTACAAGTGGTATTATCCCGGGCAACGCCGGATACCTCTGCTACTAGTCATTGATATGTAAATTAGAACACATTGTTTGGAGCGAATCCAGTAAATTTTAATCGCATAGTAAAAATCTTTTTTTTTTTTTTACAATTTAACATAGCAACATCTATTTGAAAAGAATGAATTTTTGTAATGCTTTTTTAAACGTTTGTCGTAATAGATTAGCTCATCAAAATTAGCAAATTAACGTAAATGTGAAATAAAACGATAATTGCTAGGGCACAAGATGCCATGAAATTCTAGTATGCATGCCACTTGCCTGAATCTCTCTATCCAACGTTCGCATAGCAAATATTTTTTTGATCCGATTTTCATTTTTATGCAGAATTTAGTTCTTTCAAACATTTTATAGAATGCATATTTTCCACCAGTCAATAATCATGCTGTTGTTTAAAAAGGAAAAAAATGGCGGTCACTTTATGTAGCATTCTGAAATTAACAAACTTTTTTTCCCCGTTGTTTTCTCCATATTTCTTAAATTATCTTTAGGTAACTCCCAAAAAGGATTGGACTAAAATAAGTTTTGGTGAAGAAAATTAATTCTCATTTTCCAAAAATTTTCTTCGCTTTTCATATTTAACTTGGAATTATTCGAAACAAACATTCAAGACAATTCCTCAACAATGAACTTTTCTTTTACAAGATTTATTTAACGTGCTGGCAAATACAGAGGAGAAAATATACATCGTCGCAATTTTTTTTTAAAAATTCATTTCACTAATAAATAAGCAATAAAGAATAAGGGTAGAGAATAAAGGCAATTTGTTCATTTGAATGCACTCTATAATTAGAGTTGCATTTCTCATTAGGGGGGCAATTTTTATCAAAATAGCTAGCCTTGGAACCAACAAACCCATTTACTTCTTTTTTCCTCTGGTTCTTTTAATTTATTTATACAGTACAAATTCCCTTGCATAAGAGGAGAGTAGACAGTCCCCGAATTGTCCTTTACATAAGCTTCCTCGGATTCACCCTTCCCGTCACAACAGAGGTGTCTTCGCAATTAAAACTATTTTAACATTTTTTTTTTTTTTAATTTAGCTTTTTATTCTAATTTTTAACCAAATTCGTTAAGGCAAAATCTAAACTTTTGATTTGATATTTGTTTGCAGTTTTTAATTTTAAGGACTTGCCAAGAAATCACGTAAGTTAGATAAAAAGTGAAAAGAAATGAATCGACACGGGACTGTTTATTGAAAACAATTTTGTTATTAATCCTTCATTTAGAACATGGACAAATAAAGTGCTAAGAAAAAAACACAAGAATTTTTTTTTTTTAATTTATATAAACAGTAGAATTCTATAATAGACAAAACACTGAGCATAAAAGGTTTCTTCTTTGCATTTTATTCATAAATATCTGTGCATTTGTAAACAATTCTATTGCAATGGATCACACAGATATCCCCCCCTCCCCTTTTTTAAATACCCTGAACGGTTTTGAACTATTGGTGATCCATTTCAACAGTGGAATGATAGGAATTTAACAATCCTTATGACAAGAGTTGAGGTTTCATTAATATTCTCTCCCTCCCTTACGGTATTTACAAGTCCCTGCAAAAAACATACATAGAATATATTGCATAGGCTCAAATTTATAAGAAAATAGTTGGCTACATTTCTCAATACAAGTTTTGAGAGCAAAAAATAGAGAATAACATTTTTAAAACATTCAATTTATTATTCCAGTCAACAGTTTTTTTGTTATTTTATTTTCTCTTTTGTTGTTTGGGGTTTCAAAGCTAAATTTGAGCATAAGCATAAATATAGATTTGCTTTTAAATTATATTACAAATGGTCAGTATTACTATTATAAAAAAGAAAAATTCGTATTAATATCGATTATTTTTAAAACATTCTTCTTATATTTTAAACAACAGGACGAAATTTCTTTAATAATTATGCTTCTTTATCTTTAAAATAAAAATCTTCACAAATAGCTCGCGTTGCATTTAGTTGAAGTACAATTGGCTTAAATTAGCTCTAAACGAAGTTTCTGGTCAATATCAAATTGATGGTCATAATTAATGTTAGCGTGCTTTCGGTTTTTCTCTCTGATATAATTCACAGGTGTTTATGTACATACACGTAAAATACAATAAAAAATAAAAGGAGGCTTCTATTCGCTTTTCCCAGTTATTTTGTGAGCTGTTGGGAAAAACAAAATCAATGGTTAGTTAGATATAATAAAATATAATCAGATTGGTAGACTTATGTTTAGCGATGGGTACCTTGATTCATGGCAATTCCAGCTATTTCAGAGCCCTTTTTAGCAGCATCGTCCAAGATTTCGTCAATCCTCTCTTGGTTCTTCAACACAAAGGGTCTAATGAAACGTTGGTAAATGAACTGGGCCCCATTCCACGAAACGGGCGAAAAGCACCAAATTAAAAACATGCACTGAACGAGAAAAGAAAAGAAAAAAATTATTTAACGAAATGGACTTCATGCGAAAACTATATACTCGAATTTTTTCTTCTCTTTTACTTTTAAAAGCCAATAAAATGGAAACCAATTGAGGAAAATGTCCGAAAAAAATTCGGCAACGCTGAAAGTGGCGAAGACTACCCAGTAAGTCAGCCACTGGGTATCGTCCTCTTTGTTTTTCGATTCGATGGCCTTAACCCTGCAATAAAGCAAAACATCATATTTCAACTCACTTTACTGCTATTTTTATTTTATACTTTTTTTTTTTTTAAATCGTTTTAATTTCCTCCAGCTGTGGAGTGGTATTCTTACGATTGGTAGGCAGGGTAGGCGAATGCAATAACATTGCAGAGGAGTTCGGCGGCGTAGCCAATCACCAGCCAGATGGCGCACAATGCAATCGCAGCTGCCAACAACGGCCACAGCACACAGTGGTGGTAGTAGTACAAGAGATGATGATAGTAGCAGGGATAGGAAGAAAGGATTAAAAAATTCAAAATAAAAAAAAAAAATCGTGATTAAAATAACAATAGCTTAAAACTTGCTTAAGAAGTAAATAAATTGCATAAAACCAATGATGAAATAGAAATATTACTTCTGCAACATTTGCTATTTACATAAAAGTCATTATTTAAAAAAAAAATATTTTTAATAATATCTATGCCCCAATTCTGATAACAATTCTTTAAATTGCCGAAATTCCAATCGGAAACTGTTATTTAAAAAAATTATACACATATTTTTTTTTTTACAAGTGAAAAGTAGATCGTCAGCGAATTTGAAACTTTGATCTTAAAACGACACGATAAGATTAAACATTCGCCCTTTCACATTTTATCTTCGATTTATTGCGACACCAAAACGGACAACGAATTAAAAGTAGGAAAAAAAATATTTCACAAAAATATCTCGTTAACATTTCAAGAAACGGAACTTTTCCTTAAATTCTTACGCAAAACGCGTTCGCCTTCGCTCTAAGGAGGTTCAAACAAGAATTCGATTAGGAAAGGGTTGAAAAGTTCCATCGTCACTCAAAAGTTGCTTACCTCGCACTTCGAAGCTACTGAAATCGATATCCATTTGTAAATATATATAAAAAATAGTATATTAAAAAAAAAAAAAAATTCGTTGACTATATTTCGTACAAATGCTGAGAGAGTGATCGGAGCCGACGATGGCAAACCAAGGCTGACCACGTCTATTGGGAAAGTTCACTTCGCTTGCCGAGGTTACCGGGTTTGGCTCCCTGGCTCTCTTTTTTTCCCCTCACACCTCTCCCGTTTTCTGTAAAATAAAAATGCTTCCTTGCTATATTTGTAGTGTATTCCAACGATACAACAACGCTAAATGTTCTTTATTTAGCGCTTAATTTCCTTGCCCGCTTCCTTTCTTTTCGGGGAAGTTATTCGACAGGCAAACAATTAGCTCGAGTCACCACCTTAAGTGTCCCCCTTTTGACAAATTAAAAAGAAAGCGGCAACGACAAAAATGAAAAGATTCAATTACTTAGGTAGAAATTCCGAAAATTCGACATCCGTCTCGTACAAAAGCATAATAAGGAATGATTTAGGCTGTTTCACATTCGTCCCTGTTCTTATCCATTGTTGTCAGTTACTGTGGCATGCGCTGCAAATGAAAACAATGGATAAAAAGACCGGACTAATCTGAAACAAGCAGTATCACATCATCGATTGTCTGCCGTATTTCTTGATAAAAAGGTGCGTCATGTTATCTCGAAGTTTTCTTTTTGCATGTAAAGCACTTTCGAGTTGCTTGAAGATAAGAACTTCTCATTTCTTAAATGGTAAGTTCATATTTATCAATAGTTTCCTCTCTTTAAATTCCGTGTTGCTATGAGAGCCAAACTTTTTATGAGCAAATACTTTCCTCAAAACACATGAAAGCAATCCGGTTTATTTATTATTTTTTTTATTTTGTTTTGTTTAATAATTCCTTTAATAGAGCTATAAAAGCTTCGAATATGATTTATATTCAAATACATAAGCAAAACTGAGAAATGCTAATCTTATAGCATTAAATATAAGAAATCCATTTTCTTAAACGCTGCCAATTGATGGTGGCGGCGATTGTTTAATTAAGTGTCATTCTGGGTCATTTGGCTCAGTCTATATTATGATAAAAATTCCTCTCTTTTAATTTTTTATGCTATATAACATAGCTTATGCAACAAGTAGCAAGAAATATTTGTTTTTCCTTTTTTTTTTATTTTCCTTTGTCTAATGGACAACATACAAAACGCCAGGTGAACCCAACAGACGCCGCGTCCGTTTCAATGCCGCTAATGTCACCTTCACCACTGAACAGATGAAAAACAAAAAAAAAAACATTTTTTTCTTTTAATGAAAGCAATTTTAAATTTTATTCAAATGACTTATAAATAGTATTGGCTTTCACACAATTCTAGAAAATCGTCCATATCCAAGCATGATTATATAATGCTCTGACGCATAAAATCCATTTAAAATGCTTCCATTCATTTTTTTTTTTTTTTTTTTTTAATACAAAGATTCAGTTCGATGCTTTCTTTTATTCAGTGCCAAAAAATCAGCAACCTCAACCGGCGAGCTCAGGCTCAATAGCCGCAATCATCGGCTGACCGGTTGGGGCTACCGTGAAAGTAGGCCTAAAAACTCCCCCGCTAGTGTTAGTTAATTCAGTAACACAACAACAACATGGCTTACCAGATGCGAGATAGACCCGCTTCACTTTGGTCACCTCTTCTCCTTTGGCCAACAGGTTTGTTAAAAAATTCTCCTCGTGAAGCATCTTGTCGAATCGCTCGAGCCACGGCTCCGCTGCTTGGCCAGGTAAATTTGCACGAGGCATTCTCGTAGAGTCGAGTGGTTTTGCGATACGCGAAGACCGTTGAGGATTACGCTGTAGGTGGGGACCGTGATAAAGAGCGAGCGAGTGAGAGGCGCCCGCAGACAGCAGGAAACGAAGAGCGCCGCCTACATACTGTCCGGAAAGTGAGGGAAAAAATAGGAGAAATAATGCCCTACCCCATGACAAACAAGGTTAAAGGAGAAGGAAATCTCTGATCAATGACAATTTTCCTTTTATCTCTGAAATTCCTTGAGACGAAGGTTTTCTCCGTAATGCCGGACGTACATTTGTTTATCGAGCGTTTGGAGTGGCTGCGGAGAAGAGAAAGAAAAGGGAGCAGTGTCATTCTGCTAAAGTTCAGTCGCAGTTCATAAAAAAAAAAATTAACGCTTCCTTAGTATTTGTATTTTCTTCTCGCCGTATTGGCATTCTGCTCATAAAAATCTTCAAATCAGCTTTTTTTCATTACTTATAACCATCAATTATTATTACAAAGTGCCCCTTTAAAACTTCCTTTCTTTTGAGATGCTTTACTAAGTTCCCCTTTCCAGCCTCAAGTAAAGCATGCTAACCTAACAATTCAATTACACAATATATTTTCCAAGAAAGCAAGATAACAGACAAACTATTAATGTATTTACTCCCGTTTTTAAAGATCTTATCTCATTCAATATTCTATAGGAAAAAAGTCCATTCATCCAACACTTGCTTGTTTGGAAAATATTGCTTTATGAATGAACCTTAATTCATAGAAACATTGACAATTACTTCAACACAAGACCCAGCTACACTGAATGCTTATCTTATTATTATATTTTTTTTTGCCATTTTCTATCAGACCCTTTTGAACAGCTTGCCTGACAGATGGTTAAGCTGAACCTCCAGCCGTTAAAAGCATACGAGGTTGGACAGAATAACGAAATCACCTTGTAAACAAAGGTGCATCCATTCTATTATGGCACCAGGCCACTCCTGTCATACAGTCTTGGATGCTAGTAAATGGAATTTTATACCATTTCTCACCTAACAGCTGTTGAAATGGCTCAAGCAGTATTGCCATCTGCCTTGGTTCTTACCTGGCCAATCTGGTTTTTCGAATAATTATCCAGGGTATTATCCAATTGTCAGGTTTTCATCAAAAGTCAGAAATTTTACAAAACTTTGCACTTCATAAAGAGTTCTGTATGCCGGGTGATCCAGAAATGTGTTACATTTTTTCATGAAACTAATAATTGTTTTGCCGTGACGAATTCTTTAGCAAAACAACGTGCGATGTTCACAGGCAAACACATTGAATCCGTAACAGATATATCATAAAACTCAAATTGTGATCGAAGAATTGTTATAAAAGTTTCATAAAAAAAATGTAAAAAATATAACACACTTTTAGATCATCCTGTATAAAACTGTGGATACTTAAACAATGTTGTCAAATCAGGACACCATTTCCAAGTTGATAATATTTGGCTGCAACACAGCCTTCTTGCAGCATGAAATCGCACTGTGTTGTAGCAGAAATGTACATCCCATGGTAATAAATCATCAATGTGTCCTGATTTGACTGTCACTATAAAGAGTTCCGTTTGACAATCTAGACGTTCCATGTTTCTCTGAAGATGTGCCAGTGAAACTGGGTTCTTAAATTTTTTTTGTGCTCATATGTCCAAATTTTTCACGATTAGGTGGTTACATTGTCGTTGAGTGATGCAGGAGGGTGAGGATGCCATTCAAAACTAACCGAGGTATGCAGCTCCTGCATTCCAAAACAAACCAAAGGTATTGAAGTCAGTGAAAATATTCCTGAAATGAAGATTGTATACCGTCCACAGCCAAGCCTGCCGCTGCCCATTGTGCAGGTTGTGCACTGCATAAGAGTGCATTAATACAGGGACACCCAACTGTCGTTAATATTACAAGGGTGCTTGACACTAGCAGCATTCCTGTTTGCTGCCACAGAGGAGGGCATCGTTAATGTAAAAATTGCAATACCCTGTGCAAAAAAAATCCCTGCATCTAGCTATTCAAAATTTCCTCATAGTCCTTACCATTACTCTGCCTTCCAAGAGATACAATTTGCATTATTGTAAATAAAATTCCACCAAGAACTTCCATTATTGGCAATAAAATATACTACAGCAGAGTTTCCCAAACTTTTTTGGTTCAGGTGCCCTTATTGTATCAGAATTTTCTGGAGGGCCAAAATCATAACATAGGCATAAGAATTGCAAGGCACAGTTGGTGATGTTAGATCAGTTAAATTAAAAAGATAAATGAAACCCGTATTTCAAATTCACAAATAATTTATTTTAAAATATATTTAATTAGTCCATAGTTGAATGCTCGAATATTTCATGTACCCTAGTTTGGGAACTCGTACTACATTACTGCATTCACCTGGGTTACCTATGAATTGGCACTTGCAGCTCTGTTACAAGTATTATTGTTTATGAAGCTTTCTTTTGGTACAAATGGGATGATGTTGGATGTTATGGTTAGAGATAATATGCAATCGTCATACAACTGCATGACATCCACAGATGTACCTGAAACTTATTTACAGGCAAATAGGGGACATAGTATAAATGAAAACAAGCAGTTAGTGGTGATGCAGGAAGGATGATATCCTCAAGATCAGGACATCAGACAACTGTATCCCTTGTTCATTCAGGTTCCTGCAAGTTAGTAAAATTTCCAGAGAGACATTGTAGTATTTGAAAAAATAGGTTAATTGAAGATATCAAGTCAAAATCTAGTGCACTACTGAAATAGAAGAATCAAGCCTTCTAAATCCCAAGACAAGTGGTTAAGAAATTATGGTGGATGCAGCAGAATTTCATGCCTTCTCAGAATAGTTCCCAACCTCCACACACTTAAAAAATAACCGAACTGATTGCTTGATTCACTACTTCAAAAATAATACGTGTACATTTTTTTTTTTTTTTCCCCCAGGGTTGACTGATCAGGCAGGATAGTAGAAATTTCCCAGTAGAACATCACACCAAGCAGGCTCCAGAATTTCTGGTCCTGTTTTTATTTCTACCAACCTGCCCATCTTTCTCGAGATGAATCAAAATAACTTTTATTTATTCAAGCATTAGAAAATAGATACAGGGTGGACTAAAAAAAAAACTCTCCATTGAAAATTTTTAAGTCCCAAGACAATAGGTTTTGCAACAATAGGTGTGCTGTGAATGGGTGACAAATAAGTTGAATAATGCTATTGTTGCATAAACCTACTGTTGAATGGTATTACTTATTATTTCTCCTTCCCATGTCCTTGGCAACGTTCACATTACGGTTTCCATTCTTGTTTTTCCTCATAGTGATGGCTAAATACGAAAAAGTTTATTTAATTAATTATACAACTTTGTTTAGTTATGCAATTTCTATTAATAATGCACATTTGAAAAGTGCATTAATAATGAAATTTAACTAGAGAATTCTTAAGAAAATTTTCACTATAATGAATAGTTTTTCTGTTTTAATTTTTAATGCTCTTAGAAAAGCCAGCTCAATGGCAGAGTGTTAAAGCACAATTCTTGTTGTTCTCAAGATCAATGAGTTACAGATTCAAATCCCACTGTGGGCATTCTATGTTTTGTGCTAGTCCCTTTACTAACAAGCTTGAAGACCAAGCAAAGTTTCAATAGCTTACCCCTTGAAATTTCAAATAGATCCAAAAATAACATCCTTGACACCCTTTAGAAACAAGTGAGGTCTTGAGAATATTTTCAAAAAATCAAAAACCAATTCTTGAAATCGATGAGAAATAGAATTCATGATCCATAACATAATTCGAAACAGGTCTAATAAATAAATTTTTATCCAAAAACTATATTCTTCGATATCTTATAAACTGACCATTATGGGATAAGAAAATTGCACATATGTAGGTCTGAAAATGCAATTTGTGTTTTCAAAGGAAAAGCTCACTAAATTAACATTTGCGATGATAATCGGTTATGGCTATTGTTACAACTATCACTAGAGGTAATTTGCCCAAATATCCCTGATAATCAAGATTTTTTCATTACTGCTGCCACATTATTTTAAACCTGCAAATTATCTCAAAGTATAATGAAGCACACTTTTATTTTTTAATAAGTGTACAAGTTTATTTTTGTTTAAATATGCTGTATAAAATTTTAAAAATTTGTTTGTATTTAAATCTGTGCTCATAAAGATCTTAAAAATTTTTTTCTTCTTTTTTTATACAACAATCGTATACATTAACTTTTTCCTTTCTTGTAACGCTGTCTTGCAGCTGCTTTACTAAATTTGGGTCTTTCTTCGGATTTAAAAGTATCTTCAGGAATATTTTCTGTAAAATAAGGAAAGAAATTAATAATAATCATTCTCATGTTAACAACAACTGCTTGTTAATGAAGCTACAGCATGTTTCAATTTTATTTTTGTTAATTTTCAGTGAGACAAATAAACTAGAGACTACCGTATACTTATTTATAATTTTATAGGTTTGTATATAATTTAGGATATATAACATTTTTTAACTATTTACTTTCCTACACAGGCAATTTCACACTGCACTACCTTATTATATTTTTTTATTATATACTTTTACTTAATTCACAACTTCTGTTTGTCCGTTTTGTTCAAATCTTGCAATCAATTTTTCACCCACTTCCCGTTGTGCCAAACGGCTCCAAATTTGGCAAACCGATTTATTTCTGGCGAGTACAATCCAGTATAAAAATTCTCAAAGTTCAAAGGATTAAAACTGATTTTTATTTTAATGTTCATCCAGATAACGAAGGGGGGGGGGGGGGCCCACCTCTTCCGAATTAATTTTTATCCGAGCACGAGGTGGGCAGATTTTCTTCAATTTCACATATTTGTAGAAAAACCATGGGTTGAAAATTGATTGCAAATCCAAGACTAAAAAAGAATAAAATGAAAAAAAATAAAACTTTTTAAGCATACAATTTACTTTAATAAAAATTAATAATTGTTGATGCCTTTCATTAAAAATTGGAACTTATAAAATTAATTAAATTATATGGTGACGTGCTTTTAATATTAAATTTTAAATGCGTGAGAGGCATCAAAAGTTATTTGCTTTTAAGATCCCTTTTTAAAGTAAAATTGTATGCTGAAATTTTTTTTTTTAATATATTTTTTATTTTTGTTAATTTCAGTGAGACAAATAAGCAAGAGACTATCAAATTTATATATTCTGAAATGTTTGTATATTATTTAGGATACATAATATTTGTAAATGTTCATTTGTCACTGTGAATTATTTACTTTCCTATACATGTATAGGCAAGTCCACACTGCAGTTCATTTCTCGCCCCCCCCCCCCCCATGAATTATTAAATTATATTCTCATATGTATCTTATAAAAAAATAATGGCAATAAATTGGAAAATTATAATTTATGTATTTTTACAAATTATTTCCCACTTCCATACATATTAAAACGAGTCTAGGAAAGGAAAGGAAAAAAAAAAATTCATCAGCTATGGATTTTGGGTTCAATTCCAAAGCCTGCATCAAGAGCTGATGGTAATGCTACTATAACTTGCTACAATCCAACTCAACTTTCAGGCTTTTTACCGTAAATCCTCTACTATAATGCGAATAATTTTGGCCTAAAAAAACACCTAAATTTGCTGGATTGTATTATACAAAAGGATAAATATCAGCCCTCCAACGATGACTGTGGCCAGAGGAGGTTATTAAACAAACTTTTTCCGGGAATTGGCACAATATTAAAACAGAGTGAAATAAAGGCAAATTACCAGAAAAAATAATAAAGGGAAAAATGTGGATTACAATATTAAGAATAAAGAAATAAAAACACTCTTTGACCACAACAGAAATAAATTTGGAAAAATACGACCTGGAAGCACTTTTCGAGGGCGAAGCTCTCATCATTCAGCAGATTCAGGGAGTAAAATGAGAAAGTTGACGAGTTTGGAGTGGAGAAATTCTCGATCTGCGGGCCAGGTTCCTGTCTCCCATTGGGCTTTCAACCGTGACAACTTAGTTGTCTTTAAGACACCTTGAGACAGCTTGGCTGTCCGTGGTGTCTGCGATAGCCCAATTGGTAGAGGCATCGGCCATGATAGTCAAGGTTCCTGGTTCGAATCCGGATCGCAGAATTTTTCCTTCCATTTTTCAATTGAAAAATCATTACCTATGCTTGGAGACGCATTTCCAGTTAATAATTATTATTATACAAGAGGATAACATTTTTGCTGGTTTTTGGGCCGAAAAAGTGGTGTCGCATTATAGTAGAGGATTTACGGTATTTCACTGACAAATAATTCATAAGCTTTAGGAATTATTCCCTATGTAAATTTTAAGAGATGCATTAAGCTACGAAAGCTGCTTGTAGAATTTTTTTATATATCAAAATCATTAAGTCAGAGTTTGTGGAATCTCCATGTTGGAGCCATTGATATTTTAATACATGCACTGGAAATGCAGAAAACTATTCAGAGAACCCACTGACACTTAAAGATGGGTTAGGCATTTGAACTTTGAACCAGCATATGAACTTTTCCCTGTCCAAGGGTTATAGAAGTAAGAAGTAACATCTTAGTAACGATTCAGAAAATTAGGGCAAAGCGAGTTGGAAAAAAAAAAATCAAAATTTATCTATTAAATTTCACAGCTTAAACAAGTTTGATTGTTTTCTCCTTTAGCTGTTCTGAATCATTGTAAGCAATGATGACACCTTTTTCAGAGGTGTAACTATTCTGCTCAAGCTAGGCGAACTTGCTCATGAAGTGTTCTATTGATCATCATATAGTATTGAAATGGAAAAATTTATTTCAACAAAAATTTAAAGCTTTAGGAAACAACTATTTTTGTTAAGAAATTATGAAAATTATGGAAATTTTTGAATTTGCTTAGAAACGTCAGAACCTTACCTCCTAATAAATCAATCGGTGGATCTAATAAACTAGTTCTTTGTAGTCTTATGTAATATCTATGGCAAATATAAAGTAAAATTAGTGTCCATCATACTTTGCATATTAATAATATTATTATTACTATTAAAGTAGTGATATTAAAACATAATAACTTTTTTAAACTTGCACTCAGAATTTCTTGAAGTGCTTTTTAACCCTCTGCCTTAGACCACTGGTTATCATGAGAAAATGTTTACATCAAAGGAAAGCAAATGTCCAAGATTGCCTTTTTTTAAAATGCTTTTTAATGCAAGAGTTAAAAAATGTTTTATTTGACTATGGTCACCAGAAGCAGAAGGTTAAAATACACTTTGCAATAATACGAGAAATGGGAAGAGGGGAGAGGGAGCAAAGGAATCTCTCCAAACTACGAACCTATATAGGCGGGCAAGGAAATAGCCAATTCCAGCAAATATCAATATCATTAATACTTTTAAAAGTGGATGCTAGAAAATGAGAAAAATCAATATATTATGGAAGTTGAATTTTTAAACTAGAAATATCTATATTAAATGTTCCTCTATGAAACTTTTCTGTATACAGTAATAACAATTATGGGAGTATGGGATAAAAATAAATTTATACAAAAAACATCACATAATGATGATATAACAAGAAAAGTCATATTTTATGGAAATATTTTGAAGGACAACTCTACAGTCACATACAACTTTATTTAAATCAAAAGATTACCACATTAATAACATCATGGAATATTAAAAAAAAAAAAAAAAAATTGATTCAAGCCCTGAACAAGTGAAGAAATGAAAATTCCCAACACAACTTCCATTAAAGGTGTCATCTTGGTGACGTCAACGGAGGCATGGTCTTTTGCTTCAGTGTAAATTAATACATCACATTAATCATCAATACATAAATAAAATTAAATTACCGTAAATTACCATAAGTAACGCCGCAGCAGCAAAAATTTAATATAAATGTAAAATCTCCGACAGTAACGCCGCGGCGGCCGATACGTCCCCCCCCCCAAAACCGACAATAATCACCAATAAAGACACCCACTATTTGGAAAATGTATTTATAGGGTTCGAATTAAAATTTTTTAAATATGATAATGTTATTAATGTACTGATCTTTTGATTTAAATAAAGTTGTTTGTGATCGTAGAGCTTAACTTTAAAGAGATTAAATAACTTAGTGATGTTCGCAAGCGTTTCTACCACAATTTTCTTTAACACCGAGAAATTATAATGTTGCTGGCTTTGAATTCTTTTAATATTTATAGGATGCAGACTGTCACTTGTTGATTCTTGTTGGATTCCGACAAAGTGTGGGGTACCCATTTGCTCAACTTGTACGTCTTTTCTAGGCTGTGCAGGTGACGTCTAATAGCTTCATCAGAAACCTGATACCGTCTGGAAACAAGTTCACCACATGTTAAACTGCCTATCCTCCTCTATGGTCGTTTTTAGGGCCTGGTCATCTAAAGCTTGTGGTCGACCATTGGGAGGTTCATCACAAATGGCAAATTCCCCAGACCTGAATTTCTGGAACCAATGCCTTGCGGTGCATTTATTCACAGCATCATCCCCAAACGCAAGATACATTCGGCGACTTGCTGCTGCTGCTGACAAGCCCACCTTGAAGTCATAAAGCAAACAACACCTAACCATCTCCTTCGATACCTTCAATTGTCTTCACTTCTGCACGAGATGTGATTGATGTGAATGTCCAACAGCCCCGCATTTGGAACTACCAAACAAGTCGCCACTTGGACCCATCTCAAACTTTGAAAGCCATGCACCAAAGGCTTATCAACCCTACCCAAAATTATAGTATACTTTCATTGTTGAGTTCTGTGATGCATCACACTCTATATACAGGCTAACCTTCCTGCTCCCCCCTGACAGATTTTGGACCACACTGACCACTCATTTGATTATCTTCTATCACTTCCTTTTATGGCAACATGAAAATGGCAAGAACTTTTGTGGTTATCTGGTAGATTAGATTTAAAATTATAAATGCAAAAATTAATGAAAATTTCTTCACTTTCTGTGGCAAAAATACTAAAAATTATGTACCATTAATTTTATACTTCTAATATCAATAAAAAACATACAACGCCCACATTTCAAATGATTAATAAAAATTAATATTATAGTAGGACAATCGAAGAAAATCTGAAAACAAGAATGAAATGGAAACCAGTTATTACCTTTAAGACAGGATTTTCAGCAACAACATAATCACCTACAGTAATCATAATGCCTATAAAAAGGCCAACACTTGCTCCAAGCCATGGAATCCTTTGTTCACCTAAAATCCCAGGATTATTCTAAAATTATCTTTAATACTTTTTTCTTATTAAATTAAATAAAGCATTAATTTACAAAAAATAAAAAAAAAAGAAAGAAAGAAAAAGAATTAAGGGGGATAAAGGTTACTTTTTCTCAAATTATCTAGTTGTTGCTTCGATTGCTTGACAGCATCTCTAAGGCAGGAGTCATTTGGTTGATACTGGAGTGCTTTCTATACAAGAAGAAATAAATTAATCAATAAAATTATAAAAAACTCATTTTTGACAAATTTCTCAATTCATACATATGAAATATTTTCCTTCTGTAGTTTAAATGAGCAGGGGGGAAGGGCATAATTTTTATAGATTTCAAACAATTTTTATCTCTAATCAATATGTTAAAGATGAATAAACAAGCAAAAAAGTATTTTTTGGGCTGATTAAATAAATAATTTAGTAATAAGTTTATTTTTAAATTTTTTAGATCCCAGAACAATTTAAAAAAAAAACTTCTGGGCACCACAGAATATTAAATTCCTGAAAGCAATATCTTGTTAGTGGTAGCAGAAGTTCAAAATCACTGCTGACCCATAATTATATGCAAACAGGTGAAAAGCCTGAAAAATTCTTCCTCTCTCCAGGCAGGTCAAAACCCCACCAGGGGATATGAATTCGGACAAAAATCGATATTTATCAACATTAATCAACCATTATAAAGAAATAAAAAAATTACTTCATTACTTTACTACCTCTAATTAAAATGGATGTTTAATTGCTTTTAAATTTACAACCTTTTGAATTAGCTTTTACTTAAATGAACATAAAATTACTGATTACTATGATAACACTGGTCAACACACATTTTGCCTCCAATCATTTAAAAGTCATTTTATGGTAAATTTGTTGCACTGATTCCGAATATGAGACCAGTTTTTTCAAATTGGCTCTAGTTTTTGAGATATTTAATATAGTTCATTTTCTAAGTTTCAATGTGTATATTTATCCAGTAGAACTGCAACTTTGACAAACGTAGGTTTTCTGGACTAATTTGGGTGTGCTGATTCCATATCTGAACTCCAAATTTTTCTATCATATCAGGATGTTAAGTTTCAGTGGTGTAAAACAGTCTCCTGATGTCAAATTTAAACAATGGCTACCATTAAAATTTAAACTATTTTTATAATTCGAGATCTTGACGTGATAGGGAAATTTGGATTTCAGATTTGGAATCAGCACGCTCAAATTAGTCTAGAACACCTATCTTCCCCGGTACCAAAAATTTTGTTGACCAGAGCTATTGGTAGTCATTTTATTATGTACACAATTATTTTTGCAGATTACAAAAAAACTAGAGCCAATTTTGCATTTTCAGTCATATTCGTGTTCAGCACATCCAACTCATTAAGAAATGGTTATTTTCATATCGGAGGCTAAAAAGTTTTGAAAATTTGTTGCCCAGTGTAATTCCTAATGTGAATTTTTGGTAAATTTCTAGTATTTTTAATGTTTTTAGTATTTTATTCGTTGTCCCCCCCCCTATTATTTTGGAAAACATTCATTATATTGGTCGCAATAATATCAATATATCAAGAGGGGAAAGAAGAAGGAATCCCAGAATGCTGGATTGGGATTCCCAATTCCAAATTGGGGGATCATGGGGTTCCGATTCCCAACCAAAAAAAAACATTTCATTTACTGCTTTGCCTGAATACTTGTTGTTTCGCTCTGCCTGAACATTGTTGTGGTTGCTTTGCCGAGCGGAGGAGGTCGTAGTGTTCCACAGATAAGGTTTGGCTAATTTTTATCTTTCTTCAGATAAGTATTATAAATGGCATCTTTATAAAATGGTTAGCAATTCAGTGTAGTTAATTTTAATGATTTTAATAGTTATAGATTCGTCAGACAATGACTCTGACGGATATAAAACTGTGCCTAAAAGTTTTCCCGTTAAACGAAAAAGAAAGGATGAAATGTACAGATGCGAATGGGAAAAAGATCCAGCTTTAGCTTCTTGGTTAAGTCAGTGTAAATCGATGAAAGGAATGCATTTTGCAAGTAAATTTAATGAAAACCAAACTAAGATATCGTTTTAGTAACACTGCCATGTCGTCTGCCTTGTACGTAAAACAAGGTATATCGGAAGCAAGCGAATGTCCTAACTTAATGTCAGATATGTTAAAACTAAAGATTTCAGAGAATTTGTACAAAAACTAATAATTGTATTTAATTAACATAATGTATTTCATTTTTAGAAGTAAATATCTGGTAGATTGACTGCATTGATCATTGGAGGCACAGTACTATTCGACATTTTACTGGCTGTAAAGATGAATACCATCATTTCCCGCAATAAAATCTATTTCAGTCATGTATGTAGTGGTTGTTTTTATCGCCTTCTTTACCGTAAGTAATATCCACAGTCATAAGATAATTGAATATATATCAGCTTGTAAGAGAGAGGGGGGGGAGTGTCTGGAAACAGTCCTCTTAGCTCAAAGTGATTGAGGAGAGAAAATGGACCAAAAGTAGTGATACAGTATTTGGTATATGTGTATTTTAGTATACCATGGCTCATATTGTATTTACCCGAATATATTCAGAGGTTTTTTCAGAAAAACGATAGGAAAAAAGTGATCTCAGGTTAAATTCCAGTGCGAGAGGGAAGAAAAAAAAAATTGTGTTTTGGATCGGTACCACTTTGTTGACACGAAATGTAACAGTCTAATTAATCAGATCTAAATAATTAATGACTAGAAAACGATTCACACTGATCTAGTGGCAAATGCATGAATAGTCAGAAGTTATGACTATGAATAAACACTAACATCGTGGCTCTTTCAACTTCGTCCCACAAATGCTCAATTGGATTGAGAACTCGTGATTGGGGGGGGGGGGGGGGGGCCCAAGCAAGGTAAAATTTTCCCCATGTTCTTGAAATCACTCCTGCACTATACGAGCACCGTTGCATGGTGCATTGTCTTGATGGAAGAAGCCATCTCCATTGGAATATGCCATCAACATTATACTTAGGTATGTTGTGCTCTTCAGACGACGTTCCACACGAAGTAACGGGCCCAAATCATGGCCTGTTATACTGTCGCTTTGGTGCAAATAAACGCCGCACCTGGCTTGGGGAGGGGGCTGTGATATACATCAGGTTGTCGCTCTTGCATGTGGGTACCTTGAATTACAGCGTTATGGATTTGAAGGGGTGGTTTTCCTTATATCTACAACAACTTCTAATTTGATCCTTGTCTATTCATAGAAAAAAAATCATATGGATTTAAATAATCATCAAAACATTGAAAAAAATAGATGTCTGTGTAAATTTGAGAATATTTTTTTCAAAATGACGTGGGGAATCGGTTTAAATAACCAAAGGGGTGAAAGCTGTCCAAGTCTTGCTGTGTAGCGTGCTTAAGATGCCAGTGTTCTGTGTAATGGTCCGGATAACCAACTTTTTAGCGACGAATAGCTCTGAATTTGCATAAGAAATTATACTGAAAGTATATGCTGCTAGTGCGTTAACATTTCTTTAAGTTTTATCTTTATTTTCCATTAGTATTAACAAATCCTGAAATAGTATGAGCCTTGGTATATTAAAATACACATATACCCAATATTTTACCATCATCAGAGATACATAGGTAACTATATAACTATACTTTTGGTCCATTTTCTTTACTCATCATCTTCACCATGATACATGACTTAAGTAATTATTATTGAAGTAATTATTTCTTTATGAAGATCTTTGAGCTCATCAAACACTAGATTTTGTTCCTATGTTAACGTTTGCCCTGCATTTTGTAAAATGATTACAAAATCATTTAGGGAAACTTTAAATAAACATTCATTTTAAAACGCAATAAAATAAAATAGACTGAAATAATTTTTCCCAGCATTTGTGGATAATTATTCGGTTTCGTCCGAATCCATATTTCCTGGAGGAGTTTATTCCAGAGAGAGAGGGGAGGGGGAGGCTTAGTTGGTGAGGTTTAGTACGAGAGCGAGGGAGGTTCATGCGCGTTCTTTATCCGATCTGAAATGCAATCTTTATGTCAGGGACTTATGTCATGTCAAGGAGTGCGTAAAGTAAAACTCACTGTGTATGATTTTAACGCTTCCTCATAGTGTTCTGTTCGAAATTCCACTTCTGCTTTACGGTAGTAGCCCTATATGAAAGAAATGACTCGTTTCATTAACTTTGAAGAAAAAAGTTTAGATCTTTGTTAAGAACTTGATTTCATATATAATAACAATCAAAAAAAGGTCGACCTCTCCATCACCTTGGCCCAATCTGGTTTCAATTTGATCGTTTCATTCGCGTCTTCTAAGGCGTGATAATACTGTTGCATTTTCAAGAACGCCAACGATCTATTGCTATACAACTGGAACTGACTGCGATCCAATTTAATTGCGTGCGTGTAATGCAGAATTGCTTCGGCATAATTCCCAACTTTGACACATTCATTTCCTTTGTCTTTTAATTCCTGAACCTATGAAAAACAACAGGAAAGAAAAAAAAAAGAAAACTCACGATAAGCTCTTCTTTTGTATCGAATGAACAATAACAATAGCAATGTGTAATAATATTTTAGATACATTTGGTAACATATTGTAAATCCTGTAAGGTAATAAAAGTTGAGAGAAAAATTTCGAGTAATTTTAAAGCATGATCAACACAGATTTCATAGCGGTAGATGGCCACTACTTCTTAGAATGCCTGAAAATTGCCACTAACCTCTGTAGCTGACGCCATATTGTTATTGATCGCATCTTTTTTTTTTTTTTTTTCTCGTGAAATTTCCGCCGTCTGGCTCTATGGATCACGTGACTTCCGGCTTCTGCCTCGATTGTGGATGTCAAATGTAGCCGTACGCTTTAGCTGCGAGAAGGAAGCATGTGTTTTTTAAGCGAAAGCTATATGCTAACTTAAAAACGCAGAAATGAACTGCGATCGTTTATTTAAGTTATTCACGAGAACTTTATCCAAATCAGCTTTAGCTAGAAATCATAATCGGCCGTCAAGCTCTAACTCGACGATATTCGCACTTGCCTCAGGTTAATACCATACTTCCGTTGATTAATTGTTTTGGTAAAAGTGCAGATAGGCGTTCCCTAAATTTCTCGCGATCATTCGTTGAAATTAATACTGCATCATCTTTAATTATATAATAATTTAAGTAAATCGTTATTATATAACCTTTAGATCATTTCGATTAAGAATTTGCTAGCGATTATCAAGTGCGGTTGGCCAGGCCGACGTTAACGTTCAAAAGTGGAGAATCAGGGCTGCTCGCAGATGATACTCCCCGACAAATTACTTTTATGAATTTCTTAATCTGTATGATCTAAAAATCAAAATAATTTAATTACTACATTGGTTTGCAGTGATATATTATATATATTTCCATCGTGATAGGTTCTTCCTATCTTAACATTGATTATTTCAATCGTGAAGGAATGCTTCGTGCAAATAAAAATAAGAATTAGCTTTCCTCGTTTAAGATTCTTAATTTTTCATTTTAGGATTGCATATGCAGTAAAACCTGTCTTATCTGGAATTATATGGGACCAAAAATGATTTCCAGTATAGACAAGTCTCTACATAGGAAGGTGAAATATATATCTATATCTCTGATTGGGACCATATTTTTTATTTGAGAAAGGTCAGGTTTCCACATTATAGAGGGTCCAGTTTAGACAGGTTTCAATGTATTGCATTTCAGTTAAAAAAAGAAAAACTATAATTTGCTAATAATTCATATCAAACAAATCCAACCTTTTAAGTAGTAATAAATAATTCCTTTAACCATTTTCTGAACTAAGGTGTCCAATAGACTCCATCGTTGTCAATACTTTGTTCATTCCATAGTGATAATTTTAATGGATGAAAATCGTAATCTGCATTTTTTTCCCCACTGTAGAGATAAGCTGGTGTTTATTTATAATTCTGACTTTTCTTTTGAACATGCACCGAATAAAGTTGTATTTCTCAGAAGTGAAGCTAAATGTAGAGTTGAAATGCATTCTCAGATTTTGGGTAATCTCCAAGAACTTGTCATAGTGCTAGGGAATGATTAAAATGACATTTTCAAAGTTTAGGGAATATTTTGATTTTGAGCCAGAGGAATGATGAACCAAGACTCGAGCAATTTTAAAGACTTTGAAATGCCCAAGTTTTTCTTGATGACCAAAAATTAAGTAGATACATGTATATATATATTTTTATTTCTTTCCTTTTTAACTCTGCAAGATTTTTTTCTTTCTTTTCATTATTTATTATTTTTTGAGAGTTATAACTTAACTGAACAAGTATATGAGTAAAATTGATGTCGCATAAGTAAAACTTATTTAAATAAAATTTAATTTTTTAGTGGTCAGGATCGGTCTAAGCTGTGTGCAGTCACACTGCACTCATCTTAAACCAGCATTATTTTTGTAAAAAGGGCTTTGCATTCTAATTTTGAAAATTTTCAGACTGGTTTGCCACTAAAGTCAGATTCAATTTAAGCTGACACCATTGGAAGAGTTAGCAACCTCATCACCTGAGAAAAACTTCCTGTTTTCCTAAGCATTTATCGCTTTCCAGCTTCCACCTTTTAAAACTTATTTCCTATCGGACATTTTAGTTAATAATGTTAAAATAATCAACAGTGTTATTAAATATCTGCAAAAAATGACAGTAAGAAATGTGCTCGCATGGAAGCTGGAAAGCTGGAATAGAGATAGACAGGAATACAGGAAGCCATCCTCAAGTGATGAGGTCACTAACTCTCCCAATAGTGTCAGCTTAATATGAATCTGACTTTAGTACTTCACATTAAAAACGTTGAATGTTTTCAAAAATGACAAAAGCAATGACAAACAAATGAAAAGAAGAAGGACCTTTCACTTATAATTGCTTAATAAATTATTATTAAAGGACTTTATTAAGACAATAAAAAAAACGTCATTTAATGAAGAGTAAAAAATAAAAAATGTGAAATCGAAAACTTATTAAAGTTTAAAGTTAACTTATATAATCAAATACAATTTGAAATTGACACTCATCCTCAATGTAATTCAACCTAAATTGTAGTTTAAAACCTGAAACTTAAATTTTATAATTTATACAATAAAAAATAAAAATTGAACACAGGATGGTAGGACCCTGAAAAATTATGATAGCCTCTTATCGGAAAAGTCAGCATTTTTCAGGGTCTTAACATCCTGTGTTCAATTTTTATTTTATATTTTATTCCAGGGTTCTTGTGTCTCGTCCTTCTTTTCTTCTACATCTGTAATTTCTTATACATTATAAATTATAAATCGTAGTCTCCTATTTGTATTTTATAATTTGCAATTTACCTTGAATTTAAAATTAATACATACTTTATCCTCAACTAATCATAGAAAATCGTCCAGACAGATCCCACTCCTAGATTGGCCAATATCAATCCAAACTGATTCAAAAAATTTACACGACTTCATTCTTCATATCAGGCCAGCTGATGACCGTAATAGTCGAAATGTGTTGCCACACAATAAAATTTTTGTATTGCTTACATGAAGACCAGTTTGTATATGATTTATTGATTTATGCAGCAATACTGGCCTTATGATCTTTAATAAGTTAGAGTCCTAAAATAAAGTTGAGGGTCAAACCATGGATCTCCAAGCATCTATCAGGATATTACTACTGAATTTTAAACTATTCATGCTGTTTTTGGTAAAAATTGAAGGGGTGATTCTTTGGGATATTTTAATTATATTTTGTCCTTTGATGATTTTCAGAATTCTATTTTGTTTGAAGATACAGGGTAATAAAGGTTTATTGACAAACCTGATTAGTAAACACCCTGTATATAAGAATGGGCATCATTTCATGCTTAGGGCTTCCAAAAGCTCTAACTCGGCCAATATTTACAACAAATTATATAAAGATCTCAGGAAATGTTCTTTTGATCCCCAAAGAAGAAAGTCTCTCTCCAAAATCAAAAGAAGGAAAACAAAATAGTGATGAATGCAGCAATAGGCTGGATCTACTCCAAAAATGTTGGGTGAAGTTTTAACTGTTTGCATTTTGCATCTTGGGAAGAATTTTAATACAGTTGAAAGTGAAAATAACAATGAGTTAGAAATTTGCAAAAAACAAGAATTATAAGAAATAGTTTGATATTGTATATAAAAGCATTATTTAAAAAAAATGCTAAAAGCTTGCTTAAAATTTTACATTTTTGTTCCCAATTCACAACCGCTGCCCTCCCCCTCTCATAATTAAAACCTTTCCTGGAAGTTACTAACTTATTAAGAGAAAATTTCATTTCTTTTTAAATATTCTGAAGGCAGAGGTGAGACACTTCTGGATTTAAATGAAGTTATTTTTAAGGCTACGATTGCATCAGTTTATTGCTTCAAGGTTAGCATTCCAACATTGCATTGTTCAGTTGCAAGATTAAAATATCAAAATTTCATTTTATGACGATAATTAGATTGTCAATTAATGGTCTCTATTTTAATTTTTCATCGCTTGCATTTTTACAGTATGCAATTAGGACATTTTCCTTTTTTATTTTTGTTTTATTTTTTTAATAATTCTAGGGCATGGAAAATGTGCAATATCTGTTTTCAGAATTTCTGGTCCTGAAGCCAGGCAAGCTATTTTAAAGATGGGAAAGTTCAATAAACTGCCAACATCTCGATTAATGATGCTTCGTAAAATTTATGATCCACACAATAATGATCTTATAGATAAAGGAATAGTCACATGGCATCCAGGTTAAATGTCTCCTATGAATTACTTTGTATTGTAACTCAAAGTTTCCAAATATATTTTATTACATTACATATTGTTTACAGTTGCTTCTTTATTAAATTAGGACCAAACAGCTTTACAGGAGAAGATTACTGTGAATTCCATGTCCATGGTGGATTATCTGTCTTACAGTCAATGGCATCTGCTTTGTCAAAGCTTCCTTTTTTCCGATTAGCAGAACCAGGCGAATTCACAAAGCGGTGATTACCATGATATTCCAATTTAAAAATGACACTAAATATCAGACTTATTTTTTATGTTTTTTTAGCTAACTAATTTTAGATTAAGATTTTTCTGCCTCTTGTAGCGTAAAAGGCAACTATGAATAAATTTTTTGTTCATATAGTGCTTTTGTGAATAATAAGATGGATTTGACTGAAGTGGAAGGCTTGGCAGATGTTATTAATGCAGAAACTGAAGGTCAGAGAAAGCAAGCCCTGCGGCAGATGATGGGAGAATTAGGCAAACTTTATTCCACTTGGAGTAGGAAAATATTACAGGTATTAGAAATAACCAACTTGTGAGAAATCAACAATCAACAGCAGTTAAGCAACTTGTGAAAAAAACCTTGTTTAAAAATTAAATTAAGTTATAAAATAGAATTATCATAATTATGTTAATTAAAATGATCTCTTATAAAAAAAATTGAAATAAATTAATAGAAATAATATTATTTAAAAAAATACAATAAATCTTTGTATCCGAGGTCTCACCATCGGTGGTTTTGCATATCTCCCCCTTCATGTGCGATTGGAAATTCACGTATCTGCTTTTTTTCTTTATCAGAGTTCCCCCTGTTTGCTCCCTATCATTAAGCGACCCCCCACTGTTCACGGGTAAAATGCATTCAATGCAACTAAACAGTATTAGTGGCATTTTACTAACCTTCTGTTTGCAAGCATGCATCATTGGCACAGCTTATCATGGTTTTGAAAAAGAAACTGATCACAACACACTTAGGGTAAAATGAGCAAGAAATGTTTTGTTGCTTGAAAATAAGTTAAAAGATGTTGACTGAGGGAAAGAGCAACACTGATGTCGACTGGATACCATATTTTGGTGAATATACCCCGCATACCCCTTGTATATACCGTGGGGTATCCAATATATAGGACTCAAAAACTTCGGGATAATGTTTTTTTTTTATTATTTATTGTAATCCAGTACGTCCATCCAGAGCCTGTATGGCCTGAGGCCGACGAATTGGGTCTCCTGGATGGACCTGTATGATGGTCACAGCAGTCAAGGGGGTGAAGATCGTGAGTCACTGATGAGTTGCCCATCCAGTGACTAGCCATGTCTGATATTGCTTAACTTCGCTGAAGTTGTGCTTTCAGTAAAAGCCCACCAGACCAGGCCTCCCCCAATTTTAATATTATTTAAAGCAGGAAATTAATAAATATAATTAATTATTTCAAAACTAAACTGAATTAAAATTAATAAAAATTGTATTGGCAGTAAAAAAATTTACAAGAGAAAGCATAAGAAATGGAAGAAGA
The DNA here is from genome assembly GCA_023313115.1 of Rhysida immarginata. Classification (NCBI taxonomy): domain Eukaryota; kingdom Metazoa; phylum Arthropoda; class Chilopoda; order Scolopendromorpha; family Scolopendridae; genus Rhysida; species Rhysida immarginata. Next base: position 590,007 of record JAHWFO010081140.1, on the reverse strand, counting down.
GTTTATTTTGCAGGAAAAGAAAAACAGAGCAGAATATTCAATACAGAAATTAGCAAACAATGGATCCCTCAGACAAAATAAGCAAATGATAAATGAAAGTAAACTAGCACCCCTTTATACAGGGTGGATACAAAACTGTGCCCCCCCCCCCCCCACTTTTATTTTAGTTACTGAAGTAGATATGTCAATTTTGATGAATCCAATGAATAGGAAGTGACGAGTGGCCTATCTATGGTGCACTTTTCATCCCAAATAGTTCAACTTCTTCTTGCTTTCCATCTCTCACATCATTCATGTAAAAAATATTTTAGAAACCCCGCACCCCTTCCTGCGGATGTAAAAATGTGTATAACTTGCGGGATATATTCGCGAAATATGGTATTTGGAGAAAATAAATCCACTGTTTGCACAATAAAGAAAAATTAAGAGGCCATCATGATAAAAATAAATAACAAATGCTGTAACTTTGAGTTGATTGGTAACTCGGCATCCCCTAACCCCTTTTTTCTCATAAGGCTTGGTTCTGTTATCTGCCAATTCAGTATAAGTGGGGGTTTTCAGGATAACTAGGGATTCTTATAAAGCAAACTAAAAGTCATAAATTCTTTAATTGACTAACTGTGCATAGAGTAAATTATTTTATGATTTCTTTTTGTTAATTTAGCTCAAAATTAATCTTAAATTTCATTGTTTTTTTGAGAGTTTAGCACACACAGAAGCATATATTGACTTTAGTGAGGATCAAAATATTGAAGACAATGTCATGGACTCAGGTATTACCTTATTTCAAAGTAATGACCTTACAATTGCAGAACTATGATTTCAGATTATGAATTTTTTGAAATACAGTTGTAGAAAATATCATAAATTTACGGAATGAAATTGCTGTACATTTAAACGATAGACGGAGAGGTGAAAGACTACGAAGTGGAGTTAATATAGTCATTGTTGGAGAACCAAATGTTGGAAAGAGTTCTCTATTAAACAAGATTTGTAAGTGAAATGAAGTATATTTTCAATTAAATAAATATATAAATCTCATTTTTAATGTTGTAAAATGATATAAATTAATATAAATAAAATAAATAGTCACCCATGTAAGTTCTGAACTTTCATCAAATATTAAAAAGGAGATTTATATATTTATTCAATTGAAAAATTATCAAATCGCCTATTGATTTTAGTGGAATGTAACCTCTCAAATTTTTCTTATCTTCAAAACTTTATCTAGGTCAACGTCCAGCAGCTATTGTTTCACCTATTCCAGGCACAACTAGAGACATAGTTGAGGTTCTGTATGATATCGATGGTTATCCTGTTCGCATTAGTGACACTGCAGGCCTGAGAACAACTGAAGACATGATTGAAAAAGAGGGCATAGCTAGAGCAAAGAAGAGGTGCATTTTTGAAGTTGAAGCTTGTTACTTATTTATAATTTGTTGTGCTCAATATTTTTATTATCACAAATTGGTTAAAGTATTTTTTTTATAGAGTGAAAAAAGCCATATATTAATCAATTTGTAAAATAACAAAATTCACATACAGTGAAACTTCTCTAAGTGTAATATCTGGGCAATTTAACATGGACACAACTGCCAACAGGTGCTATTATAACAGACCTTCCTAATCCGACCAGATACCATTAATTCCATAATAACCTCCATGATCTGACCAGATGCTTCTATCACTATACAAGGTGTTTTTGAATTGAGTACAGATTTTTTGGGAGATGATAGAATAGGTCCTTAGAAGTATTTTTTGTCATATGAAC
>JAHWFO010081140.1:565629-587836 GCA_023313115.1 Rhysida immarginata | reverse complement strand
CCATCATTCAATGTGAAGATATTTTCCCCTATAGAGTTCCTCATAAATAGATGGGATGTTTATGGCTAAGAACCTCTTCCCCCCCCCCCCCCCCAAAAGTTATTTATTTATGGCTAAGTACTTTAAAAAGAATTAATGTATGCATTAATGCAATACAATCCTCCCTCAGTAAAGGCTAGGCCAGCTTGAAGAAAAAACGTCTCCCCCAAAAAAGAAGTGGGTCAAAGTTTCCTATACTTCTTCAGAAAGGAAACTTGGGAAATTTAAATTAAGCTAATTTAATGCATATCATTAAAAATAGAGTAACTGTGCTCTGGAATTGCTTGTAAAAGAAGGAAAAAAACTAATAACCACAAAAGAACACCAGACAAGTTCAGATATTTGAAAAGCTTTGCCTTCATTCGCAATGGCAAGATTCCATAATTTTGTGAAAGTTAATATCAAATATTCAATGATTATTGATGAAAATAGGAGAGAAAATTCCACAGCCTTGATTTGAACTAGGAACCTTTGGCTAATTGAGCCACTGTGCATATGAAAGCATTATGCTAGTTTCTTTCCTATTTTCATCAGAAATTAAAACATCTGAAATATGGTATGTAATAAATCCTCAAGGAGCATTCTTGAGTTATTCAACGACTGCTTTTAACTTAAAGAGAAGTGACATTAAAGCGAATACAGCTAATGCTAGAAACAGCATGACGAAATATATCCTGATGCCCTTAAAATGATGCTATGGATAACACAGGTATAAAAGGATACAGGAGAGTCCAGTATTTTTGCTGAAGGATAATCACCATGTGGTCAAAATGCACATTTAAGCAGTTTATAAAATTATATGTGGACAATCGATTTTTTTTTTTTTTCATGGTTAGTCTTGTATTGAATCTAAACAGGTAAATTGCTCTTTTATTAAATATAGATGAAAAGGGAAAGGAAATATTTTGTAAACTGGAATTGAACCAGGAAGTCCGAATCGGGTCCTTCCCTATGATTGGGCTTTCACTTGATTGACTGCTTAGCAGTCTTTAGGACATTTAGAGACTGCTTCGCTATACCGGAGCCACAGTGGCAACTAGCTGGAGACTTGTAGAATCCTGTCATGGAACTTTTTCTTTACTTTTCTTTTTGTCCATATTTAATTAAATATTTCCACCTTCACTTTACCTTCAATTAAATAGCTTCAGGATTTCCACCATAACTTTACCTTGTTCCTTTACTATTCAGTTTAAGGATATTTTTATGTATAAACAACCATAGGGTGTCATAGAAAGGACTGATGGTTTTAAAATGGAATACCAGGCAAACGGTGACAGCTATTAAAGTATTTTGCAGACTGATCTTTTCGGACATCACTTAACGACATTTTTAACAGCCTGAAAATTTCATGTAAAACCGTTTTATTGTATTCAGATGAGTTGGTGGGCATCTTTGGGACGTCTGCAATCAGCCAAGATGGCAGGTTGTTAAGAATGTTATTACGTGCAATCCATAAAGATTGGTCTGCAAGACACAAAGACATGTGCCAAAACAAATTTCTGATCTCACACTTTAATCTCCTGCAAGAATAACTGTAACAACTGTGACAGTTTGCCTGCTATTCCATTTTAAAAACACTCAGTCCTTTTTAGTACATGCTGTAGGTATAAATTATAAAGTAGGGTTGATTCTTATATTTCATATTATTCATTGCAATTTCGATAAACTGGAAAGCCTACATCCCAACAATCTGAAATTAGTGATAGACAGTTTTACATATACCTGTATTTGGATATTTTTCCAAATACCAGCTGAAAGATTTTCGAGAAAAGACTGCTGCACATTGGCCTAGAATCCTTCCCAAAATACTTACAAAATTCAGCTCCATTTAAAAATTGTTTACTATGTTAAGAAGCAAATATAAATCTACAAGGAGGATTCAAGAAGTAATGCACCCACAAATTAATTCTGTGAAATCATGGAACATACAACCTTGCAACTCGGGCATTGCATTGTTACAACCGTAACTTCCACTGACTATTTTGTCTTCCGTTTCTTTGGCTTTATGCCAGCATTTTGGAAGAGCTTGTATTCTCCTTCAGTATTCTTGGTCCTGCTCACGCAACCACTTTTTCACAGCGTGCACAACTTCGTATTCAGACTCTAAATGGATCCCAGAGTGCATTTTTTTAAGGACCAAACATGGAGTTCGACGGTACCATGTAGGGTTAAAGAGGCAATACCGTGATGCTTGTAACATGCATTAGTGGCATCCACCATTTTTAACATCCACTATCACGCTGCCACCTGGTGGCAGAGTTTGCAATTTCATACAACAGACAAAGTTCAAATTAGGACTCTTCAAAATTTCAGTGGCGTAGCATTATTCGTGTCATAAGAATAAATTGTAGAGTTTACTTTTTTGAACGCTCCTTCTATATTACCACTTTGTTTGATAGCTTTTTCAAAAATTTTACCAACGATTTATATATATAATTTCCACATATTTATTACATTTATAAACAGGGTACAAAAGTGACTTGACTTTATTATACAGTATGTATCAAATCTCCCTGAAATTTTATACTTTGAGATAGCTGCAGATACCTTATAATTTAGCATCTACTTTAAAATTTTGAGATCGACCAAAAAATAAAAAGAAAACATGCACAAACACAAATTGAATTTCCTGTACATAAAGCACGTGCCTCTCTCTTAATAACGTTTTACTTTATTTTTACTTTTACATATTGAATAAATAGCTGATAAACTTCACTAGAATTAATTCTAATTCAAACTAAATTCCACTATCCTTTTGTTTTAATCATTTTAACTGCCACATGCAAGAGCATTCATGCTTGGAAGGGGTCTAATAATTTACAAAAGGCCTAGATTTTTAAATGTACTGAATAATCTAGAATTATAATTTACTTTTTTATTGAATGAAGGTATAGATACCATGGAATGATTGTTAATCTTGGGCAGCAAAGAGATTAAAAGGCTCTTCTCTAATCAAATACGTTTAAGCACCAGTGAACAATAAAGTGATGATTGTAAGAGCAATATTAAAAATCATAAAAATAAATAATAAAAAAAGAAAAAAACAAAACAAAACAAACAAACAGGGAAAACAATGCTTCACTTCTTGTTTACTAATGCTAGTTTTAAATTTTGCACTTCAATAAGAACAAACTTTTTGGATGTAATAAGGAAAATACATTTCCTTATCAAAAACTTGTAAAAATTATAATTTATTAATTAAAGCTACTGATCTTCATCAATTTCATGTGTAAATTGCTAATGCATTAAACTGATCATGTATTCCAGTTCGTTTTGGAGCTTTTTTGCCATCAAGAATTCATGGCATCACGTGTTAATTTCATGCATAGAATTATGTATAAACACGTTTTTAAGCTTTTTTTTTCCTTCCTCCAATGCAAAATAACCACTTTAATACTTTTCTACAAAGAAAGAAAGGATATTCTTCATGTGTTTTATTATTGAGAGAGGGATTTTGATGTAACGGAGATTCCAGGTTTTAATGTCTGAGATACTAGCTTGTCACTGTTGTTTTGAAAACTGTCGTCTTTGAGTCCATTTTCTTCTTCATTAGGTTTTGCTATACTTTCTGTTACATTCAGTTTTAAATCTGGATTTTCATCTTCATTCTTATAATCCACACTGTTCTTCAGAAAAGTTTCACCTTTTTCCTCCAAAGTGCTACCAACAACTTCAGTCTTCGATTTGTTATTGGCATCACTTACGTTGTTCTCTTTATGCTCAACCGCATAATTTTCTATTCGGTCTTGCTTTTCTCCTTCTACGTTGTTAACATTATCTGGTTCAGGGGCTGGCTCCTTAGCTTGGTAAGACTGATTATCAACTGCATCCCCACCAGTCTTATTCAATTTTGAATCTAACTGGTGAGTTTGATCCACGACATTATCCTAGAAAAATTTGAGAAGCATTATTATTAATACTGAAAGGTAATATAAAAAAAAATTTTCTTTAAAAATTTTATTTTTTGGTTAAACATTGCTGTTCTATTTTTACTCACGTTAATAGGTAACTCCATTTTTACAGTGGGGGGAATTATTTCATTACTCACTTCAACTGCGTTATTTGTGCCTATAATGCAAAATTTTAATCTAAATATTATTTTCTTCAAAAAAGGTGTTGCAGACTTCAAAATGTAGAATAAATTTCTGCAACTGCATGCAAGTAAGTTTTGTGGCCATTCTTTTATTTATTTACACTCTGCTTTTACAGCTAAGAAAACTTCTTATGCTTTTGATTATCACATGGCTGCAGTGTGTAGTACTTTCTTCCATTAAATGTCTGTACTTAAAACACTGGTATAAAAATGTTATAATGCAACAGTTAATGCTGTCCAAAATGAATACCTCTTTAAGTAAATTACATGTTCATATACATACATACATACACAAAATATGGATAAAAATTTAAAAAATAGAGATTTCCATTCACTTAAGATGTCTTTAAAAAAAAATCCCTGTATAGACTTCTGAATAAAACTTATATTACAAATGATCAATCACAAAAAAATTCACGTGAGATAACATAAAATAAAATCATACATAAGTTACTTTAAAGGAGGTTGACAGCAATATAAACAATTATTAACAAAATAATAAAAATAAATTAAAGAACAGAATCAAATATTTCCAATAGAAATAGTATATATAGTCATATTCCCTTCCAGAAAGGCAAATTATTTTGATTTCAATATGAATCCATTATTTTACCGATAAGTTCAAGTTTTCATAGTTTCCCCATTTAAAAACTGATTTCAAGAGAATTCACAAGATTTTTTCATTTTTAACCTGATCTTTATTAGGAGTCTCTGGCAATGGAAGAACCCCAACACCTGCGTTCTGATTCACTCTTTTCTGGTGTTCCTCTTGCGATATGGGAGGATTGCCAGGCGCTGGCAAGACATTGGCTTCATTGTTAAGGTCTCTTTCTTTCGACTGTTGATATTTCGGACCGTCGTTACTCGACACATTTGGTTCGTCATCGGGAAAGTTGGGCATCAATGGCCCTCCAAAATACACCGTAATGCCATTCATGCCTTTAGGAATTACTCGAACGCTTCTTGGCTTTAAAGGTTTCAAGTGGCCTGGAGGTTGTTTAGCTGTTTTGTCAATAAAATTATTTATATTCAGAAAACTATACATTTTTTATTAAAAAGATATAATTTCAAGAAAATTTTAATGGACTATATTCTTTATCAATATGCACCATTAAGTGTGTTAAGAATCTATGTGTTTATTACTTTATGTTATGCAACGTTAATAATAATTGTAGTAAATAAAGGGTTAAACAAGTGCCATCTGAATGCAATTTATATATTATTACAAAACAGCATGTCCTCGTAACCATTATCCCATAGGAAATGATATAAAAGCTAAGTATCACTTTTAAACCAGTATCCAATCCCATTTATTTTTATATCATGCATTACCAATTACTTAAGTTTTATGTGGCAATAAGATTTTCTTTTAAGAGATTAGCAGTGAAAGAGATAAACTTTTTTTAATCTTAAAATGTGCTTACCATTTGTAGGTTTACTCCTTATTAAGAAAGGATAAGCCTAAGGGGGGGAAAAACACATGAAAATGGATTACTGCTTTCATAATAAAACCATTTTAGCAACAGTAATGCAAATACAACTTACTGCTTGCTGATTTTGCATAAGATGCATGCTTGATTGTTGGAGCTCCATTTCTCCTAATTTAAAACTTGGGAAAGGGAAAAACACAATAGCATTAATAACAATTTATAGAATATGGTCAATATATTAATCACAAAATTATGCTTTACAAACTGATAGTGCCCGACACAAAAGAGAAAGGAAATGTAATAAACTTGTTCAACCAATCAAAAACAGGCAGGAAACGGAGCATTACTTATTCCTGGCATTCCCTTAATGATATCTTAGCTGAAATGAAACTGAAACAAATCTGGTAATGATTAATCGACAAGTTGAAGACGATACTCCGATTGCCTTGTTTTTCAATTTTATTATTGTATCATTCCTATATCTTTTAAATAGTTCAAAACATTGTAAATTATGGTTCTAGCTTGGTTTTTATATAGTTTTCCTTGAACGAACAAACTTATAGGCGTGATGGGGGCTGCCATGTTTCAGAAATTCTGACTAAAGTAGACATCTAAAATCAATAAACACTTATATTACACATGCACCAGTTTCCTTTTTCTTTTGTGCTGGGTAAATAATTAGCCCTTTCACTGCATAATTTGCTTTCACAGTCATTTTTGATATTGTCCAAAAATGATGAAATTATCCAAATCTTGCACTATATCAAGAAGTTTTGTTTATGATTGTGGGTAAAATCCACTTCTCCAGTTATTTGAAATTTTGAGTGTTGATATATCTGCTTTAAGCGGCAAAAGGGTTAATATTTAATGCTAAAAGTAAATTTACATTAAAAAAAAAAATCGCATGCACACGATATTAATGGCAAAAATGGAAGGAAAAATTCCACGACTTGGATTCAAACCAGGAAGCACAAGTATTATGCTCACTGCCTCTACCAATTGGACTATCAGCTTCCATTTTTCCATTAATATCATTACATCAATAGCATTAACTCCAGTTCATCAACTTTTTGATAGTTTGGAAAGGAGGAATTCCCAATCAGCAAGCTAAGTGCCTGAGTATCTTGCAATTTTCAGGACACATGGAGACAGTCTTGCTGTCCTACTTTTGCAGAGCCCAGATAAAGGCAATGAACGTGATATCCGTGGTCTCTGATTCGAATCCAGGTCACGAAATTTTTCCTTCCTTTTTTTCCATTTTTATCATTACCTCATGTTTTTGAGCATTAACAATATCATTTGTTTATTTCTCATTTGTTCATAATGCGCACATTATGTAATACACAAGATTGACAGTTTATGACTTCCAATTATTCCACGGACTTCAGGAGACTAACTAGGAAAGTACACGAAAATACATGACGCACTCTTTTTTTTGTGCACAAGAATATCTTGGAAGCGATAGCATTGCGTGCCAGCGGCAGTGCTTTGTTCAAAATGGATGTGAAAAAAAGATGGGAGTAAAGGGAGAAGCAAAATTGTTAATGGAGGTCGCCAAAGAATTGCAATTAGAGCAGTGTTATTAAGCATAAGGTCTTAATTTTGCTGTACAAAAGTCATCTCGAAATAATTTATAAGATGATGTAAGCATCCATGAATACTATTTTTATTTAAAAGTATAAAGCTTCGCGATATATACCCCCTCACTAATATAATGTATCACTCGATAGCCTTGCCCTCATTTTAAATGACACCAGCCCCGGAAAAGTTATGAAGATTACCGAATTAATTAATAAAATGAAATAATAAATTAAGGAAATAGCTATTAATTACTATACACATTTTTTTTTACTGGAAGGCAATAAGTTAATTTTATTAATCTATTTTTAAAAACTAAGTTTGTTTAGAAACTTGAGAATCCATTCAATTGTCGTCTGCTGCTACTTTCATTGCTTTCAAGCAAAATGGATTTGTGCTTATTGCTGTGTAGTAGAAGAAAGAAGTTCCGTCAAGCGCATTAATACACACACCGATTTAACTGTGGCTTTAATAATGGAGTCTTTGTATGGTGTGTGTGTGCTCAAATTTTTTCATATTCACAGTTTATTGTGAAAGAAACAAAATTTCGCATTTTCTTATTTTGCAAGCATCAATAGCAGCTTCAGATGAGTAACATACTTCAATTTCGTGGGAATCTGTGATGTACATGTTCGTGTACTTCTCTTGTAAGTCTAAAATATTCTTTATCAAAGTTTAACAAATCCTATTATTTGAAATACGTAAGTATTGGAGCCCCTCTTTTACTTTTAAAATAAAATTGAAAGTGCCTCTGTTAGCTGACTCTGATCATCCCAAGGTTCCTTTACCACTTTTTTTTCTTTTGGTGTTTCCTCCAATATTTCTCTTTAGTTTCACACCTAAATTGTTTTTAACTTTTTTCAAGTTCTATTCTTATGGCTGGAAAATACCGTCTGAAATGGGGATTAAGCTTAAAAATCATGTCTCAACTCAACTACTCACAAAAGCAGCTTGAAACTTAGATATCAAGATTGTGTCATTTGAGAGAAACTAATACTATACCTATGAACAGTGATGATCCTATGATCAACAACATACTTCACACTATATGGTAATGATTGTGTTGGAAATCGAACTTACTACATTCTGCTAATCAAGAAATAGCCTAAGATTAGATCGAAGCACCATGCCAAGTTTCAAGAAAGTTTTGATGAGGTTGATAATTTCTAATTGCGGTAAATCATCCATATACATCACATCTTCTAAGAGATCAGTGAATTCCAAGACTTAATTGATACTTTGGAATCTCTTGCTGCCTATCTTCAATTGGTACATATTGATTGATATGGCAATAACAATGAATGAGGCTTTTTTCCCCTCACAAACAATAGTTAAGTCAGAAGCTTCATTCACCAATTTTCCTGAATCGTTCATGAATTTCTAAATATTACTGCTGGTTCAAAGACTTCCAGGCATTTCTGGATCCAGCAAATGCCTTCTTATAGTCAATCCAAGCCATGAATAAAGTTTTGAGTTTATCAATGAACAGCTCTTCCTTTCTTCCTTTTGAGTTTCAACAGCATCCATTCTATAGAGGGTTGTTAGGGATCTATGGTAACAAGTTACAGAGGACCAAAAAAGGTGGACAACCCTTATGGCCACCATCAAGTATGTTCAATCTGGCATCCATGCAATTGCAGTTTCCACTTCAGGAGGCTGGAACGCAGAACACCAAGAAGATCAATCGTAACTACTTCTGTTGACACGCCTTCCAAAGACCCTTCGCTGTTTGCGGTCATCTCTTTTCAAGGGGCCGTTTAAGTAGGCCAAAACCACAAAAATCCCTAGGCGATACATCCAGCAACTTGATGGGTATGTCACCGAACAGAATGGAGTAGATTTCGATATCTTCTTGCATGTGTTCCAGGAACAGGCTAGTTGATGCAACTGTGTGACTCGAAGCCTTGTCTTGGTGCAGCCATACCTTGTTTATCTCTGTACCATACAAACCGGGGATAAATATGTGGGACAGAATGTTGGTCTGATAGTATCATGGCGTTGATTTTGACCTTTGACTCAACTCTGAGTAAAGTTAACTTGCCATTGTAACTGTATCCTGCAAAGATAATGAAACCTTTTGAAAAAGCTTCCTTGCATTCACGCTACCATTTTCTGAAGTCCTTAGAACCCCTTGGGCAGTAAAAAATGGCTCAGCTCTTGTTGCAGTCACTTAAATAAACATACACTTCATCTAGTGTGACCACTATTTCCACTTTTCATCCGCCAGGTATCATTCGTACAGTTTCCGCCAGTTGACCCGTCGCTCTTGAACATGGCGCGGAAACAACTTATTAATGTCGTTCATGTCACTTCTCCAATTGTAAATCACGGTTGATAATTGTGTTTACCGTGTACACAGATGTCCCTCCTTCTGTGCAATAGCCCATTGTGTTGATAGGTTACATCCGGTGACGAGAGCCCAAACTTTCCAGACAACGTCAGGAGTACGTCTAGTGGATGGTATTGGCTTGGCCTGCTTTTTAGCTTAGAGAGGGCACCGCTTCTGGTATTGCCAATGTTATTTAATACATTTGATATCTCTTTCTTAGAAAGTACGAAGCCTTGCTTCTTTTATTTTTCATGGAGAATGTTTTGAAGGGAACATCTGTAATACAGGGTGTCCACAAAGTCTCTTAACAACTTCAAAAATTCATAAAAAAAAAACATTTTGATGAGTTATGAAAATGAAATTTGGTATAGATACTCAGTTGCTATTAAAGTTTTATATTAATTATTGTTTTGTGTATTTTAGATAACATTTTGAAGAACTAGAGGCCCAATATATCAATAATTGCAGGTATGTACCTAGACCTTTTAACTGAATTTGTGGCACTACAGTTGGATAATCCTCAACCAAAAGTTTTTTCCAGCCACATTGGGGTCTCGATGTTCATGAATTCCTTGATGAAACATTTCCAGATCAGTGGATTGGACGAGATGGCCCAATTGCCTGGCCACCTCGTTCACCCAATATCACGCCCCTGGATTTCTTTCTGTGGGAGTATGTTAAAGATCGTGTATACCGAAGAAAGGTGCAGGATATCACTGACTGAAGCAAAGGATCATAGACACCATCAGCACCGTTGATAACACTTTGTTGCAGAGGACATGGTTGGAAATTGAGTATCGCCTTGATGTGCTTCGCGCAACTAATGGTGCATATATAGAGGTTTATTAATTGCTGTAAAAAAACTTTAACAATTGCATCTTAAAATAAAATAAGTTTCAAATTTGTATCTGTTCAGTATTTTATTTAATAAACACCTGTATTTGTAAAGAGACTTGGTGGACACCCTATATAATCATGGTAAGCATCATCCTTATGTTGCCAAGGTTACGTATGCATTGTTTGAATCAGCATTGTTTGATGGCATTTATTATTTATTATTATACAGAGAAAGCTAATTTTGCGACTTTAGCACTATCAGTCTTGGTACCGGATATGTTTTTCGTGAGAGTTGTTCTATGTTTTTAGGATACTGTTATGTTAATGTTAGCTTGGAATTGACATGTCCTGAAAACTCAATCTCAGGTAGTCCAGGTAGGCGTCATATAAATGAAAATATAAAATAATTTTTTTCTGTTTTTCAATATGAATTTTTACCTTATTAATTCTAAGATTTTTCATTTTTAATATATTTTCACATTCGGATATTGCAAAATTTCATCAAGCAATGCCAGGGATATCAACTAGCTTATTTGGTAGCACAGCAGATCCAAACATTTTCTAAAAAGTCCCCGATACATTGTAACTGTAATCTGTGGGAATGTCAATGTTTTGAAAACCGATGTGATGATGATGCAATGACTGAACATTTCTTTCCAAGAATTATTAACAATAAACATAAAATGAGTATAGCGGATGATATAGATAGGGAGGAGACAAAGGAGATACTGAGCTCCCTAACAAATGTCCAGACGACTGGCATAAGTTGGTGTATTGGGAAAATGAAAGAGAAAAAACGAGTATTTGTCAGAAAAACATTGCAGCTAAAAGACAAAAAGCTATCTGGGCATCAGAAACATCTGAACAACAGGAGCTTTGTCCAGAGCAGGAGGGTATAAGAACTGCTACGTCAAGGGTAAGGGAAACTTTGAAGAAAAGATGGGTCTAATGTATCCAGTGATATTCCCCGGTAGTGAAGATGGATATCATTTTAATATGAGGTAGGTCAACCCAACAAGAGGATAAATAAAGTCCCAGGAAACCCAGATTTTCAGCTAGTTATAAATATTGATGAATAAATAAACACTTAATAAATAATAAATATAAACTGGAGATGAACCTCCAAACATCAGGTAATGATATTAATTGAAAAAAAAAAATGGAAGGAAAAATTCTGTGACCTGGATTTTATCATTACCTGATGTTTGGAGGTTCATCTCCAGTTTTTATTTTTTTCTGATGGTTGGATAGGAGAAAGTCTCTATCTGTGAGCTGGGTGCCTGTCTCCCATTCGGCTTTCCACCTTGACAACTTGGTTGTCTTTAAGACACTTAGTGACAGCATGGCTGTATGGGTGTCCGTGATAGCCCTACTGGTAGAGGCATTGAGCATATGACACTAAAGGTTCCTGGTTCGAATCCAGGTAGCAGCATTTTTCCTTCCATTTTTTCAAATAATATCATTAAATAAACACTTGTTGATAAATAAGGTAGCGTAAAGTAATGAATAAAAGGAAAATTTTCACAACCTGGGATTGCACCAGGAACCACGACTCAATATGTCGCTGCTCTAGCCAACAGAGTTACTGCGGACACATTGATAGCTTTGCTATCTAGACATGTTTTATAGATTTCCATGAAGCCATGGCGAGCAATTCAGGATTTTTTTTCCTTTCTTTATCATCACATTTAAATGATGACAGCATCTCTGCAATAGCTCAGTTGGCTAGAGCAGCAATGCATCAAGGCATGGTCACTGGTTCAATCCAAGATCGTGAAGTTTGCCTTTCATTTCTTACTTATTTCATTTTATTTATTATTAAGTGAAGCAATAACGCTGGTTTCAATTTATTACTTATTTTCCAACTTCCTGATAAAAACAAAATCTTGTTATTTTTGTATCATACATCATACGGTTTTGTTTTTTTTTCCAGTGTGGGGGGGGGTGGGAAGGAATGAGGAGCAAAATAGAATAATAATAATAATAATAATAATAATAATAATAATAATAATAAATGAAGAGAAAATTATATATGTATCATCCTATTGTAGAAAAAGCAAATAAGTAGAGACGAGTGTCATTTATTAAATCTTTTTTGCAGAGAGACAAAATAGCTGTGTCTGATAATAACGAGGGACATGTTATTGAGTGCCATTTGCAAAAAAAGTGAACTAAAAATCAAGGTTCCCAAGCATCATTTTAACACTTCAATTTTAAAACCAAAACAAAAATTTTTAATCAAAGGTTTATTACTAAATGGTTTTCTTTACTTACCGTAAAGCGTCAACTGTTTTGAGCACCTTTTTATTTTCTTCGAATAAAGATATTTTTTGATCTTCCAATAGGCTCACTTTTTCTAGAAAAAAAATAAATCTTTAAGCACACATATGGCTAAAACAGAAGTTCAGGTGATAACATTATGCGTCCATAATCTAATCGACTACTCAACTTACTTTGTAAGTCCTCTACCAATCCACTGGTTACTTCCAATTTTGCCTGAAGTATAAAAGTAGGTAAGAATATTTATTAAAAAATTTATCAAGATAGAATAAATGAGGTAAACAATGTATATGTGTGAAAAGGGGGGAGGTGTTTGTTTTTGTTTTTACGTTAATCACTAATTACACTCGGCCATTTGGCGTGCAATTTTTCTAATACGTACGTTGATAGCCTGACAACTGGTCAATTGACTTTTCATCTTTTTGACTTCTTCCATGCGGAGATCGAGCCTTTCGGAAGCCTTCGAGATTTCGTGTTCCTTTTGGTCGGCGGCGATCTTCATCTTGCCCAGCTGGGCCTCCGTCTCCCTGTAGCGTTTCTCGAAGGCCTCGTACTGTCGCTCGGCGTTCTCCTTCTTAAGCACGGCGATCCGTAAATGGTCTTGCAAGTCCGCCGTCTCCTTGAGAATGGTATCGTACTCCGAGCTGAGATTCCAGTAATTGAAGCCCAGTATAAAGATGATGATGAGGAGGAGAATGATGAGGAAAGGCGGTCCTCGAGCCCCGACAGGACGCAGGTGCCCACGTAGAATACTCCCTGAACTCATGCTCTCTTTTTATTACCTGCTACACTGGCATAGCACGTCAACGGGGAGGAAATGAGATTGCCAGCAATAATAACAAGTAATCAGCGAGGCTGTTTTGCTACGTTCACTAATTCCTTCTTTCCTGTATCGATCCCTCTTGTTGTCTTAGGACTCGAAACTCGTTCGTCTGTCTCGAGCATTACACTAAATAGTCGACATCTGCTTCCTTATACTTCACAAATACGGCTCTCGAGGGTCATTTCGGCGTTTTCGTCTTCTTTTTTTTTCCCTCTCTCTTTCTCTCCTTTCCAGGAATTTTTTTTCTTCTCAAAACGTAATTTCGATTCTGTTATGTCGAAATTTGTTCCGAGTCGGCGCTGCAGTGCAATATTCACTCCGAGCATCACCGCAGAAACCTTAATTCATTCTACTTCTTCCATGCTTTAATGTTGAGCTACATGTTGCGGTTGAAGAAATGACTTGAAAAGAAATAAAGACTTCTTTTAAATGCACAAATCATTCCGTTTACCTCATAACATCGACATTAGTAATATCGATACAAATGTATAGCAAAAAAGTCAAAAAAGCCCACTTTCAATCGCTCTAGGTCCAATGGAAACGTCACAGTTATTGCGTGACGTAATAAAATGATGTTGCCGTATATTTTTTCATTATTTAGTAAAATTTAAAATATAAATATAGTATTTAAATATTCAGAAGAATTTGTTTTCATCTTTTATATAATGTCCCTTAATTTTATTTACTGTTTAATTATGCTCTCCACCCCCACCCCCCTACTGTAACGTTAAATTTTAGATTTAAATGTTTGGTCCACCACTAACTAAAAGTCATGGAAGAAGAAATTCTAGTTCTTCCATGTAAAAGTGGTGACTAGGGTTGCCACCCGTACTTTAATATAAAGTATTGTACGTTATTTTATAGTGCCCGGCACGAAAGAAAAAGGAAACTGGCGTTTGCGTAAATGAAAAAAACCTCGATCAACCGCTCAAACACGGAAATTAAACGGGGAATTACTTATTACCAGGGATGGATGAAATACTACTTTATCTTTCATCCATCCCTGTTAATTACTAATGCCAGGAATAAGTAATGCACCGTTTCTTGTTCGTTTCTGATTGGTTGAACGACGTTTTTTCATTTACTCATGCGCCAGTTTCCTTTTTCTTTCGTGCCGTACAGATGAATGTACTTCATTATTTGTGAACACAATAAAGCACGCAAAAACAAAGTATATTTTTGCGATGTCGGGAAACCTGTCCAGTGTCATGCATTTCTGAACCTCTTCAGCAGTCTTCAACCAGAAAAATGGCTTGATTTCAAAACTACAAATTGGCTATATCCATTAAGCAACTTAAATTTGAAAACTCCAATAAAATATGACCATTTAGTAAGCATAATTGAATTAATAAGTAAATCTCATTTTACTAACGAGATAAATAAATGAATAAAAAATAAAATAAAATATGTAAAACAAAATAAAAGTCACTAACATGTCCTGATGAAACTTGAAGTTTGCTGTAATTGGATGAACTTGAAGAAACTGAAGACATTAGCAATAAATGGAAAATACTACTACAAAAATAAACTTAAACTTCATCATTATACCAGGGAAGAATTACATTTCTTCATCTTCCCTGATTATACTCTGTCCAACGAAAGAAAAACTGGGCTATACGGCTGTACTCAGTCCGACGAAAGTTTGACAGGGCGTATCCATTTAGATTTCAGCTTTCAATTGTTAAGGCATTGTTGCAAAATAAAGATAACAATGTCTTAACAATTGAAATTAGAAATTTATTTGGACACGCCCATTCAAACTTTCGTCAGATAGAGTATACATTTCCAATTTCAATTATTAGCGATTGTTAATATTACTTAGTAACAATATCTAACAATTGAAATCGGAAATTTAATTAGACACGCCCAGTTTTTCTTTCGTTGGACAGAGTATAGCCGACGAAAAAGACAGGTCTGGGCCAACACCTAGAGAGAAGGCCTGTGGACATTGTTACATCATCATAAAGCGGCTATTGTTAATCGTATTTCTGCAACACCACCTAAAGACAAGGCCTGGGCGCTGAAATTTTATTACATTGTTACATCACCTCAGTAAGGAAAATTCAGAGCTTATTATTGGTGGAAACACGGTTAACAATTCCCTACTGAGGTGATGTAACAATGTAATGACGTTTCAGCGCCCAGGCCTTATCTTTGGGTGGTGTTGATTTCTACCAATAGAGTGTGAGGAGTTTGCTCGAAAAACAACAAGGTTGCCACCTAGCGACAAATGCACAAAAAAAACCTTGCGGGAATCAAGTGTAATCATGAACACGTATTGAAATGAAATTCGACTTGGATTTGGGAAAATAAAAGAAAATGATTCCTTTATACTGAGTAATTTGAGTAAAGGAAAGGATTTATATGTGAAAATGTATTTGATTTTCGCGAAAGATAAGAAGGATTTAAAATATTAGCTTCTTTTAACGTAAAACTAATGTCAATCAATGTTAGCTCTTTTTCGCTTCTTATATCAACTGTTACCTATTCAAAAAAATGTTTAATCTGATGATGAGAAATTTTCTCGAAAACGTTAATTTATTCCTGTTCTTTATTTTCCTGTTCTGTGTAAACTTTTTTCTTCAATTTACTTCTATCATTTGGATCACCTTCTTCAAGATTTATTAATTGTATTTTGTTACCATCATTTTTGATCATCTTCGACCTTTTTCAAGTTTTATTGTATTACTATTATCAAGAGCTCATAAGGGCCCTTATCTTCTGCCATAATCTTCAAAAGACTGCATCGTTTTCATCAAGTTTATTTCCACCTATCCACAAGACGGTTTTTCAAAATTGGTGACTTTATATTTATTTTGTTGTTTTTATATGTTAGTTTACGTTTTTTCACATTAAAAGGAGAATATCAAGATTTTAATTTAATGTTACTCAACCATCAAATGAAATAGAAACAAAGGTTAAAAAAAAGCAATTATAGGAGTTTATTTAGAAAAGGATTAAAATATTTTATATTAAAAATTAAATCAAAATTCTATTAAAGATCTCAATAGCTAGAAATTATATTTCTGGTGTTTGTAAATTTAAAATTGGAAATTTTAGGTAAACTCATCTGTGCAGTATCCACTTCATTAATAAAGAAAGAGGATTAATTTTCCCCTTTAATGGAAAAATTCATCAAAAAAAAAAAGTACAGAGAGGAAGGAAGTTTATTATCTGATATTTTAACTTACAAGTAAATGAAAAATAAGATTCTAATTCATTTATCTAAAAATAAAGAGAATACACTAGAGGAAGTCTCACTTCTGAAGAAATTTATTTTTAGATGTTTTCAAAGACATAAAATGTGTATTTTCTAGAACCCCCCTATTAGATGTAAAAATCCACTGTTCTTTTTTTTTTTTACAGATTAAATTTAAAAAATGATTTTTAGAAGCCCTTTTTAAGATTTTATGAGCTGCAACCATACACACAACTGTTTGTGAGAATGACTAGACGAAGCCATTTCAACTAAATTCGCTAATTATCTGGAAGTATGAGCTTCGCCGAAAATTTAAGTAGATTCTCAGAAAATTAAATAGATTTCCCTTTCAAGTGTTTTTCCGGGGAATGAAACATTTGAAACAGATGATAGAAACGGATTCAACCCTTCCCGAGAATACATTCCTGCGTCTACGTACATTTTTCCATACATTCTGATCAAAAAACGCCACCAGTTGGCGTTCTGCACAACTCCTCACACCAAGGTCTTTTATAGACCTTGCCTCACACTCTATAATAAGCCATAAATTTGGCCTGGCGTCATACATTGTTAAAATGTCATAGGTAGTCATCTCGAGGCTAATGAGAAAGACAGGCTCCGGCCAACACCTCCTAAAAAGAAAGCCTGTGCACTGAAAATTCGTACATTGTTACATCATCAGAGAAAGACATTGTTAATCGTATTTCTACCAATAATAAGCCCTAAATTATGACTTCTTATGACCATGTAACAATGCTTTCTTACTAGGAGGTGTTGCTCAGGCACTGAAAAGTTAACTGACCAAGATAGGTCTACGAACAATGTAACTTTCATTGTTTCCATCTTGTATTTTATCCAATCAGTGTTAGGCTACGGCCATGCAGACGCGAATTTAGTGCGAGCGAGCGATTTCTGACGTCATCACATTCGCAAGCTATGTTTAGCGAGCGAATTTTTAAGTTCTCTCTCTCGTCGTTTCTCGCCGTATGTGATTATACAGAAGCGAATTTTTCTCACAAACATGGCTGCCATTTCACGTCGTCGGGTATTGCTGCACAAGAAAATGGACTACTGCGCATGTGCAGCGTTGAGCGAGATTTGGCAGACAGCGATAAAATCAATCAGTGTCAGATACGAGCGAGAAACGTATTTTCGCTCTCGCGTGCGATGTTTCGAGTGTCTCGCGTCTGCATGATCGCATCTGAGCGAGCGTGATGACGTCAGAAATCTGAGCGAGCGTGATGACGTCAGAAATCGCTCGCTCGCACTAAATTCGCGTCTGCATGGCCGTAGCCTTAGGTTGGATTGTTGCTAGACCTATTTTGATCAGGTGACTTTTCAGTGTCGGAGCCTGTATTTCTCGTTAGCCTCGTAGTCATCTTTAATCGCATTTCTACCAGTAATAAGCCCTAAATTATGACTACGTATGATGATGTAATAATGTATTAAATTTTCGCGCTCAGGCTTTGAGTAGAGGCAACACCACCTAAAGACAAGGCCTGGGGTGCTGAAACGTCATTACATTGTTACAACACCTCAGTAGGGAATTATTATTCGTATTTCCACCAATAATAAGCCCTGAATTTTCCCTACTCATAGCCAACGAAAAAGACAGGCCTCGACACTGAAAAATCACATGATCGTCTTAGTCCAAGCAGCAATGTAAACCTTCATTGCTTCTATCTTGTATTTTAACAATCAGTATATTTTCGTAACAATATATCACGTTCGGGCCTTCTTTTATAGGAGGTATTGGCCCAGGCCTATCTTTTTCGTTGGCAGTGGGAATACAGCCAACACCTACTAGAAGAAAGCCTCGCAACTGAAACGTCACACATTGTTACATCATCATAATTCGACCATTGTTGATCGTATTTCTGATCGTATTGTTGGTCGACTTATGATGATGTAACAATATATGACTTTTCAGTTGCAGGCTTTCTTTCTAGGAGGTTTTGGTACAGCGAGACCAACGAGATAACAAGGCCTGGAAGCGAAAAAGTCACCTGACCAACTG
This sequence comes from Rhysida immarginata, assembly GCA_023313115.1. Classification (NCBI taxonomy): domain Eukaryota; kingdom Metazoa; phylum Arthropoda; class Chilopoda; order Scolopendromorpha; family Scolopendridae; genus Rhysida; species Rhysida immarginata. The sequence continues at coordinate 569,211 of JAHWFO010081140.1, read as the reverse complement.
GATGCTAGCAACAATCCAACCTTCTTTGTTTCCAACAAGAGGAAAAACACTGATTGTTAACATCCAAGATGGAGACAATGAAGGTTGGATTATTGCCCGGACCCCGATGATCATGTGACTTTTGAGTGCCCTGGGCCGAGTTTTTGGAATTGAGATCGCGGTTTAATAAGCAACGCTCATACGTCAAAATTGCGTCATATAAAAGCAATTGACATTGTTAAATTATCCTTTAACAATGAAGTTGACGTCACTTCGCTGTTAATTACATCGCGGTCGAATGTCCAAAAACTCGCCCCTGGCCTGTCTCTCGTTGGCCTCGGAGTATAGGCTATGACAAAACCAATGATGTCAACAACAATAAAGACTAGATCGACCCATCTATGAGCGCTTCGCTATTCAAACGTGTCTAAGAAAATGATAAGCACCAGGCATAGTTCTCGATGAATACTGTTAACGCACGTTCAAACTAATGATGTCAACAACAATAAAGAATATTGAAGTCTTTACTGTTGCTGACATCATTGCATTAAATACCGAGGCCTACGAGATAACCTCGATTAAATACAAAGCCAACTAGAAAGACAGGTCGGGGCACTGAAAAGTCACATGACCAAGATAGATCGAGCAACAATCCAATCTTCATTGTTTCCAACAAACGAAAAAACACTGATTGTTTCCTACTTTGATCATGTGACTTTTAAGTACCCCGGCCTGTCTTTTTCGTCGGCTACGATTAAATATTGGGACCAACGAAATAATGGGCCCAGCGCAGAAAATTCACCTGACCATCTAGTCCGTCTAGACCATTGGTTTTTATCAAATTCAATTCATTCAAATTGTTTCGTTTGATGAAGTCACATTTTCTCCTTTATTTATAGTTTTGTGATTGATTGAAGATAAAAATTGTTGCGCAGACGACAATGGTCAGGTGACTTTTCAGTTCCGGCGTGCGCTTTAAGTGAGCGCCAACAATGCTTAAACGTGCAACAACAATGCAAGACTGCTTCCGTGACAAACTCACATGTTCTCCTTTATTTATAGTTGGATCGAGGCCAACGAGAAATACAAGGCCCAGACGCGGAAAAGTCACCTGACCATAGCAGTCCGAACAACAATTTAATTTTCATTGTTTTCAACAAACGAAAATATACAGATTGTTAAAATCCAAGTTGGAAACAATGAATGTTACATTGTTATTCGGACTTCTTTGGTCAGGTGACTTTCCGCGTCAGGGCCTGTCTTTCTAGTTGGCTTTGTAGTTGGATACAATGGCGTTTATTAAAGATAGACTCCGAAGCAATTGTTGTTACTTGAAGCAAATTGGGAAGCTCCATGCCCAGAACTGTCATGGCCGAAAGTGAGTGAAGATGATGCAAAACACATGACCACAGCCTACTATATAGATAAATTACCTATATAGTAGGCTCTGACATGATAAACATTAGAGTAGCTGATTAATAATTCTTTCACACGCCGATAACGGAGTGATAAATTTATCTTTTCGTTAACTTTGTATTTGAAGTATTTTATTATATTTTATAAACAATTATTCGATCATGGTTTTAATTTCAATTTAGTTTCGATCGTCTTTCAGTTATGTATTTTCATTTTAGTTTAGAATTTTTTATTTATGCTTGTGGAAAATGATTCCTGCTCCTTTTTCGTGTCTGTTTATACATTTGTTTTGAATTAATTATTCCTCGGGCCCAAAATCTTCAATAAAAGCAGCCAGACAGCTAATTACTCCACGGCTCACTCCTGCCCAGAACTCTCATGCTCAATTTGCTTCACTTTTTGCCGCTGTTAACAATAGAATTCGGAGTCTATCTTTAATATACGTCAATGCTAGCAACAATCTAACCTCCACTGTCTCCATCTTTGAAGTAAACAATCACTATTTTTCCTTTTATTGAAAACAATGAAGGTTGGATTGTTGCTAGCACCCAGTTGGTCAGGTGACTTTTTCGCTTCCAGGCCTTGTTATCTCGTTGGCCTCGTAGTGACATTAAATGACGTTTTCGCCAGGTTTTCAGCAAACTTCGCGTGAAGTTTAGACCCTTAACATTTGAGTTTTGAACATTTTGCATAAGGAACTTTAAGTTTGTCATCATGCAAAGGATCGCGCTAGGTATTTGTTTTTCTTCCATTTAGAAATACCCAATATCTAGGTATATATCTGATTTGGCTCAGTTACTAATTGATCATATGTGCCTGTGTTATCGCGCTCAGAGAAGGATCGATCCAGTCTTTATTGTTGTTGACATCATTGGACAAAACATAACACAATAATATAGCACAACAACAATCACCACACAATTGTTTTCATTTTAAACTTTTTTTTATTTCAAAAAAAAAAAGATTCAAACTGAAGATGAGAGAAAATCTCTCGAAAACGTTATATTTTCTTCATAATTCTTCAAAAATTCCGATAATTTCTTCTTCATAACCATATCTCCGTATCTCCAAAAATTCGATTCTCCACTTTCCTGTCAACTTCTACTGTACATTAGCTTCTGAGATTTCGTCATTTCTTCAATTCATCGATTTCCTTAATTCTTCAAGTTCATCCAATTACAGCAAACTTCAAGTTTCCTCAAGACATATTAGTGACTTTTATTTTGTTTTATTTTATTTATTTATTTATTTATTTATTTATTTATTTATTTAACTCATTAGTAAAAGGAGATTTCCTTATTAATTCAATGATTACAAATCACTCCTTCGCTCATATAATTGATATGGACGGACTTTATTCAGAAATAATATTAATAAATCAATTGTATTTAAAGACAGATGGCAAAGAATATTTCACACGCACTTAACCACTACTAAAAAGTGGCAGCATATTTTTAGCCAATGTTACGATTACTCGAATGTTTAACATTTCTTCTATTTGTTCCTACCGCTTTAGCATTTTCTTTGTTTTCTCTGTTACAAATATGAAGTGTCGAGAAGAAAGAAACAAATCTTCTATTAATTTAATAAAAATGATTAATTATCTTTTTAATCTTAATTTAGATTATAAAGATGTTATAAAATGATAAAAATTTGTTGAATGTACTCAAAGCACCAAAAATCTGTATGGAAAATTAAATAATAAAAGTTTTTAAATGTATATTTTTTTTCTTTGACTAAAAGCACTGTTCGTTATTTGCTTAAAAAAAATTGGCAATTTTAGTGGTGACCTAAATCGTTTCCCAATTCATATATTCTCTTCTCTGAAATCGACTTAAAAAATCATGATTCGAGAAGATGTGTTGAATTTTTTTAAAAAAAAGAATTTTCCATCTGTTAAATTTTCCAGCTAACTTATCCGAAACGGTAAATAGCAGAACCAAATGAAATTAATACACAAACAGAGGATACCTAATTAAGCTTTGCCTTTTTAGAGATGTTAATTTTTTCATTGGAGGTATAGCATTCATACGGATTCTTCTCATTGAGACAAATAAGATTTGTTATAAATTGTTTTGTCATAATTTGTTTGGCTCTAATGAGCCATTTTAGAGTTATTAATGCACCCCCGGCCAACGGGTCCGCCCCCCCCCCCCTCCAGCAGAAAAGATTTAATAAATAATAACT
>JAHWFO010081140.1:552281-565529 GCA_023313115.1 Rhysida immarginata | reverse complement strand
CCCCCCCCCCCTCCAGCAGAAAAGATTTAATAAATAATAACTAGTTTCAAATGCAATATTCAATTTATTTACAGGGTGTCGGTTTCTGCACAATTATCGTGGACTTATATTATAAACAAAAAAGATAAGAAAAGACTTAAGAGAATTTATTACAACAGGAGAACTCTTCAACAATCATTTTATCATCATCACGTTATATAAGATTAAAAGGGTGAATACGGAAGATGATGTCATTGCAATTTGTAAACAATACTTTGGAATTACAAAATTTAAACAATTTTCTTAATTGTATACAAATAAGATAATAAATTAAGAAAATTGAATCAATTACGATCAATAAAGAGTTGTTAAAACTTTGAACCTCTAACATTTCCTGATACTTAGCTGTGTCATTCTTCCATTAATCACGCACAGGTTTGATTTTGAGCGTCATTACACTGGCTCCTCTCATCTGGAGTTTGAAAAACAATTGTTCATCTCTCCACAAATCATGCCAATAAAACTGCCAACCGTCTGGACCATCTAAGTTGAATTTTATTCATCACTGAATATGACTTTTTTGCCAATGTGATATCCAAGACAAATTCAACCCGTTGTGAGCATCTTTCAAGGCAGGACTTGATTTTCTTCTTTTATACTTCAGGAATTTTCTTTCATGAATCACATTAGCGATGGTTGATTTGGAGATATTGAATTCAGGCTTTTTAGCTAGTGTACGAAGAGAAGCACCCTTTTTACTTGCTTCTTTACAAATTGCTCTCTTCTGGCACCAGTGGTCTAAATGTTTTCGGTCAATTGGCTTTTTCTGGCTATAACTATTTCCTAGCTTCACAAAATGGTCTATAAGTGTATGCGACCTGTTCAAAGCTTTTGCAATTGATCGAGATGATTACCCTAAATTTTTTAAAGCCCCAATTGGCCCTTTTCGTAATGTGAACTTCCTTGGCATTTTAAACTTCAAATGCTTTGCATGTTTATATCAATTTCATCATATTGATGTTCCTATTACCCGCAGGTAAGTGAGATCTTCCTAAAATGTGTAAAAGCTAATGATGTCTTTATATATCAAAAGTCATGGGACAACCCTGATTTGAATGAAAATGAGACATTCCTTTGGCATTCACTGTTGGCATTCTTCCCAGCACTACATAACAGAGAGTATGCTATTATGCTATGATGCTTGCGTGAATGCTGTAAGAATGTCTCAAAGAAAAGAGCTTTCAGACTTCCGAAGAGGTACAATTGTTGGGTGCCATCTCGCAGGCAAAACTGTTAGAGCGACGACATTGGACTCTGGATCAATGGGGAATGATTGAATGGAGTGATAAGTCCCGCTACACCATCTGGCAATCGGATGACGGGTTTGGGTATCGCGAACGTTATCTGCCAGGCTGTGTTGTGCCCACGGTGAAGTTCGGCGGAGGGTCGGTGTTGATGTGGGGGTGCTTTTCTTGGTATGGGTTGGGTGCAATCGTTTCTGTGGACGAACATCTAAACGCAGAGCGTTACCAAGACATTCTGGACAACGCAGCACTCCCATCTCTCTGGCAGCACTTTGGCAATGGCCCTTTCTGTTTCAGCACGATAACGTACCTTGCCATAAAGCAAGGGCTGTAGGCACATGGTTTGATGAAAAGGGAGTTCGAGAACTTGACTGGCCTGCCCAGAGCCCCGATCTGAACCCCATCGAACATCTGTGTGACGTGCTGGAACGTCGATTGCGCGCTTGTGCGGAACGCCCGAAACCCGTGGCCGAACTGTCCAAGACACTTATAGCAGAATGGCGAAAATTACCTGTCGAAACGTATCAAAAACTTGTGGACAGTATGCTCCAGAGAGAAGAAGCTGTGATAGCAGCAAAAGGTGGACCAACAAGATACTAAAATATGTATATTTTTAAGTGTTTCTATTAAAGTGATGGTGTCCCATGACTTTTGATAGGGTAGTGTATCAAGTGTTTCATAAATCAGAATGGCCGTGTACCACTCTTACAATGGTCATTAGTTTTTCCATTGGATCTATACGATGTTTTATTTATTTATTTATTTATTTATTTATTTATTTATTTATTTATTTACTTGTTGAGATGATCAGCGAAAGCAGCTCTACCTACCGTGACAATGGTCTAGAAACCGAAAGGTATAGGCAAGTTCTAACTAAATTGAATATTGTTGTTAGAATCGGTTATTATTTATTAGTATTTAGCACTAATGAACTCTATGAATGTCACAAGGATCTTTTCAGTAAAAAATATTTTACTGGATTTGCGAAGTCGAGTTTTCAGTTATCGTCAAGGTTTAGGATTTTTTAAAGAATGTTAACCTTCATCGATGCAACACTGCAACTTCATCAAACTGCAGTTTCAGGGTCATGATAATTTTCATCATTTCTATCTCTTGTTGGAGTAGGAAAATCCGAAAATCTTGATAATCCGGACATGGCCATAATTTGATGATCGTGGGGAAAAAAGCAGAAGAGATTAATTAATAACAGGAAGAGTCACCTTTGGAGGAAATTCGGACATTCATCGCTCGGCATTACTGATTGATTTAAAATCTCCTTTGAATTATAAACGTACAAAACAATAAATATATAAAAATTGAAGATGCAATTGAAGAATCTATTGTTATTTTGTAATATTAACTTCACTCTACTTGTTACGTTGGTGAATGCTCATTTTGATGACGTTGCTGAGTACCTAAAGATGTTGAAATGAGAAGAACGGTAGTGAAAAACTGGTAGCGGTTAATTATGATGGTAATTTTGAAGAAAAAAAATTAAGTAAAAATAATCAAATCAAAAACGTTTTTGAGTCCAACATGACTCATCATCAGTTGATATTATAAAGAATTGGGTTTTTTTTTTAAATTAAATGATGACATTTGAACAAATACATGATGATGATGATTTTTATCGTTGTGAAGAAATGGGATGGAATTTCCCAGGAAGAAAAACGCTATCCATGTCATTTCAGGCTTGCTACCAGGTACCATAAAAGTTCTTGCCATTTTTAATTTCGGAAAAAAAATGATGTACCGTACCGCTAGTCCCCAAAGTAATCCCCATCGGCATCTAGCACCTCTGCCAACGTGTCTCCAGTTGATCAATCCCCTGGCTGTAAAACTTGCCGGTCTTGGACTCAAAGAAGTCCGCGAGTATCTTTCGCAGGTCTGTATCATTAGTGTAGGATTTTCCACGAAGATGGTTGTCCAGATAATTGAAAAGGTGATAATCCGTTGGAGCAAGATCTGGTGAGTAAGGTGGATGACACAAAGTTTCCCAGCCAAGCCGCTCTATGGTTTCCCTGGCCACTCGCGCCACATGCGGCCGGGCATTGTCATGAAAGAAGAGTACCCCTTTGCGATTCACCAATGCTGGTTCCTTCTGCTGCAATGCCTGTTGCACACGTTCCAACTGCTGGGAGCACAGGTCCCCAGTGATGGTTTGGCCAGTTGATAGCAGCTCTTAGTAAACCATTTGCGTCTAGTCCACCAGACACACAGCATGTTCTTGCGTGGGTGTAGGGGTGGCTTTGAGATGTGAGGCACTGTGTCCCGGGGTGACAACCAATGTTTGGAACGCTTTGGAGTGTCATACAGGACCCACTTTTCGACACTAGTAAGTATTCGATTAAACATGGATGCGTTACGATGTCGAGAAAGCAACGACATGCAGGCTGTCACTCGTTGATTCTTGGTGGATTCCGACAAAGTGTGAGGTACCCTAAACTTTTACGTCTTGCCTAGGCTGTGCAGGTGATGTCTAACTGTTTCATCAGAAACCTGATACCGTCTGGCAAGTTCACCACATGTTAAACTGTTGTCCTCCTCTATGGCCGTTTTCAGGGCCTGGTCATCTAAGGCTTGTGGCCTGTCGATTCATGTCTGGCTGTTCCCTGATTCATTTGAACGACGAGTTGCTCAATTGTTGCGTGCTACATAGTTGACGTTTATGCGCATGGTGGCCACAGTTTTTGTCCAATCACAATATAGTTTAATGCATTACTTTGGCCCGAAAACCATTGATCATCCTCTTTTGCAGTGTACTAATATCTCACTTTTATATCCACTATGTGCTCGCGCCACGTGACATTTATTATTGGCCCAGCTGTGTAGTTCGGATTATCGAGGTTCTATTGTATTTTCAAATGTGAATATCTTAAAGAATTCTGTTTTCAAGATCAAGATGAATTCTGTTATATAACTACTGGGATCTTGTTTTATCATGAATATAGTAAATTTCAATTTTTAATTTGTGAATGGTATAAAAAAATTATCATTAACATTTCTGCGACAATTATGTTACTTGAAATTCTTACAATATTTTTAAACATAAATTACTGCGATTTTCATTAGTTGACCTATAAGCACTTCAAACATTTTGTAAGTTTAAGTTTCCATATTAGTTTCCCATAATAATTATAATACCATGATATTTTTATACACTGTTTCTCGCTACAAATTTATCCGTGCACTGAACCATTTTCCATGAAGTGAAAACTGGAAAAAAAATTAGCGAAAACTGACATTTCTAAAGAAAATAAGTGAAATGGATTCATAGAAAATAGAAGAACTTCCCGCTAAGGTTCTGATAAAAATTACTTTTCCCTTTCATTAAAACGATGACAAAACCATAGACAGTAGCCAGGATCGATTAGGGACACTTGAATTAGCTTCTCCCCTTACTCTCAAATTTGGCGATGGCCCCATTCTGTGACAAAAATTAAATTAAACTTCAGATATTAGATAAAAGCCGTACTCTTTTGCCAAAATTCACTGGATCTCGGATCCTAAACTATAATCATTAGGTAAAATAAAAGAAATAAAAAACTCTTTCACCACAACAAAAATTAAGGAAAAATACAACCTGAACCTGGAAGCGCTTTTCGACAGCAAGGGTATCATCATTCAGCAGGGACCAAAGAGTACACTAGGGGGAACCGAGTGAACTGACTTGAAAGCGGAAAAGCTGAATATATATAGCGAAAAGACCACGGTTTTAGGCCAATCAGAGAAATTAAACCAAAAGGGGACAAATTAATGATTGGGCAGTTGGGTCCTCCATTGGATTAATGCTGAGTCGCCAATGGGACCCGAGTCTGAATTTAGTAATAAATTATTATTGGTTTTTTGTATGACCATACTTTCAAAAGCGTCCAGCAGGTGTTTTTTATTTATTGAATGTAACAATTTTAAATTATCGATAGAAAAATCATGTCCAGTCTCGATGGAGTGTTTTGCTATGGCGGAAAGGTTGCTTCTCTCGAATCTTCTGTGTTCTTTAAACCTGGTTGATAAACTGCGTTTCGTTTGACCCTTATAAACCATTGGGCAATGGGAACAGTGGGCTTCATAGATTCCAGACTTCTCTAGGTGCGATACTTTGTCCTTGGGATTATCCAACAAATATCTTATTTGGTTCGGGTTGCTAAAAGATAAAGAAATGTTATGTGGTTTAAAAATCGAATTAAGTCCTTTAATATAAAACTTATTATAGGGTAAGGAGATAATTTTTTTCTTTTCTTTAACGGTGTGTAAGGTGGTTGTGTCTGAAATAAACTTTTTGAATTTCCTTTTTCTTAACAGGTCTACAACAGTTCTAGAGCTGTAACCGTTTTTTATAGCAATATTTTTAATTAAGGAGATTTCGTGCTTAAAAGCGGTTTTACTTAGTGGAAGATTGAGGGCTCTATCGATCATAAAGATAAACGTGGAAACTTTTTGGTTCCAGGAGTGACTAGAATCAATGGGAATGTAATTTAGTTTATTGGTTGGTTTTCGAAAAACGTCGAAAGATAATGAGTTATTATCCCTAATAATTAAAATATCCAAAAAGGGCAGCTTCGAAACTCCCATTTCGAAAGTAAACTTGAACGAGGGAAAGAAGCTATTGATGTGTTGAACGAAATTATTTACATCACACATATTGGTATCGAAAATGGCAAAAATGTCATCGACGTACAGGAATCAAGTGTCGGGAAAATAGTTACCAGAGTTTTTAGAATGTCCTCGAAACTTTTGAGGAAAATCTCAGCAATTATCGGACTGAGGCATGATCCCATGGGAGTACCACTATTCATTTTATAAACCTGGCCATTGTATTGAAAGATGATGTTGTTGACGCAGAATTCTGTTAAACTTACACATTCATCAATCTTAATTTTAGGGATTTGGTTCTTGCGAAGAATGTCTTTAAGGAAATTAAGAGTTTCAGGAATAGGTACATTGGGAAATAGTGAGACAATGTCAAACGAAACTAGTATCTCACCGTCTTTGACCACTTTATTTTTTAATTTTTTGACTAATTCTTTGCTATTTTTAACCGAACTATCGAAATATGAGAGTTTTAGAGTTTTTAGAAATTTGGCCAAAAACTTAGAAATCAAATAGGTTGGGGAATCTATGTTGGATACGATCGGCCGCATTTTGTTCCCAGGTTTGTGAATCTTGGGTAGTGCATATTATTCCGGGAAGTTTTTCATAATCATTAGGGTTTTCAATAAAAATTTGAGACTGAATCTTTCACAAGCAACTTTTGAAGATAGAAACATGCGACATGGAAATTTACAAAAATGAAGAAGTGTCTTTCATCCAGTAAGACCGCACCCTGCATGGATCCATCCAGCTATAAACGTCTTCAAACAAGGGACTATAGTCGGGCGATTATAGGAAGACACTTGGCCACCCCCACCTACAGAAGGGTAAACGTAGTCACATGTCCAACGCAGCCAATAATCTTTAATGATGAGCTCTCTTCCTCAGTCTTTGTTTTATTCTTAAATTTCTTTTTGTGATTTTCTTACTATAAGGCTAAAGGACTTGGCAATGAAAGTGATTGACATGTGTCTTCATATAATCGCCCAACTACACGGTGTGTTTAAAAGTTTCCGAACTGCCCTTCCGTATGTAGGGAAAGCCTAACCTATGATAGCAGGAGTAATGTTCGGCCAACCACTAAAATAAACCATGTGCTGAAATAAATTACATAAAATCAGTTTTACATAGTGGCAGTTTCTCAAATGTGTTTATTTTATTTTTACATTCCCAAAGGAAATGGTACATGTAGGTTACACTATTTCATTTGTTTGTTTTCACGCAATAAACGCTCTTTAAACTGTTACTGTACCGGTATAAGCTTAATACCGTAGGTTTTATAAATAAAACTTCTATTTTTTACTTTAACCTTTTATTTCACTCTCATATTCGCGTATCTGCATTTATGTAAAATAAATAGCGGGATTCGTAACGACTGGGAGCATCCATTAATTGAAAAAAAAAAGGTTGAGAGACAGTGGCTCATGTCTACCAGCCCTTTAGTATACCTGCACAACAGTACGTTATGCAGGGAAATTATCTCATGCGTTCGGAAACTTTTGAAACACACGGTATATGTTAACAGCTGATTATTTGACCGAGTTCTTTGTCTCCTTCTCCATGGCTAGCTTTGCAATAGAATGTCGGCCGATATACTTTAAACTCGACTGCTTGAAATTATTGACTTAGCCATAGTTTATCCATCGATTCTTTGTTACTTCCTAACGTGTCAGAAACACCTAATATGTGCCTCAACACTGGGGATATCATTAACTTATTACGGGCTGGTTGATAAATAGTGAACACGGACTACTGTTGAATAACAAAAAAACAAATTTACATAAGATCAAAAAGCAAGTTAATACCAAAGTTACCTCTTATAACACAGCAGAATTATAAAAAATATCCGAATGTACATATCGGCAACACTATTATATAATCGTTTTTATCAGGCTTCGACCTGAAGTATTCTAATGCACTTTGTGCATTCCATCCGGGCTTTTAGTTCAACTGCTGTAATGCTTAATGGCGGCAAGATTTTGTTCTTCGGAGATGCATATCCTTGTTTATTTTTAAATCATTATCTTCTACGTTCTCTGTAGCGAACTGCCAGGCATTAGTTAGAAAACAGACAAACACAACGGATAAAATTTAATAACATGATAGGAGAAAGAAAAACTCTCGTCCACAAAATAAAAATCTCTTATTATGTTGACTAGAAGTTTTCTGTTTCTCCTATCAAGTTGTGTAATTATTTTGAATTCAGATCTTTTAGGACACATTAAACTCAGCTTTTGAAACTTCAGCATATGAATCCATTTAACTTATTTTTCTCGAGATTTAATATTGCGTTTTCGGAGATATGTGCAGAGTTTCTGTTACAATTTCAGTTTAATGTAGAAGCTGGGAAATGAAATTTGTCTTTTCTGCAATCGTTTGGCATTGATTTGCGTACAATATGAAGAAAGCTAGGCTTTTCATTTTGGTCACCACCTCTTTGGAAGGAATAAGGTTTTACAATCTAGTTAAGAACCGTTTTTGACTAAACTGTCAGCACATTCCCTGGCGAATTAACCTGGAAAACTTTTTTGTAGTTATCATTTGACATTTTGAAGCATTAACTTAGATCCAGTTGCACGTGGAAGTTCTGCCTCACACTCAGCCTTAGATTATAATAAGTTATTTCCATCGACATTCTTCTTGTGCTTTCTGTTGAGTTCTATTCAAATCGTCACAAAATCTATTCGTTCGTTAGATTGCACATTAGTGAAGCTCCGTATGAAATCATCTTCATTGTATACTAACTTAATAGGAGCGTCCTTCCCATTGTTATTTCGTAGCATTATTGCAGCATCTGCTGTTTATAAATAAATAAGCGAATTTATTGTGCACTTCATCTACAGAACAAACGGTTAGGATTAACACAACACTTTGTTAAAGCTTATTGCCAACGATAGGATGGAAATAAAAATCCGAGAAAATCCGTTATTGTTTTTAGTTAAGAAAACACGTCACTTAAGAGAAGGTAACCAATTAGATATTGTTCTTAAATAATGAATTGTTTTTAGTTGAAAATGCTTGCAGGGCCACGTTTATTTGTTTGGTGTAGATAATAATCGTTGGCCTTCAACGATATCTAACAAGTATTCTTGAAAATAATCAATCAATTAAGTTTGATCTTCATTGTTGAAAACAGTATTTTTCATCACGCTTGAGGACATACAAGATTTAATTGAACCCATTGTACGTGACAGAAACAGTCCTTTCAGTTTTCATATGATTTAAGCTCATTAGCAAGATCAGTTATTATTTAAATTTTATTAAAGGCATATAACTTTTATAATAATAGCGGTGAGGGGGAAATAGCAAAAATCTACTTCTGTCGCTATTAAAAGAGAATCAGAAGATATCTTTTCCTTACGAGGAGATATCTTGGCAAACACGACCATTAGGGTCCAGCCCAGTGGTGGGCTCTTCATAACGAAATAATTAAACATCGTTTAGCAACTGATATCAAATAGCTTAAAAAAATCTTTTTAAACTATTTTCTGATAACATTCCCCCTTACTTCGTAGACCACAGTAAAAAGACTCATAAAATATTAAAGCTACCCAACATGAGGCTGGGCCTCTAATACTTGTAGTCATGTTTGCCGCTATCTTTCTTAAACGAAATTGGCGTTTCTTACCCGTAATAAAAATTTTAGCTTGATGTTGCACTTTTTTTATTTCAAAGATCCACATTCGTTTTCTTCTACGTTAATTTGTACCTCCTTTGTCCGAAACTATTGTGTAAAAATAATGTTGAAATGTACGCCAAATTTTCGGACAGAGGGAGTATTTTATAATTTTGACTAATCAAAAATAATAATAATAATAATAATAATAATAATAATAATAATAAATTATTGAGAAAAGAAATTTATTTGGCTAGATAATTATTTTTTGTAGCTATAAATGAAGTATAAAGTGGTAAAAAAGTGATTTTCCCCTTAAAAATGAGAAATTAAATGTCAGATAACTATTTCTATGTATTATACGTGCACATATTATTAATTTAACATTTCATATTTAGCAAGGATACGAGTAATTGCACAGAAAAAATTTTGTCCAAAACTTTCTTATTTAGTCCAAAAATTTATTAAACTAATAACAGGAATAGAAACTCGTCATCTATTCCTGCTAATAATAATTAAATGAGATGAAACCGAAGAACAAAGCAATAAAGAAAACTATTATTGTTACAATAGAATGATTAAATATAAGAAATTTCTATTTATTGCATATTGTTCTTAACTGTTGATGTTGTTAACAATATCGGAGATGATGTCACAGGCGTGAGCAATAAATTATTAAAACAATTCAATCATTTATTTACACGCGTTTTAAGAGAGATCACTACGTCTGTGGTTATTACAAAATTTAAATTTTGCGATTTATTTTTGAAAAGCACTTTTGGGAATTAGAGAGGGGAATTACTGCCATTTGCAAGACTTTAACACAATAGCTTAAAAAGTTTGCACCATAAGGTGAATATGCAGAGTGCCTTTAATAAAATGCTTTCATTTAACGCGTTTGAAATTGGATAGTTGTTTACTGTACTCGAAGACAAATAGCTTTCTAATTGAGTGGTATTCAAAGAGTGGGTTGCATTACATATCATTTAATTATTATGTCTGCGATAGGAAGTGTGGCGTCCTGTGTCGTTTACAATCGTAATGCGAAGCGTTTGTCATTCGAAACGGTTGATTTTCTCATTCACATGGTTTCCCCCCTTTGTACAGTCATTCTTTTCCACATTATCTCTGATCCAATTACCAAAATGCGAACGAGTGTTTCGATAAACAGTATCCATTACGAAAAATTCATTCATTCCTCATTCAATTTACGATAAATTGATTTTACCTTAGGCAGAGAAATGGATGATAAAGGCTGAGGACCTATTCGTTGGTCATGTGGACGATGATCGTTACCGTTTATTTGACCTCCGTAGATAAGGAGCGAGCTCCCATTTCTCATGTCTTAGATCTTACAAAAACGTGTGCACGGTTTTGACATGTCGACTTTTTATGGTCACTCATCACCGATAGCATTCTTATGGGCCCATCAATTTCACTTAATCACGAACCATTTTCCAAACTGAACACGCTTTGAGAGTAGAAAGTTTTTAAGAAAAATCTTTCTTCTGAAGATGGCAGGGAGATCCATAAATAGATCCACGGCGAAGTCTCCCGTAATTCTGAATTTAATGAATTAATCAAGCAACAGTTACTCGAACCTTTTTACAACTAGAAAACACAATAAGTCTGATAAAATAATTCGATTATTTAAGTTACTAGCTAAGTTCTACATAGGCTTTTTTACATACGGATAAATGTTTGTTTATATGAATATTTCCCCTGAGAGTAAAGATTTGTTTGTTCATATGAAATCATTAAGACCACCAATGATACCTCTAGAAAACCATCACCAAACTAGAAGCAAGCATTGTGTTCGGGACAAAAAAAAAATTGTCAAAATTGAATATGCTATCGTCTTCTGGAAGGAAATGATTCCTTATATCTCGTCTTCGATCCATCTATTAACTCAGCTAGTTTATCTTTCTATATATATAAAGAAGGATGTTTGTTTGTTTGTGGGTTTGTTTGTTTGTTTGTTTCTTATGCAAATCTACAGTTTTATTCCGATCTTGATGAAATTTTGCATACTTGACCTTCAAACCATGAGAAAGGTCACTGTCTACCTCAGATTTCGGAAAAATAATAATTATCGATAAAAAATCGATATTCATGGTTATGGAAGGGCATATTAATTAGAAATATCTCATGACCAACAATGCAAGGCAAAGTTTGTGCAACAATAGGCCCGTCGTGTTCGCATCAACAATAGTCTCAATGCGCAATTCACCAATAACAATGAGCACAAAATTATTCAAAGAATTATAACAATGAACAAAAAATGATGATGCAATGACAAACATAATAGTCCCTTCGATCTATATTGTAGTGATTGAGTTATTATTTAACCAATTTGGAGGTTTAATTTAGCTTTTTGAGGTTGTTCTGTTTACCTACAAGCGTAATTATCCCGGGTCCTCTGCTAGTATTTTATATTTCCTCAAAAGTCAATAAAATAACAAAAGAAATTTATACATAAAAAAGAAGTATTAAAAATTTAAATATTCAAAATTTCAAAATTTAAATATGAAAATTCTTTTAGAATTTTATTGACTTCTAAGAAAATATAAAAATTCTAATGAGTTATTCTTTATATATTGGCACTGGGAAGGAATATAGCCTACTAGGGATCTGTGTATTACGTAACTGTGCACTCTCGTTTTTCCACAAATATATTTAGATCACTTGAAACTATAGCCAATAGGAACAGTTAAACTTCTTTAAGAATTTTTTCAATAGCTGAGTTACATTTTCACATTAAATCATAAAACACTTGCTTTAAAATACATTTAAAAATCAAACCCCCATTCACATTGAACTTTGACTGTATCAATAGGAAAGATGTGCTGCAATGTTTAATGTCGACTTCGCAAAACGATTTTTCCAAGCAATGTTTCCTCTCTCTCTCTCTCTCTCGTCTGCCTGTCGATGATTTATTTATTTTTCCTCCAATGCTCTCGCAAAGGAAGTTCTTCGCTATACTGACACGGGAAGGATGACAGCTGAAAAGATTTTTCTTTCGACCGGATCCACCGACTCCAAACGGTTCCATCGCCAAGTGCTCATAATGAATGACATCCCCCAGCTGTTGCGTTTCATCCGCCGAACTCAATATCACATGACCGTTGGACTCTTGAGGAAGAAAGACTTAAGGATAATGCTCTCTAGTCGAGGGAGATGACCCAGCGGGATTCCTATTTAAAAAAAAATAAATAAATACTCGTTTCACTTTAAATTTTGTGTGGGTGCATGACGAAGATGCTTCTCGTTTGAAAATTTTATTTATGAATTGAATTGAATAGACCGAAATAGGAAATTAGTTTAAGACTCACATCTAAATGCTTAGCGTAATTAAAGGAGATCTCTTTCTAATAATCATTTCGATAATTAATCACTATCGCTTTTGGTGTGATAGGGCTTGATTAGGATGATTCATTTATGAGGAAATTTTATGTTCAATCTGAAAATACTTTAATTATTTCCTACAAATAAAAAGAGAAATGAATTATTATACAAACGATTTCCCTTTGAGGACAGGGAAAACTTAAGGAGGAAAAAAAAAACAAACAAACCATGTCGAATCTAATGGTCATGTTTGCCCTCGAATAATTGTCGCGATTGCACAAAAAACAAAGTCTTTGGCTCGATTCGTTTTATCTAAACCGAGATCAAGAAAAAGAATCGGAGAACATCGATAATGGAATTTTTCCGTTTAGTCAAATCTTCATAAGGTAGTCCCTTAAGCTTATGATTATATTA
>JAHWFO010081140.1:539656-551881 GCA_023313115.1 Rhysida immarginata | reverse complement strand
TAAACATCCGAAAACTTCTGTGAGCGCCTTTTAAAAATCAACTAATGAAGCGCCATCTTTTGACTTTTCTACGAACTGTACTAAGCCAACACTACCTAGACAGAAGGCCTGCGCACAGAAACGTCATACATTGTTAGATCATCATCAAACGGCTAAATTTAGGGCATATTATCGGTAGAAATACGATTAATAATAGCCGCTTTAGTGTGATGTAACAATGTATGACATTTCTGTGCGCAGGCCTTCTGTCTAGGCGGTGTTGACTAAGCTGAGCATACTCCAAAATCTTTTTTTTTTTCGCGAGCCGATTTTGATGAAATAAAGACTATATGTTGCCCCAAGCTACGCTCAAGTTACCTGTGAAAACCCCATGAAAATTCGTCAAGTAGTTTGGAGATTAGCGTGTTCAAACAGACAAACAGAGAGACAAAGTTTTTAAAAATGGTCTTATTGTCCCTACATCACCCGCAATCAGATTTAGGCAAATATTTTCAATGTACAGACACGACGATTCTACAGTTTTATTATATGTATAAAAGAAGATACACTAGATAGAAGATAATATTTAAAAAGGTTGAAAGTCATTCATCTTTATAAGCTTAAAATAAAAACGTGAAAAAACACACAAAAAAGTTAGTATTTGTCTTATGAACAAAATTCTCATGTTTATACTGTCTGTAGAAACAGTGCTCACCCAGGGCTAATCTGGCTCCCTTATTTCACGGGCCCTTAAATGTTGTGATACGGTAATTACATCACTGCAACAAACCTTACAAACCTACCCAATCTTTTTTATTCCTTATTGCAAAGTGCGACCATTAATTTTTCGGATTGTATACTCTATGCCCATGTCCCTGGTTAACATCTAAGTTGATTACCTATCTTTGTTAAAACCTAGTGAAATGGAATAATTTCCAGTAAAGTTTTGACCATTTAAACTGACAAATTTACTTTAATTGCAATGACGTAAATCTTCAATGGGCTTTATTAAAAATCATACAATGAAATGCATTTACATATCCGGTTTTAATTTAAACTGTGGCAAATTAAAGTGAGTTCTTATAAAAACTTAAAGATTTTCCCTTTCATGGACCCCTTTGAGCTCCATGAGCCCGGAACAATGTACCAGCTGCACCCCCCTCTTCTCTGTCCTGAATCGAACCGATAAACTTTGACTCTATAAGATTGTCAACTTACGTCGGAAGAACTTTATTAATTAAACGCACATAACTTGTTTATGACTCCTTACGAATTTCGTCAGGTTATTGTATCAGTAGTAATTTATACAAAAATGTTGCCGTATGAGCCAGTACATCAAAAGTTAACTCTCATCGATTAGGAATCCCTTATAATCGAAAACTTCGTGTTGCCTTTAAGTGTTTAAGTTGGCTTCAATATGATATTTTTGTTGTCAGCTGAACCCTTCATCTTTTAATTCAATTTGTCAGATTGGAATTATGTGTGAAATTGCCATTGATCTTCATACTGCTTCCTTCATGAAAAACTGATTCTTAAGTTTTCTTCTTGAACCACTCAACTGCTCAATTTCGAAGTGCAAAATAAAACTTTCAATCTTTAAACACACATTTTCCTTTTAATGTGTTAATTTTATTTAACAAGTTCGTTTTGCGACGCATTGATTTTAATTGTATTAAGTGAGAAAAATATTTTTTCAATTTGTCAGACAATTAAGGTCGTGGAATTTTTCCTTCCGGGTTTATCATTATAATATCTTTATTTATTACCTTCTAATTAAAAGTTTATTATTTATCCACCCAGACGGATACCAGGTAAAATATGCAAATATGCTTTGTATCTTCGTAAATATTTATTTAGGGGGGGGGGGCTGTGCAATTTTACTGGATTATTGGGATCCACCCCCTTAACTTTTTGCTTTTTGTTTTTAAAGGATGTGATTATTAACATAATCAGCTGAAGCAAAGCCAGAATAGAAACTTTTAGTGAAGAACACACGAAATCTGAGTGGGTTTCTGATTTCTTCACTAATAAGTTTGCATTCTAAATGTGATTATTCTTGGCCTTTATTTTATTTGTTTTAGTCTCGATTTGATTTGCGCCGGTTTAACTGCATTTTATGTTTCCTTATTTGTATTTATTCTTTAGGATTGCTTGATATTTTATTAAAAAAAATTGAAAGTTGGAACTTGTGGAGCGAAATCAATTTTTGTTACCAATTACATAACTCAAGTATTGATTTAGAAAATTTGCATAACGAAAGTGTAAAAATAACACTGAATTTTTTTCGATCGCAGAGAAAACGTATCCTTGCGTGAGGCTGTATAGATAATTTTTTAAAACTAAATCGGAGTTTGTATATGTTTATGTGTATGTGGCTGTTTATTAGTGAAAGTGTGTCGAGGTGTGTACATTGCGTGCGTGAGGTTTTGTGAGATGATAACGAATATGTTTTTTTGAAATCCTTCAACGGTAATAGGTAAAATGAAGAAAATAAAATATGTCTCGGTTTTGTTTAACTTTTATAATTTAAGAAAATTCCAAAATTGCTTAAAATTATTGCAAAATATTTTTAAATACTCTTATGGGAAAAAAATTGAAACCATTTCAAAAGGGGAGAAGCCTATTTAAAAAAATTTAAATTTGATGTCGGACAAAAATAAAATAAAATCAACAGGTCGTTATCAATAGAGATACGCACGATAAAGTTCAATTGAATTAAACGGCAACGTCAGATATCAAACACAGGTGGGGAAAAGAGCGTTCGATATTCACAGACGAATACCTTTTTTGTGCTTCTTTTTTAATCTCAAACATAGCATATCTCAAACATAGCATAGAATAGTTGTTGTTTGATTCCTTATCCATCGTCTTAATTTCAGATTGTGTTTTAATCAAGAAATTTCCTAAAGCCACGAAGGAGCCGCGCCTTCCGCACATGTGATCCACTATTCTCACCTGTAATCTCTCACTTAACGGAATAATCCCGACAAGCATTTATGTAAAAACGAAAGAAGGTAAAATCGTTTTATTGATTGCGCGTCCTTCGCAGTAATTCTTACTCGAGTTGAAGAAATACATCTCGGTCAGCAGTGACCATGGAGAAAGCGCGCGCGATCAGATACAGGTACGACTTGGTGTTGAAAGCCTCGGCCGTCTTACTCTTCTTGTTCCTCGGCTACGAGTACTTTGTGCAGGGATCGACGAACGAGATGCTACGACGGCGGGTGGAGATGGAGCAGGGTTTTCGACGTTCCGCCGAAGACAAGCTGTTCATAGCGAACCGCGAAAAGCAGCAACTGTCGGGCCAAGTGGACCAGATGAAGGTGAATGTCAATCAAATGATCCGCCAGGTTAATGACCAACAGGACACCCTTCAGACACTTCAGCTAGACGTCAAACGGTGCAAGGAATTGAGCAACGAAAGGCTACGAAATTGCTCGGCACAGATGGTAAGAAGTTGCTTTTGATTTTCTAATTCTATTCACTATTTTGATTGTTTTGAAAGGATCACGAAATGTAAAGCGCTCGCTGTCGATCCTTCTTACTTACATATCATCGCCAGTTTTCAGAAACCGAATCTCTAAATGATTTATAAACTACTTACAAAAGAAAAAAATAAAGCCCATAAAGTCCATTTTAAGATTACAATTCAATCCTTAAAATTGTCCTATTTTGCGCTTTCGTCTTCCAAGAATCTTTAACATGTCCCGATAATAAGAAATCATGGCCCAGTCCTCTGTTTATCCAACACATTACCTGTCTCAGAAACGTTTTGGTGTTTTTATATTTTAAATTTTAAAAAAAATTGAGGCTAGTCAAAGTGGAGTTTTCTCTTGAATATACAGAGTCTCAAAAAATGCATCTAAGAGAGGCCATCTACGGACTTTTCAAAGTTGGATTGAAAGGTGGCAACAATGTTTAGTAGGATGTTTTTCTTTCAATAAGCCGGTGCACCCCAATAATATCGCAAAGATAAACTTAAACTGGATAAGATGATGAGGCGCAATTAAGTTCCTCAAACCTTTATCTTTAGACTTTTACCTGTAGAGGGACTCTAAAGAAAGTCATGCATCGCAGGCAACCGGCAGAGGTGCCCCTTCGGGAAAAAATTGATACGGCATGGCAGCATTTCCACTGGACGCTTTGATCAACGTTGCTCAAGCAGTAGTTCGCCATACTAATAAGTGTCTGGAAGCTAATGGCAAGAACTTTGAGCATTTCTTGTAACTGCAGAGGTCAAAGGAACTTGCATTCGCCAAGTTGATGAATAAGGATGGCTGAATAAATTCGGTATTAAAATGTTTATGCACGTTTTCCTTTGCTCAAATGTCTACACAGTTTGAATAAATATTTTATGTTAAATAAAAGGATATGACAAAAATTCATGATTTGCTATGGCTGAACTGCTCCATCAACAATGTTCAGAAGTATTTAACAATTTTTTCTTCCTCTATCGATTTTTCAACTTAAAAATTTCCAGTTCACTTATTAAGGTTTCAATCTTAGTCAACGACATCATTGTTTCTAAACGCGCTGTTTTGAATAATATACGATGGGAGGTCAATAAGTAATGCAACACATTTTCTTCCTCGGCCAATAAAATATTTTATATCCATCATCATTTAACCTTCCCGCAACACTCCTCTAAGTAAGCAGCGAAACAGCTTTTAAAATGAATTCTGTGAGTGATGTGTATCACAAGCAAAGAGCAGTAACTGAATTTATTTTGCGGAAAATGAGACCTTGGCAACATTCATGGTGGATAAAGCCTTTCAGTCTTTGATCGAGCTGGCTGTCGTCACCGGAAGAAGGTTTAGAATCGTGTTTCCCAAACACCGGGGCTCCATAAAAACCAACACACAACGTCCCCCCGAGAACGAACGCTACACATTGTGTCCTTACTCTACACTGTTTTTTTACATCTGGATATCATTAATGCATACTTATGTTTAATGTGGTTATTTCAACCCTCCCCCACCCCCAATTGTATCTGACACTACTACCAGCCCCGCGAATCATTTCAGCGCCCCAGGGAAACTTTGGGAAATACTAATCTAAACTAAGAAAGAAACCTGCAGAATGGTACCGCAGGGAAATGTAGGCTCTAACGTCTCGATGGCGTAAAGTCCATAAATTTGAAATGAGTATAGCTAAACAAATGTTTGTGTAGCTAAAGAATTGGGGAACTATACTCTGTCCAACGCAAGATAAATTGGGGGTATCCAATTAAATTTCTAATTTCAATTATTAGACAAATGTTATTTTACTTGCAATAATTTCTAATAATTGAAATTAGAAGTTTAACTAGACATGGACAGAGTATAGGTGGTGTAATTATAATTTCAATAAATCAAACCTGCTTTGAGGAAAAAAATATATTGTATTACCTATTTAACGAGCCATTTATACGGTAAATGCTAATTCAATCTCGGATACGATTATGAACCTATTCAGAGCTTTACACAAAATTTTATAAATTTATACATTAGCTGCTCCTTTTCACGTCGAACCGTTTTCTAATCTTCGACTCCATTATTATCAAAGATTAAGTCGCCTTCGACATTAATTTCTTTATCAGTTTGTTATTGCTCTCGATAAGGGTTTCTATAACGACTCAACCCAAGCCTGTTGCTATATTCTTGAACGATTTTGCTCTCCAATTTAAAATTAAAATTTATAATCTCCATTGCAAATTGCTTTCTTTCTCCCAGAGTCAAGGCCTAAACGAACAAATTGCAAATGACAAGAAAATATTGGAATTAACAGGTATGCACCCTCCGAAATATTTTTTTATAATGAATGATTTTCCCATCAAATTTCACTTTAATTTTTTCTTCAAAAAAATCAATAAATGCATACAGGAAATGAGAAAATATTACATCTAATGATTAGTTGATCATGCAACTATGTAAATCTTGCAATCATTCTCATTTCATTGAGTATTATCGATTGATCGTTCAACTGTTAAGTTTCTTTCATGCTGCATGGCAAAGAGAAGTTGTTTGGAGTTTGTCGTAAGAAATTTATTTCTGAATAACATTTCAGATACGGTGAAGGGTCTTCAGGCGGAGGTGGAGAAGTGGAAATATCGGGCAGAAAACTGCCTTGCCTTTCAACAGTGAGTATAGGATATTTTGTTTTCGATTTTCTTTTTATGTAAACATTATAGCAGGATCTTTCATAAAATATTTTTCTTTTTATTTCAATTTCTAAATGCTATTCCACTCCAAGATTAATTTCAAGAAAAAGGAAACCTTAGTGATAATTAATTTATTCCCTAATCCTCCATCAATAATAAAATAAACTTTAAAGCCCATATAAATCCATTTTTACAAGGAATGTAAGTAAAAAAATAATCCATTTTAAAGGGATACAATAAATTTTGTTTATTTGTTGAATTTCTCGCTCCAAAAGATAAAACTACTGAATTTAGTAGTACCTTATCAGTTGATGTACTATCATTTTACATTTCTTTAAGGCTTATCAGTTGCTTCGCAATATGAACATGTTTCTCCGTTTATCAGCGATTTGCTAGTCTTCTTGTGTTGGCTATATGATTTGCTTTTAAGTCACGATCTATATTTTTTGTAGTTAGGGAGCTGGTAGCAATACAGATATATGATTTTATCGTAACTAATAATTAAATCTTGCAATATTCCAAGAAGGACGTACAAGTAATATTAAACTCGAGAATTTAAAGTCTAGCTAAAATTATTAATAACCAATGGAAATTCATTTCCTTCTTTCCAAATTTATGTCAATTTTATTGATCAACGACAGTACAATAATTGAGTAATTGAGTTATTGAGCCTCGATAAAGCGATTATCACATCTTAAAAGATGAACAGAAAGTAAGGACCACAGAGGAATAAGAAAGGACGATGCCACACGCATTATATTAGTTCTCGACGAATCGATTGTTATACGACATGCCATTATCTTAGTATTCTTTACGGTCACTTTTTAACACGCGAATTCGACTTGAAGGGGCCCACCATTAACGTACAGACCAAGAGTGCATTCTAATAATATAAAATGAAGGCATTGATATAACAGATCGATTGAAGCAGCTACCAAGCTTGGCTGCTGCTGAGTTTTTAAATAAATGAATTTCAAATTGAAAAAAAAAACTCCTAAATTAATTTATTGTTTCAGCCATTGCTAAAAAATTGTTAATTTATTAGGAGCTTTAGCAAAAAGCTACTTATAAAAATGAACGTTTATAAAAATTGCGTTTATCCGGCCGTCCGCCGTTTGCAGGATAATTGAAAACTGATTAACTTTTTCAATTTCTGTTTTCAGAAATATGATCAATTTCTGTTTTCAGATATATGAACATCAAGGTCTTAGTTCGGCTGTATCAACTTTTCAGGATTTTTCGTGGACCCCTTCGAATTCACGTGCTAAGAGAGTGACTGTAAAGAATACCAAAATAATGGCATATCATATAACGGCGTAGGCTTTCTAGTTCTCGAGTCCGCCTGGTCGTGGGTTCGAATCCCGCCGTGGGCATGGACGTTTGTGTTTGTCCCGGGCTGCGTACAGATATAACTTGTGTAAAAGGCGCAAAATGACCTTAGTAGTCGAAGCCAAAATTTCTAATAAACCAACAACCATTTCATATAACAAAATTTGTTTGTTTTTTTTTTGTCTATCTTTTTTGTATTGTTGAAATGAGTACGCGACGATCGCTTTGTCGACGCACGATTGCTCATAATCTATATTACTAAGAAAAATGGAGCTACTTACTGGTTTTACAATGTCCGTCTGTCCAATTCCTCCTAGAGAGAAGTCCTGCGGACAAAAGGTGTATACATTGTTACATCATCATCATACAGGCCTTCTCTCTAAAGGTATTGGTCTGTCCCCTTCATAATTTCTAAATTTTTTGTGGTAGAAGGTTGAAATTCGGAATGTAGCTTACTATGGGCATGTCCTTCATCTTCACCTTACTTCACTATTGGTGCACCGGAATTACTGAAGTGGGAGTCAGAGGGGACAAAAGATCTATGTGGTATTTTGGTGCGTAAAGAAGTGAAATTCAGTATCCGCATTCCTCTAGGCAAGATTTACATCACTATGAAGTTTAGGCCAAATTGTTCCAGTGGGGTCAGAGTTGCGGGGGCGGCAGGCATTCGGTCTTTAGAACTATGGCAACACATGGCGTGTGATAGGTCATTTGATCTGAAATGATGAGAAAGAAAAGAAGGCAGATCTCTTTTACACCTTCTACATACAAAGTTCGAGAAAATCAATTTCTTGATTAAAAAACTTGGGGAGAGTGTGCAGACATAGGGATAAAAATAGATGAACGCAGTGCCCGCTACTTGCCTATACCCTACTTGGGGGGGGGGGGGTTATATTTCTTGTTAATAAATGTATATATGTATTTCTGCTCATAGCTAAAGCTCCTCATTGGAATGTTTGCAAGATTTTATTAAAACTAAAAATAAAGAAATGGTTGGCTGACGTCCATGTCTCTGATTTTTTTTTTAATAAAACTAATTGTTAACTCGCAAAATAAAAAAAGTGCTTTTAAGTCATTTTATCTTGGTCTTAATATGTTAGGTTTTATATCTAGAAATAGAGAAAAATATTATCTAACGTAAACGTTGCTGATTTTCAGAAATATTTCCAATTTCTCCCAAAAATGTCAAAATAAGAAAAATGATTTATCGTATTGAAATTTGTCAAACAAATGGTTATTTATTTTTTGCTAGCGGCCCCGGCAATGCTTCGCTATTGCTAAATATGAGTTTATATGTGATTAAATAAATGCAATTGAAGTTCGATATTGAACTTAACCTATCAGATTTCATTCAAACCACTCTCTAAACACTTCTGGCACTAATAAGAATAAACTGTGAAATTTTCAGCAAAATCGTCGAGTAGTTTTTGAGTCTATAGAGTACACACACATACGAACATTGCCTTTTATTTATATAGATTATTAAAAAAGATCTATTAACTTAATAACCTGACGTAATACTTTTAATTTATTCTAATAGCAAGGGAAAGGCAATAAAATAAATTTATGAACAAATAAATTAAAATAATTAGAATATTTCTTGGGACTACCTACATAGCGATAAAAGTCTTATAAAAATAATTATGAAAAAAACGTCTGCCAATTAAAAATCACCATGGCAGATTCGTCCAATATTTTTTTGTTTTTTACAAATAAACAAAGCTTCCTGCCGAGTAGCTAACACGTTAAAATAATATACAGGGTGATTCAAAATTCAATGTACAAACTTTTAGGGGAGGTAGTATGGGTTATTCTGAGCAAAATATTTCATATGAACATGGGTCCGAATTTGAATGATAACTGAGATATGAACAGAAATAAAAATGCCGCCACCAAAATCAACAAGTTAATAACTCAGGTTTTATAACACCTAGGAAAACGAAATTTGGAAGGATAATAGAGTCCATAAAAATGTTTATACCGTTAAAATTTGATCAAATTCCAGTGAGTAGTTTCCGAGTTACGCATTCAACATCGTAACAGTGCTTACATGTGAGTACTAACCAGCACGTGTTAAATGTTGACTGCGTAACTCGGAAACTACTCGTTGGAATTCGATCAAACTTTAACGGTATTCAGAGTTTTATGTAACCTATTATTCCTCCAAAATTCATTATTCTAGGCGTTGCAGAACCTGAGTTATTAACTTGTTGATCTTGGTGGTAGCATTTTTATTTCTGTTCATATCTCAGTTAGCGTTCAAATTCGGACCCATGTTCATATGAACTTTTTTGCTTAGAGCAACCTATACTACCTCCCCTAAAAGTTTTTACATTGAATTTTGAATCACCCTGTAGAAACGTTTTTTTTTTAACCCTATATTTGAAAATTCACCTCCTTTAAACGCAGCAGTATACAGGTGACTGAAGTTTGTTTTAGTGTTTCTTAAGACTTTGCGAAACTTTTCATATAAAGTTCACTTACTTTTTGCATATCAAAAATCAATAACAAAAAAAAATAATAAATTGCAAAAAAACGCAAACACAGATTTCAGCCGACTGCATTATACCTTGGTGATTGATATGAATTTATTATTGTTTTAATTGATTTTTTTTATCTATCTTGTTAATTGATAAGCACCATTGTTAAAGCACAGATGAATTGAATTTTTTTATAACTCATGCTGTTCTTGGTTATTTAGAATTACAATTTGTTTCTTGTTTACTAACCTAGTTTACAATTTGTTGTATTTTAATAGTGTGGGTGCCCGCTGAGATCTAACTCGTCGGTCTTTGACCATACGGGTCTCAGTAGGGCACTATTATTATTTTTATTATTGTATTTGTACTAACTATACAAATAAATAAATAAATAAATAAAAACGTTTATAACAAGTGACTGACATAATAAAATAGGAGCGTTTTTAATTGCATTTTAATTAACTGTTCATTAAAAACTCAGCAACGCCGTAATGGCTGAAATGTTTTTTTTCCAGCTTTTTATTATGAAGTCTTTATACTTTTCAACTTCAGTCGTACAGTAAGATCATATAAAAATTTCTGCCACCAGCTCCCTAACTATGAGATTTAACGCGTGAGAAATAGTTAGAATCTTTAATGAATGCAACCTAATGCATGCCTGAGTCCCGGTCTTAGGAAATACGATGATAATACATGTCAGCTGACTGCAGAAGAACACAGAGAGGGATTTTCTTACAGTTAAATGAAACCAATATGAATCACTGGCAACGTTTGGTTATGCAATGAGCAGAGACATCAAATACGACAATCTCCGGCAAAATGAATCAAGATGAGAATTCAATTTACAGGTTTATTCAAAATCATTCATCAGATTTCAAATGACATTAGCTCTCATATTGAATTTAACGAATACAAAGCGATTGGAGATATATCAGCCAAACGATAAACTGTCCCAGTTTCGTCTCTCACCTTAAAGTTCCTATAGTACAGACGACAGTCAGCCGAATTTCTTCCATACTCTCACAAGCATATAGCAATAACACAATGAGTCATCTGGTCCTAGGAAATGGTGCCATTTTTAAAATTCGTGGAGTATCTATGTCGAAATCTCATTTAATTTATAAATCAATTTATAAATTCCGGAAAACGGTTAAAGTAAAGCCTCTGTTTAATAGATCAGGCTTAAACTATTTTAATAAAAGAAAAATGCTTAGACAAAAATGAAGTTCACAAAGTAGCATGTGAAATGGAAATAACAGAAGTTGAGAAACCTATAACGCATTAAAATTTATTGATAATAATTTAATCTCGACTAAAAAAAAATCATTTAACTACAAACTGCATAGAATTCAAAATTATTTCTATGAGTAAAATTACAATTAGAATTATTCCATCAGACAAACTAACATATTTCTCATGTCTTATAAAAAAATAAATTGATACCATTAAAACAAGCAAAGCCATTTTTTTTTTTTTAGACGAGATTGGACCATTTGATCATCGGAGGTGAGCAGAAGCCTTCAGAGTGACTTTTGCATGTTTTTAATGATATCAATAATTCAATCTCTGTTGAAAATTTTATTTCTTCATCCTTGAGAAGCATTAAAAGTTTCAGCAGGATAATTTACCCACCTCCATAAGAGGTTTTTGAACTCTAGCAGGCTAACACGTTAAGATTAAATGGAGAACTCAACAAAGAGCAAAAGAATATGAAAATAATTTTGAATCTACAAAATAATTTTGTAATTATCTGGTTTTAGTTGAGATTGAATTATAATAATTTAACATGTAAAACATTCTAGAGTATCTATGCTAGGCGAAACAAGAAGTGGCACTTGTCTGAAGAAGCTACGCAAGTCGATACGGGCAATGATGAAAAAAGACATCCATTCCTATGTCTCGTATGCTGTACATTCATTTTATTGCGGCACTTGTAATTCAGTGTCATTAACAGCAGCAGGAAGTTCATTTTCTAAGCTTACATCTCCAATGCTTATCCGAAATTGACGGTAGATGCTCTCAAGTATCGCTTTGAAATGTACAAGACCACTGCTCTCAAGTATCGCTTATTCATCATTATCCATTACATCATTCTACTTTTGATATTAAAATCTTAAAATCCAGTGGTGCTTTGTTCACATATATGTCTATTTTTTTATCACAGAACTCATGCGTCCAGAAACTGCGTCTCTGCGATCTAAAGTTCACTTTCAAGACTTTGATTGTTAAAATTCCTGAATATAGACTGTTAACTGGAACAGGATCTTCTGTTCTCTGTTTCTTTACTATATTCTGTCC
>JAHWFO010081140.1:490444-529656 GCA_023313115.1 Rhysida immarginata | reverse complement strand
GCCGGGTTTCAAAATTAAGATTGCTAAATAAACGCCGGTCTCTAATAAACGCCGGGGATTCTCCTATACGCGGCTGTTCACGTGAGCAGCTTTCGGGGTTCACGTATACACGGGCTTGAAGGGATTCCCAGCACATTGCTTTGAGTTTCGATATCATATGCACTCTGCTATTCAGCCCTTAGTTCTCAAGGCATCCTGTTCGTAAGGACTGTTTAATGCGCACTACTGTACTATATTCTGGTTAAAAAAAAGGCATGCCTCCAAAGCGGTTCTCTAATAAACGCCCGGTTAGTGATTCAGTTGAAAAAATAGACGCCAGGGGCTACTATTGGAAGATATACGGTACAATTGTTTACTAATTAGAACGGTATTGCTGAGGTTTTTAATGAATTTTAAGTTTTGAAAGTTTTCACGAAAAGCTGCCAAAACTCAATATGAGTGCAAAGTATGAACCATGTGATATCTGCCGTGGTAATCCTTCTTTGTGCTAGAAGTGATCAGAGTAGGCCTATGCATAAAGAATAGAGGATTAGGTTGTATGAAAGCTTTGGCGCGTCCTATAAGAGACCTAAAAGGTAGGTGTATTAATTTGGACATTCGTAACTTTTAATACTGAAACTAGAAAACCAAACTCTTATCTTTGTAGGCTATGACTCAACCCAACTCGAAAAAACAGGAGTTTTCTGTCGGGCAGAAAGACAAAAGCAGGAAGTGATGTCAAAAATTTTTTCTGCTTTATATTTCTGCCGTTGTTTTTTCTCATGTGGGAACCAGGCTCTAGGCATATCGAATAACGACATCAGAGCACATTGCAATAGTCGAAGCTGTCGTGAAGGAAAATCGTCGCGTCAAAGTGGATGAAATAGCTACTCTTGCAAATGAGTTGTGGGTCCACAGTGTCTGCAAAATAGGTACCACGCAAAACTGAAAAAAAAAACGACGTGTTGACGTCTGTCAAGAACTTTTCGCAATGCCTCGAAATAGGAGGTCTACTTCCTAGATCTCGTGTCTTGTAATTATCATATTTTTTGGGCCCCTTAAAGAGGGAATGGGAGTCAAGACTTTCAGGTTCAAACAGGCAGTAGCCTAACAGTGATTGTGCACTCGGTCAAAATATTTTTCTTATGCACTTCTGAAGCCCCAGAACACCTGTTAGGGATTCGTTCAATAAGTTAGGAGATAAAAAATATTAAAGGTTATCATTTAAAGTGCCCTCGTATCTTGAACAATATCAAATTATAAGTTCATGGTTTACAGTTAATTTTAACGTCACAATGCAGCTGTGTATTCTATCTTAATATCGTACATCTATTTAACGAGTATTTAAAAATCATCTTTTTTTGTAATCAACAATCGATTCCTTAACGTTCTTTGGACAAACCACAGCAATGACTGCAGACACATTGTCACCATAGAAGGGACGAAAAGTACTAAACTATTTAGAATTATTTAGGTGCTTCACATTATAACTTGGAGGTCAACTTTATGAGGAATTGCATTTACGAATTTCATCAGTACGCAAGACTGTATACAGGGTATGACCTTGTCAGTTATCATAAAAAAAATAAACACAACTGAATCGATTTCCGAATTCATTCTATATTTCTATATAGAATTGGAGTCATTGCAGTTATCTTATTTTCTTAAAGATTTAACTTCGAGGGATGGAGGGAGAAGGAAAATAAATTCTAGAAGCGAACAAAAGCTTATAGATTGCCTGGAATGGATAGACGAGATTGTAGATTTTGGGGTTTCGGTCGGTCTCGAAGGCCTCGGCATCCTCGTACTCGAGCAGTTTCTTCTTATCGTTCTCCATTGTCACCCAGATCTTCTTGGCTTGGTTGTCATTAGCCGGCAGAGGGTCTTTCATCCAAGTCCCGAATACTGAATTTGTATATCGAGCGTACACGGGCTTACCGATCTCCATAAGAGCGCAATCTGCAACGTTTGTAATAAATAAATAAATAAATAAATAAATAAATAAATAAATAAATAATAACGTATAATAAAATATGCTGTAATTAAATTATTAAATCGCGAACTAATTTCTTCCGCGCATATACACTCACTCACCAAAAGTCATGGCACACCCCTCCAATCAGGTTCCCTGTCCGTAATGAGACAGATCCCGCTGCTTCCATTCTCGGAATGCAGGTGCACAGGACTCCTTGATATCACACAATCATTTTAAGCAAAACTAGCTTCATAAATGGAAGCACGCCGAGAGCTATCCGCATTTTATCGGCCTCGGTAGCTCAGTGGTTACGTGATCGCCTCTGATGCCCGAGGAAGCGGGTTCGACCCCGGCCGAGGACGACGAGGATTTTTTCAGGGGGAAAATCTGAGATCACGCACTTCCTTCGGAAGGGAAGTAAAGCCGTTGGTCCCGCGTAGTCGTTTGCCGGCTGCACGTTTGCCGGCTGCACGTCCCGGCTGCCCGCGTAGTCGTTTGCCTTGCGAGGCAAAATTTGCGGCCCCTATAACGCCATCCTGAAATGGCCATAGCAGTTGAAAAGGACATTAATACCAAACAAACAAACCAACCAATCTATCCGTATTTGAACGGGAGATGATTGTTGGTGCCAGACGGATGGGTGCCTCAATATCAGATGTAGCCAACAGCCTGCAATTTTCCCGCACAACCGTTGCAAGGGTCTATCGAGAGTACACCCATCGAGGGGTTACAACCCTTGTCGGACAGCGAATGGGCCGCCCACGCCTCATTGATGCCAGAGGTGTTCGCCGGGTCACCCGGCTTGCAACTGCTGACCGAAGGGCGACAGCGGGCCAAATCAGGGACGTCCACAACTGTGTCCGTGACGACCATTCGGCGAACCTTGGATGTTGCAGGCTTTGGGAGCAGGAGGCCACGACGAGTGCCACTCTTGACAGCTGCACATCGTCGGCAACGCCTAACCTGGGCCAACCAACATCGACATTGGACCGCTGAGGATTGGCGAAGGGTTGCCTGGTCCGACGAGTCACGGTTTCAGCTGTATCGGGCCGATGGTCGTGTCCGTGTCTGGCGCAGGCCACACGAAGCCATGGATGGTTACCCCGCGAGCGACAGCATCTTCCATGGATGGTTACACGCGGCCTTTGTGACACGGCAGTGACTGGAGGAACATGCTACCGACTTCATGACAATGATTTGGCCTCCACGTTCCCCAGATTGCAATCCCATTGAACATTTGTGGGACGTCATCGAAAGATCTCTCAGGTCGTCACCAATACAACTGGTAAATGCAGCATCGTTATGGAGTGCAGTGGAGGCGGCATGGCTTGCAGTGCCTGTGGATGTGTTCTGGGGACTGGCAGACTCTCTTCCACGACGGGTCGCCGCCGTTATCCGGGGCAGAGGGGGCCCAACAGGTTATTAGGTGTGCCGTGACTTTTGGTGAGTGAGTGTAAACAAACCTGGATGGCATAAGCGCTTCGTTGGAACAGGTTTTTACGCAAGCAGCTATAGTTCGGGACAGGTTAACCTTGCAATGAAGGAACAAGTACAGACAGAAAGAAGAAGGCCATGTGCATGCGCAGCAGAAATATAGTTCCTAGCATTATATTAAATATAATTACATAATAAATATACACGATTAATATTATTTACTCTTCATATTTTTACAAACTTAATATATCATTTTCCAGGCCTTTTCAAATCTTTTATTTAATAATACCTTTTCGGAACTACATCTTATCATGGGTACCAAGTCGGTTTACATGCCGTCACTGTTCAAGTTATACATCTTAAACAACTCAAATGAAGCAATTGATATTAAATGTTTACTTAAGATTGCGTGAACAATCTATTGTCCTGTCTAAAGAGGAAGGTTTTCTTATTACTTACCCCATCCCCTCCTTACCTTCATTGCAAGATTAACCTGCCCCGAAATATAGTCTCATAAGGCCGCTGAAGTGCAGCAATTTTGTGAGTCTGATCACCCTTATGATATCATTATAGATTTTTATTTTGAAGATGTACATTTGCTTTGACTTTTTATTTACTTTTTCCTCGATATAAATGTAATTATTGATACAAGATGCAGAATCAAAATGTACAAAAGCAAACTACCTTCTAGATACGCTGGAAAACCTTACTTGTAGAAGTTGTGTTGGATTCCTTTATACAAGTTGGGTTCAATGTAAAAATTCATTAATATGGTGCTTAATATTTTAGAGTAAAAAACTTTCACGAATTTCGGCAATAAGCAATGCATCCTAGAGGGTTTAGGCCAGGGATCCCCAATTTTTTTTTTGGCGCGACGGGCCAGTAGTCCCGCCCATTCAGATATTGCGGGCCTTACATGTAAGGAGTTGGTATATTTTCACGTCGAAAACCAATAGACTCTTCCTGCAAGCCTTTTTGGCACTTTGTGTAGGGCGAGATAGCATAACAAGAGAAAATTCACGGACTTCAGTGACGTCACGCGGGCTGCTTGGGCCCGCAGCCACGTTTCGGAGATCATTGCTTTAGGCGTTAATTGAGGCTTTCGCAATCAATTTCTTTATGTATTTTTAAATTTTATCTTTCTTGGAACACGTCTTTCCTTTTAACTAACAACAAGAAATAAACGCCCTCTCAAGAAAGTATAGAAAACTATGTTCAAGGAAGTCGGTCACTTAAAAGTAGAGTAAAAAAATGGGTTAACAATGTAGTTAAAACTTTGTAGTTGGATAAAAAGTGAGAGATAAAGAAAGGGTAAAAAAAATCTCCTACTTTTTATCTTTTTATCTATATTTCCTCCCCTTTTATTCACGCTTTTTAACCCCATTTTTTGTAAGAAAATTGATTTTTTCGAACAAAGATTGACTAAAAGGAAAAGAACTCCAAAGAATTCTTTCTTTTTTCATTATTTCCGATCAAACGAGAAATAATATCATGCCATTTGAAAAATATTAATAGTTTCTAAAGATCACGTGACGGCTATCGTATGTACGCACTTACCCGCGTTACTCCGAACCCATTGGGTCAATTCCACCCAAACTTTATAGTAATGTAGATCTTGCCTTGAGGAATCTGCACAGTCATTCTCAAAGGTATAAGTCCACCCCTGAAGTTGTGCTTTGTACTTTGAATGACGTTTATTTTTTTATGGATAAAAGGTTTTTTTTTAAGGAATCCACAAAACACTTCAGCCAAAACTACAGCATTATTGCTTAACAATACATGAAAAATGAAAATAGCAGCTGTTCATAAGTATAAGTCCATCCTTAGATTACACCCACAAAGAAATGGGATTAATCTTTGTTGTACCTCCATTTTGTTGGCCCATACTTTGTTGTACCTCCATTTTTAGAAATAACAGAAAAAATTCGATTTGGCATTGATTCAACCAATCTTAACAAAACATCGCATGAGATTTTCTCCCAGGATCCGACAATTGCATTTTTAAGTTCAGCATTTGTTGCAAACTACCTTCCTTGTATACAACCTTGGCAAGAATTCCCCACAGGTTTTCACGGGGTTCAAGTCCGGGAAGCAAGCTGGCCACTCCAGAACTGTGATATTGTTTTTTGTAAACCACTGCTTCATGGCTCTTGATGTGTAGCAGGGAGCGTTATCTTGCTGGAAGATGAAGTTTTTACCCCCCCCCCCCCCCAATACTTCACCATATTTGCAGAGTTCATCCGGTCACTGACAAACATACAGTCCGTTTTGCCCTGCGCTGAAAAACCACCCCAATTTATCATCGAACCTCACCCATTTGGCGACTCATTTGCACTTGCTTTTCTGCTCTCAAATCATGTAAGTAATATTGTGTACCATCTGGCCCATCAAGATTAAACTTTTTCTCGTCCGAGAAAATCACTGAAAACCATTGAAGGTCCCAAGACATGGTTTTCTTTGCAAATGCAAGTCTGACAGCTTTGTGTCGTTGGTTAAGAGGTGGTGCTCTTTTTATCTTGCAATACTTGATGTGCTCAGCATTGTTGAGAACACGTGTGATGATTGATGCCGACTGTGGAATTTCCAGAGCAGACTTGATATTCCTCGCTGTCATTTTTTCCTTGGTCACAAGAACACAAACCTGACTTTTTATACGTGGTGACAAAGAAAGAGGTCTTCCTGGTCGAGGTTTAACTTGTCCATCAATTCCACAAGCTAATACATTTAGCACTGCATATTTTCACCGTCGCATTTCGATTGGAATTTGGCGTTGCGATTTACCTTTTCCGTGTAAATGCCACATCTTACGCACTTCGGTTTCATCAAGTTGTGATCCTCTAGACATAGTTGTTTGACAAAATAAATGCCAGGAATGGACACTACTGTTCAGTATGTGGTTAACTTCTGTTTATATAATTTGCATTTTATCAGAATAGGGAGAATTCATTATTTTTAGGGGTGGGCTTATGCTTATGAACATGCTGTTTTTAGGTTTTTATCAATTATTAATGAACCGACTGAAATTCTTGGCTGAAACTTTTTGTACTTCCTTAAAAACGGTCCATCAACCCATGAAAAAAGGTAAAACATCAACACAAACAGGCTATGTTGAAAAAATACGCTTTTTAGGGGGTGGGCTAATACTTTGAGAATGACTGTATGTAGAATTTTACTCCTTTACACGTACAGGGTGATTCACAATGTGTGTAATTTAGTTGGGGATATTCTTTGTAAGTGATAACTGGTCTATGAACCCAGGTCTTATTATAAGAGAACAAAGTTTTGAAAGTCTCTGATTAAATCCATACACCTAGTTACCATTAAACACGAAAAGTACAGTCTATTAACAATTGACAATCACTTGTGTTGACATCAATACTCATGAACAGTTACTCCACCGGATAATTGCTGCGGCCAATCAAATTCGCAACAAAGATGCCATTGTTCTTATGTATGATTCGACGATTTGTGGGTGCCCAGTTGGCAAGGGGCACATTTTGAACATATTATGCTAAATCGTCTACTCCCTTAAGCTTTTAAATTAAATATTAATTGGAAAGTCATAATACGTTTTGTTTACCTATTTGCTACTACACTAATAAAACTTTGATCTGTTGTAATTCTCTGCCTAATTTGGAATAGGATTTTGCGATAAAATTTTCTTCGAGATATTAGCTTCTTCATCTATCTTCTTCTATCTATCTTCTTCTTCTTCTTCTTCTTCTTCTTCTATCTTCTTCTATACATATAATAAAACTGTAGAACCGTCGTGTCTGTACATTGAAATATTTTCCTAAATCTGATTACAAGTGATTTGCGAGTGATTTAGGAAGTGTAACAGAATACAATAAGACCATTTTTAAAAACTTTGTCTGTCTGTCTGTCTGCCTGTTTGAACACGTTAATCTCCAAAACTAGTTGACGAATTTTCATGGGGTTTTCACAGGTAACTTGAGCGTAGCTTGGGGCAACATATAGGCTTTATTTCATCAAAATCGGCTCACGAGAAAAAAATGATTTCGTAATTTAAAGTTTTTGGAGTATGCTCAGCTTAGTGGATTTCGTAGAAAAGTCAAAAGATGGCGCTTCATTAGTTGATTTTTAAAAGGCGCTCATATATAACAATAGCGAAGCATTGCTGGGTCTGCTAGTTTAAAATAAAAACAAATATTTTGAACATCAGTCACCTGTTTTTCTCGTTCCCAAGGTATCCTCAGTGAAATTGGTGCCCACGTCGATGACATACAGTCGATCTAGAGTAAAAAGTGAACACGATGTTATCTTAAAATACACACGAACTGAATACAAATAGTAAATAAAACAGCTTGTAACACTATCCCATGTGAATATGATGCTGGTAATACCGCGACAGGGGCCTCCCGGCATTTGTGCACAAGTTGGGCAAGTGGGCTTTGCAGGACACAGTTCTTCGTAACCTATGAGGCCGGGGCTATCTACCGAAAAAATAAAACTGATTAGTTAATTAATTAAAAGTTGAAATGGCAATTTTTTTTTCTGAGAAATTTGGATATACTAAGTGCCTCTCTTCCATTCAATTCGATTCTCTCTCTCTCTCTCTTATGAATGTCGAATGGAAAGTCCGTGGTATATTTATTTAATTTCTTTACATTTTACCTCTCCTTACCTTTGCCGTAGGTGGTCTGCGTTCCAGTTGGGCTCTTGGGACGTCGTCGGTAGCTGGGATCTAGAAGAAGGGAGCAACAGAAAGATAAACATTACTGACGTAAAAATTAGCTTTATTTTTCCAGGGGGAAAAAGTGATTCATTATATTGATTATGCAATCGTTTCAAAAAGATTTCTTTTTAATTAATTGTCCTTTTTAAGGTTTACACTTAAGAATGTTCTATTCGTTAAGGTAAATAAGATTTAAGAAAGCTGACTTTAAAAGAATTTTATACTATCGGTAAACATTAAATAGTCTACATAAACATCTTTGCGCATCACCACTTTTACATTATTTCAAGATATCATCGCTAATTAGATAGAATTCTTTGAAAACAGTTTCAAAAAGTTAAGAGGGAAGTTTCAAATTTTATTCACGTACAAAGGACGGTCAAAAAGTTTCCGCAATTCCCTTGCAAAGAGAGAATGGGAGATAAATAGCGCGCGCAATGTTCTGGTGGGAAATTATCATCGCAATTAGCTTATAACCATTCTGTTCCATTTAGTTCCAAGGAAAATGGATGATCATTATATTGTTTGACCTCGACGGTTTGGTACACCATGACTTCATACCACTTGAACAGACTGTAGCTGGTCATTTCTAGATGCAGTTTTTGCAGAGATTAGGTGATGCAGTTCGGAGAAAGCGACGCGACAAATGGCAGCGAGAATGGTTCCCTGTATCACGATAACCCGCCGTGCCACACTTCGCTTGTTGTGCAGCAATTTCCCGCCGAGAAAAAATTCTGTCATCACTCAATCACCGTACCTCCGATCTAAAAATGGTCCTCAAAGGCATCAACTCGAATGCTTCGACGAATCCAAGAAAAATCTAAAATCCTGCTAGTGCTTGCACCAATGCTTCCGATTGAACAGTATGTATATACACTGAGTGGCCAGTATATTAGGAACACCCATGACTATGCAAATCCGTTGGCATAGCAATTACTACGCATCAGATGGTCACGTGACAGTCGTTATCGATATAAAGCGATAACACACCTTTCAACTTCAAGTGGTTTGACCATCACCATAGAGAAAACAAAGGATTTGAGCGACTTCGAGCGCGGGATGATAGTTGGTGCCTGGCATTTCCGAAACCGCACGTCTTCTAGGCTTTTCTCGAACAACCACTTCAAGGGTCTACCAGGATTGGTTAAACAACCAAAAAACAACAAGCCCAGGTGGTGAGCGTAGGATGGTTGGTTGGTTGATTAAAATTTTTGACGTCGACTACTAAGGTCATTTTGCGCCTATTTACATAAGTTATATGTGTACGCAGCCCGGAACAAACACAAACATCCATGCCCAAGGCGGGATTCGAACCCACGACCAGGCGGACTCGAGAACCAGATGGCTAATTGAATGGCTAATTGATGGCTAGGGGTGGTGCAAGACAGTATAAGGGGATGTACCTAATAAATTGGCCACTCACAAGGGAATCCCTCGAATATGTATGTCACAGATTTCCACCAAATTGAAATATGTTATTCCTCTGAAGTTACTATAGATGCTTGCAAAATAAGAGAGTGCGAAATTGTGTTTCTTTCAAAATAAACCGCGAAAACGAAAAAACTTCAGCATACATAGCCATACAAGGACTCCATTGTTAAAGCGGTTAGGCTACGTGGGGTTCCCTTGTCAGTGTAGATGCAAGGATCCTATTTTGAAAGTGATTTGGTAAGTGTTATACCAGAATTCCAAGAACTTTTCGACTACCTTTGTAATTCTATATATTATTGTATTTACCTTGTTCATCGAAGACGGTGATGAGGGCCTGTTCCATGCCGTACTCGTTTTTACTGACACACTTGTACTGTCCCATATCGGATCTGTCCACGTAACTAACATTCAAAATCATGCGAATCTGAAGGAAGGGGAAAAGTTTACATATAAATACCATCTCCATTAAAGGATGTCGATGAACTATAAAGCCAACTATTCTTAAATGTAATTTGCTATCTTTGGAATAAGACTACAGAGAAATTTATTTGCTCTTCTAAAGTGACACCATCTTTTGGTAATATTACTGGTTAAAGCACATTTATAAAATTGCTTATTTTAATGCATATCAAGCTTGGCTGGATCCAACTCTGGACACTCTATTATAAGAACACAAGGAAATTAATTATCTTCATTCTATTATAAAATTATCAATTTCTATATGATGTAAATCCATTATGACATGTTATCTTATAGTTTGTAATTTTTTTTATTCTTATTTCAATGTTTAATTCCGCTGCCTTTTATTTGCATATTTTGTTCCCTTCTTATAAAATGTCTTCTGTCTATTACAAAGGAAAATTGTTCTCTGTATAGACTACTACACCTATAGTCTGATAGACACTATATGCGCAAAGAGATTTCTCATCTACACATCGCAAATTTCAGCGCGTGTCCGACAAACCATTGGAGCCTTTGTACTCCCACATTAGCCCTGCCGACTTTCATCTGTTTCTAAGAGGATAGCGGGTGGAGTCTAATGAAATCTGAACAGGCTATGTAGATGCTCATTTCTATCAAAATTTCTTCTACAAGAGCAAATGCTAGCAGAAATGAGAAAGAATCAAGGATAGGCATATTCTGTTGCTTGCAGAACTCCCCATCAGCGAAGATATAGTTTACAGTATATTTCTCGAAGACCGTAAAACCAATAACATGGACTCCCACAGAGCACAAGGTGCTACCCAAAATTTCCGAAAATTTTCTTGTAAAAAGCAGAAAACGTCCCTTACATCCTAATTTCCGCTACCACCTTTAAAATAATCACCTCCGGCACGTATGCAACGATCCCAGCGATTTCCCGTTTTTGGAAGCATCCTCAAAGGGTGTTCAAGACAGTTGGGTCATTCCATGAGAAATCGACCAATTTGGAAATAAATGGTTGCTCGATCATTTCAGATGTTTTTATTTTTACATCATGGTTAACCCTATCATTGAGAAATACAAAATAATTTTTATTCTAATTTTATCTTAATCCACTTTGGATCTACGCTCATTTTTCTTCGCTGTGGCGAAGTAAAAAGTGGCTTTAGTTTGGTTTGTTTGATAATAACGTCCTTTTCAACTGCCATGGTCATTTCAGGACGGCGTTATAGGGGCCGCAAATTTTGCCTCGCAAGGGTTCTTTATACGTGCAGCCGGCAAACGACTACACGGGACCAACGGCTTTACTTCCCTTCCGAAGGAAGTGCGTGACCTCAGGGTTTTTCCCTGAAAAAATCCTCCTCGTCCTCGGGCATCAGAGGCGTCACGCAACCAGTGAGCCACCGAGGCCGATAAAAGCGGCTTTGCAGGGGTGTGGATTTTGATGACCTATTAAGGTGACTGGGGGGTGGAAAGACAAGTTGTTAAATTTTTTTGTGATAACTATGGACAGGGTAGATTTCGACTGTGAAGAAATAAAATTTGTGTTAGATAACCTTTCTTCTTAATTCAGGCTCAAAGTTGGGAAATTTTCCATTTTTGCAGATTTCAAGGTCAAATATCTCAAAAGGGGGACCAGATAAAAATTTTATTTTTTTCACCAAGATACACTTCCTAGTACTCAACAAAATCTGCAAGTTTCATTTTGAGGATCAAAAGGGTTTAGGGGTTACAGGTGCTTAAATATGCATAAAAAATGGTCACAAGTGCGTGCTCGGCAATACAGTGGTGGTCACAGAAATAAGACACTCACCTCCCTATCTTAATAACTTGGAATAATCTTTGAAGTTAACACATGATTTAAGCTATTTTGGAGTATGGATGATTTTATATATGGATGAATGTCATGATAGAAGTACACTCTAAAACTATTGTAAAATTGAAGTGAAGTGATAAAAGTCACCCTGGATAAGGAAATAAGACAGTGCCATCATTTTGCGTTTTACGTGTAGGTAATTAATATTTTCGTCTATTTAGTTTATTACTAAACATTGATTTCATCCCTAATATTATTGCAATATTTTTTTAGTTTCAATCATGGGCAAAAGTAAACATTGTGGGCATGAACAAAGGCAACTGATATTGACACTGAAAAGTAAAAATTACACCATTTCCAAAATTGCACAAATGCTCAAATGTTCCAGGTGCACGGTTTATAATGCCATTAATCATGTTCAAAGAGAAAATCAGTGGAAAATAAAATCAGAAAACCTCCACCATGTAAAACTACTCTTAAAGAAGACCGAATTATTGCCAGGATGAGTAAAAGCAACGTCTAAGCAACTTCAGCCCACATTGGCAACTGATTATAATGTAAATGTCTCTTCAAAAACCGTCAGACGACGATTGAATGAATTTTCTTTACGTGGCTGTACAGCCAAGAAGAAGCCATTTGTCTCACCCATCAATCGAAAGAAGCGTTTGGAGTTTGCTAAGAAGCACTTAAATAAACTGGTGGAATTTTGGAAAAAAATTTTGTGGACTGATGAATCAAAGTTTAATTTGTTTGGATCGGATGGAAAAATGTATGTACGCCGTTCACAAAATTGTTCAAATGATCCACGATACACAGTGAAGACAGTATAGCATGGCGAAGGTAAATTCATGATCTGGGGAGCAATGTCCTGGCACGGTACAGGCTCACTGCATAAAATAACCGGAATAAAGGATCAACATTCTTACACAAATATCTTAAAAAATGCAATGGAGCCGTTCGCAGATGACAATTTGCCCGTTCCATGAACACTGATGCATGGCAACTATCCGAAACACAAAGCCAAGTCTGTAACAAAATAGAAGGAAATAGAATCAAAGTTTTGGATTGGCCACCACGGAGCTCGGACCTCAATCCAATAGAGAACCTATGGGAACATGTGAAAACGAAAATTAGTGAAGAAAGACCTTCAAATTTAACCCAATTGTGGGTAACAATTGAAGCAGCTTGGCAGAATGTTCCAGTGGAATAATGGCACCGTCTAATTGAAAGTATGAATAAGAGATTTCAAGAAGTAATCAGAAATATTAAAATTTGATTCGATGTTTATTGTTTAATTGTCTTATCTGCTGAAGTGTCTTATTTCTGTGTCTGTGTTAAAAACGAAATCACAACAATACTATTACATGAAGCATTTAATTTCATAACTTTTTCTTGCTTAACAATTTATTGAGATTTATATTCATTATTCCAAAAGAAGTATTCTTGTATTAAATACGAGGCTAACGAGAAAAACACTACCTTCCGATTAAAATAATAATCTCCTTAATGAGTATTTCACATAAATAACAACCATATACTGTAGAACCAATTATTTTACCCAAAGATCTACTCTAAGTCCCCCATTCAGCTAGTCTTTTTTAAACAAGTATGCATATCAATGGCGTAACTAGAAATTTCTTTGAGAAGGCTGGGAGGCTGGAGGCGGGGGGCTACTACTTTTCATGCTGTAAGAGTAGGCAGCGTTTTCAACCTTTTTCGTCTTCAACCCTAAGAAAGTTTTAGTTAAAAAAATCGCCCTCCCTATAAGATTTGGCTAACAAAACTAAAAGGAAAACGATTCATAAACAGTTCCTTTTTTGAAATTTTCGACCCCTCGGGGGGGGGGGGCAGCCCATAAATTCCTCTTGGCTACGCCCCTGGTGCACATATTTTTAACACACCTATTACCTATTTTCTATTAGTAAACACGTTGTGGATACTAAATAGATAATATCTACTCACCGAATATTGATTATCCAAGTGGATGGTTTCAAATCTGTATTTGGAGCTTGGGTCTATAATCCGTCCGTCCGGTCGAATCCAGTAATTGACGCCCAAAGGAAATGTCTCCACGTAACACTCGAGTTGGACTTGGTTGCTGTTGTTGGCCCACACCACCTCATCGTCGTTAATCACAATGTATGGAGAAACTGAGAATAAAGAACATTTCTCATCAATTAAATTCCACATATCCATAATTCACTATTGCCTAATTAAAGTTATTCTTCGTAAGCAACGCGGAGAAGAGCTCGTTATTCCCGTGTTTCAAAAAGATATAATTTCGATATATGCATTTATGTCGATGTTTCTCCCAATGATAATGTGGCAGACGATTCTCAACAATTTCTACAATCAAATTCTTGCCACAAGTAATACTACTAGTGCCACTACTGAAACATCAATGAACATTCGAGTTCGGGCCAACAATATAGTTAAGACCATAGGAACATTAGACCTTTAACGAATTTCCACAAAGTAAAAGCCCAGACGTGTCGATCCAGGGAACAAGGTGCCCATGCTATCGGCCCCTGCTTATTAACCTGGGAAATATGTGGTAATAAAGGAGTAGATGCACCATCTTATTGGAAGTGAATGCGTTCTTCTTGATCTTCTTCGTCTACTTCTAGGATGAGGAATTATTGGAGCATCTCCGATATAAGACATTAGCAATATTTGTCCTCAAGAAGAAGGGGGATGGACATTATCTGCATTGATGACCTTTGAGCTCTAACGAACACGTTCCAGAATTCCTACAGATTTTCGATGCCCCGAATCGTGCAGTTATGGGTATTGATATGAAACATATTCACATCACCGAAAACAGCACAGTCCAGAAATCCCTCATCGTCGTTTATCTGATGCAAGTTTTGCGTCAGAATTATCTGGATCCGTAATGTGTTGAACCATGGGAAATCAGCAGACCTTTAAGCACAAAAATTTTAAATATAAAGCCATTCGAAAAGCAGTCATATGTTGATTTCTAGTTTTGCATCGACTTTCATGGACTTTGAACAACA
The DNA here is from genome assembly GCA_023313115.1 of Rhysida immarginata. Lineage (NCBI taxonomy): Eukaryota > Metazoa > Arthropoda > Chilopoda > Scolopendromorpha > Scolopendridae > Rhysida > Rhysida immarginata. The sequence continues at coordinate 514,885 of JAHWFO010081140.1, read as the reverse complement.
AAATCTCTATCTTATTCAAGGCAGGGTCAGAACCACATAGGCAACCGGGTGACTTGTCGTGGCGTACAGTACCTAAGTCTCAATAAAATTCTTGTAGGGATATTGAGGGTGGTCATTGGGTGAACTTTTGTTGCAGATTTGGTTGCTCTGTAGCCTTCTTGTTCTCAATTGCTTGGAAGGATTCCTGATCGCAATATTGAGAGCTAAAGAATTATGAGCATCAATGTTTGATCCATTTTGTTATATGACAAAACACTGTATATGCATGTCCTCTGCATAACTGTTAACTCATGACACAAAGCTGAGCTTAACACATTTCACTGATTTACCCTTTTGCTGTTCTAAAACAATGAAATACTATCAAGTCTAATTCATTTAATATATGCATGCTCGTCAGGGCGACTTCATTGGAGACCAAAACATTGACGGTCATGAATAATTTGGTGTCGGCGCTTTCCAAAAACATTTTTTTTAAATTTAAATAATTATACTATTTGCTTGGTTTTACCTAATCACGGTTTTTTGAGGAGGTGTGACAAGCCATTAATTATGTGAAAGAGAAAGGGGTGGAGTGGAGATGCTCCTTACTCACAGTGGACTTCGAGTTGGACGGTTCGAACGTCGGGCGGTGAGATGCCGTTGCTGGCGATGCAGTTGTAGGAGCCCAGGTGCTTCCGGTTGACGCGGGTCAAATTGAGGACAGGGCCGTCGATGATGTTATCTGCAAAAGTAGATTAAAAGAGAGTGAGATCATGAAATTTTAAAGTGTTCTACGGTAATTCTAGGAATGACGTTAAGAATGCATTAAGTGTAAGAGGCTAATAGCGTTATTTTAATTCAATTTGGTTGCCGCCAACGAGAGCAAAGCCATGGAACGACTGCGGAAACGCACCAACAAGGAAAGACCGCAGGAAAAAAAATATTCCCAATACGAAGCTAAGGTTTTTTTTAAGTGGATAAAGCGCAAATCTGATATGCAGCATACATAAGGAGTGCAAAGCCTTTATTGAAGAACCTTGATTCAAATTCTAAGATAGAGAAAGAAAAACTTAATATAATATTTACGGCGGCGCATTCAAAGAGAACAGCCCTTAATCTTACCCGTCGAGGACCTCTTTGGCATCCTTTATTTCGTGAGGATTTTTGGCACGGACACGCTTGCCAGAGCTTTCGTTTAGAATGCGATTTAATTTATTCATACGCTGTTCTATTTTGGATTAAATTATATATTTTTAAAGTTGTAGTTCAATTGTCGTGAAAATTAGTCTAAAGCAGCCGTATTCAAATAGGAGTTCCACAGAACTCTGAAAGCAAGACCCATATTTCAGAATCGGTGTAGATGAAGCAATGTTATCTTTTTGAAGCTATATCTAGGCATTTAATTAAAATTAAAATTTTCTGATATCTAGTATTTGTCAGTATAATAACTTCTAAACTTTGATAATAATAATACTAACGTAGAGGGGGAAAAGCTTAATTTTCAGATACAGATACAGAATATGTCAATAATTCCTCATTACGTCATATTTTTCAAACATACATTGGCCAGCATATACAAGGATTGGAGATAAATATGGAAACACGTGGTAAAAATAACGAAACCTTTACTTACAAGGGAACCACTCGAACATGTATGTCACAGATTTCCACCAAATTGAAATATGTTACTCATCTGAAGCTACTATAGATGCTTGCAAAATAAGAGTGCGAAATTGTGTTTCTTTCAAAATAAACCGCGAAAACGAAAAAATTTCAGCATACATTGCCATACAAGGACTCCATTGTTAAAGCGATTAGGCTATGGGGGGGTTCCCTTGTTAGTATTGTGTTGGAACGCCTAAGGCATTCAAGACGACCTTAATCCTCATATGCATTCACAAATGTAAGTCCTGATAGTGCAGGGCAGGCTTATAGCCTGTGAAATTTAACTTTGCACAGAATGCTATTGTGGCATCCCACACGTGGCAGAACAATGAGTTTTGAATTTTGCACAGACAGAATGCCATAGTGGTACGGAGGCATGTGAACAAAGTAGAAGAAAGATTGTTCATTTCTTGAAAAGATCTGAAGGCGGAAAACCTGAAACTTGTCAAAGAGAAGATAATAATAAACTGAAGATATGCTTCAAGCAAATCGTAAATGCAAACGAGAAAAGGAAAGGAAAAATTCCGCGACCTGGACCTGAAATTCCGCATAGCTAAATTGGTAAGAGCAGTGCCAGCGATAGGCATGGTCCCTGGTTCGAGTCAGGTCACGAAATTTTTCCTTCCCATTTCTCCTCTGAACCTTATTCTCCAAAATTTACCATAATGGCTCTAATGTATTTAGGTCCGACGGCTGTGAGACTGAGGAAGAAGGCTTTTATTCACAATTGATAAATTGCTCAGACATTTGTCAAGAATGAGCCAAATTAATTAAGTGTTGGATTCTTCTTAATTTACATACTCCCTATGCTTCTTAAAATTTAATTTAAATACACCATACTTGAATACGTGAATGAAGAGCTCTAATCGTTTGATAAATCAGTTCCTGTAAGCAATTGCAATATCGGCAATTCTATTGAAAATTAAGATAATAAGCGATGTTGAAACTGCTTAAATAATGGTTATTTCCATTAAAAAATAATGAACTTCTTCCTTAGAAAGTCTCTAATGCGTATACTTAGGTTTTTGGCGCTCATGTTTCATTGAGAAGAACTAAATTTGTTTCGATGAAAGTGTCGAGATGTTCACCATAGACAACAATGCTGTTAAGTTATAAAATGCACGAAAATAATCAGGCACTACTTATAAATTCGAATTTCAGCCAAGCTCTCCGTTTTCAAATCTAAAATTTTGCCCCTATCCTCACCTATTGTCTATGGGTACTGAAATTAAAGAGTGCGGTCGCGGGTGCAAGCGGCCGAAATGAGATTCCTGAGAAGTGTGGTAGGTATTACCCTGCTAGAGAGAGAGTGCTACAGCAGCACAATAAGGGAGTCGCTACTTACCCGCATAAGGTGTCGAGCCGCTACTTACCCGTATTGAGATCTCTCAGTTCTGCCTAGCTATAACTACATGGAGGATCTAGGTTCGAGTCGCTTGGGTATTACCACTGAGGACATGCGCCTAATGGCAGAAGATCGCGAGCGCTGGAGATCTTCCATAGGGCTGCTGCCTCCGCGACCGTAACGGATAAGCAGGTTTGAAAAGTAAGTAAGTAAATAACGGGCATATAAGTTGCAACCATTGGAAGTAGAAAAGCAAAATTTTGTTAAGTTTTCATTTATTTCTATTATTTGTGGAACTAGGCCTGCAAGAGCGTTTTAAAATCGTCTTCCCGTGTTAAAGAATAGAAGAGTCGCGTCTGACCGAATTTTTGCATATGGTTAACTTTTAACCGATGAATTGTGTTTAAACATCGTTTCTTCAATTTAAAGAGTCGACGAAGTGTTTTTAAAATCCCCGAGTGAGAAGATGGATTTCTCTTTCAGGATTTTTAGACTGATTCTTCAATATCAAAGAAAAAAATTGGGGTTTAATAAATTTCGTTAGAATTTTACAGTATGACATTTATCCAATTTATCCTTCATATACGTACTCGCATATTCAGACAAATAAATACCAATAATTTTTCATATAAAAAACACGCATAAAAGTATGGAAAAAGTTTTCTGCTGTAGGGCGGTACAATGTAACTATAATTGTCATGTAGAGTTTTGGCGCCATCGGTTAATCAGTTTCTTGACAGCGGTTGGTTTTGTAAGTCGATCTTAGGTATGAACTGCGATTTTTAAAATGGATAAAAATATCAAACAAAGAGTTGGCCTCATATTTTGTATTGCAATGAAATTTCTTGTGCTGAAGCGTTGGAGTAGGCCAGTTTTGTGTAAGAAAAATTATTAGATTTTTCGCCACGATATTGTACCGCTAACTCTTGTAGACGAATTTTTGACCAAAAACCCAATCTCATCGACCAAGCACCGTACAGCCGGATGACTTTTCTCTATTCCTCTAACTCAAATTAGCACTTCGCGGAAGACTTTTTGAATGTATAAAACAAAATTCTCAGAAAATGCATATAAGAAGAGTTTCGACGACTACATTATTCGTTGGCATCACTGTATCGCATTAAATGGGGCTTATTTTGAAGGCCTTAAAATTCGTTGACATCTCATAAATTTGGATGATTAAACTAATATTTTGTATTTTATTGAACAATTCCCAGTATTTATTTGACTGAAGGTATTATTTCCAGAATTTTTATTTGTTAAAGTTTAATGAATTCTACGTACCTAAAATATTCTACAATATAAATATCCTCAACTTTTCAATTTACTTAGTTTCTACGTCACTTTTATTTCGTAAAATTCTTTTCCAAACAGTCATTTTATAGTTTCTGTTTAAGAGAAGCAATTAGCTCCTATTTTGACATTACTTTTGAAAACCCAAACCGACCGCTTACCTGAATACGCTTCGGGAATTATTGAAACATTTATTGCAAAATTTAGCGATATAAAATGTAAACGATTTCGGAAGATTTTCATTTTAAACCCTTCCTCGTGGGCAAAGCATAAAATATTCGATTTATCACATTTTTAATGGCGTTGTTAGTTGAAAACTTTATTTGCCCTATTCATTGACTCTCGTGCATTTAACCCTCTTTTAACGTTATTTACCAAAAACTTCTTTGCATTCAATGCATCTCACACGCCTTGAAATGAAGCAAAATGAAGACGCCACGAGGAGGGTGAAAAGAAGTTTACACGTGAAAGTAAGGCAAGAATGGATCGGGGTGAGAGTGATTGATGGTTATGGTTTCGTATACGTAAGGAGTCGCTAGGGGCTTTTGGGTCAACGTGCAATCAACCTACCATACCACAGGCCCTGGGGAATGTTTTTGCCGTCCTTTCGCCGCCAAGTGATAGAAGGCGTCGGCGTGCCTCTGCAGGAGCAACGGAGCCTTATGTTCTCGCCTTCCCGGACGGACACTGTGCTGTTGCCGTCGACCACCACTTTCGGGGGAACTGCAAGAATGAAAAAAGGATGTGAAAGCGGCTATTAATATTCAAGTTTAAGACTTATTAAAAAAATATTCTGCCATTTTTTTCTTCTCCATAGGTTTTGTTTAGGGTAATTCTTATAAATTTCGATTTTGACTATTTTCCGCTCTCATTATTTTTAAACATAAGAACATTTTCTAATTTGTAATATTTTAAATGATCATATCCAGTCAGATCACCATTTGGCACGCCAGCAGCAATTCTCTTTCTCATGGATTACACAAAGATATTTAGGGGTTGCATCAATTCGAGGCCACTCGGTAATCAGCTATTCCCAAAGTTCCGCCAGATTGGTCAGAGGTGAGTGTCGATGTTTTGTTCTTTGTTCTAAGAAGTTCCACAGATTTTCGTTAAGATTCAAATCTGGCGACTTTGCTGACCAGTCAAGTAGTGAGAGACAATGTTCATCATCGTAATAATCACAGACGTTTTAGCCCTACGCACTAGGGAATTATCGTACTAGGAGATTAGAGTATTCAGACTTGTGTTCTTCCTTGAGATCCTGAGCAATTCAAAAGTGGTCGTACTGATTCAAGTGCAGTCAACCAAAAAGGCATCAATTCACTGTAGGGAAAACATCCCAAAAACATCACCTCCTCCTTCCAATATGTACCACACTTTCGTGGAACGCTGCTTCGCGATTCCTTCTGTGTATACCAGCATTAGTGTAAAGGCAGAAATAGGACTCAATCTGTACCAATAACAAGAAATTAATCCTCTCGAGAAGGGTATAAGAAAGCAGCGGAAGCCCTGGGTTCATCTGCTCATGTTTTTTTACTCCTTTTATTTGCACTTTTTAACTTCATTTTTTAATCAAAAAATTGATTTTCTCGAAATATAAAAGGGGCCTGTCTTCTTTCTTTTCTCATCATTTCCGATCTAATGACATATTACATGCCATTTCTTCCCATAATAGTTCTAAAGACCACAGGACTGCACCGCCCCGCCCCGCCGAGACCACTGGAACAATTTGGCCCAGCTCGATGACTGAGACCAGCGAGTTGCGGTTTCGATTCCCACATGGATCATGAATTTTGTTTGTTCCTTTAATAACAAACTTGGAAGAACCAATCAAAGACTCAGTAGGTTGATTTCCTGCTAACTTAAATTTCAAATAGATCCAATGGATATTTAACATCCTCGACACCGAAAAAGTAAAATAGGAGCAGGAAAAGATAGAGGTTAGCTTCATTTCAATGAAATCGTCTTTAGCACCTTCGATGATCCTCTAAATTTAGAAAGTTTTAAGTTCTCCTTTCCACTTCAAGGTTTAAGTCAAAAAATGTACAAGCTGAATTGGGAAATGGTGCAACATAGTGATTACTGATTAAATGGAGGGATATCAACTATTTTGTGGATTAGTGGTCTCTACATCCCTCCATTTATTCTAGCATTATCCAAAGTTTCGTTGGTTTTTATCATTTTACTTATAGTAATTACTTTTAAGCTAAAAAAGCTCCTTCTCACTATTCTCTTTTGAGAAATCTTATTTTCATCCGTTTGCTCAAAAGTTCTCGTAACGCTTATAAACACGTCCTTAAAACCAACATTTCTTCTTATGAACAGCAATACAGGTGCAGAAAATTCAGCAAGTTATACAGAGTGTTTCAAAAGTTATTGTGCAGTAATGCATGGAAACGTGTATCTTGGTCCGAACCGAAGATCTCAGAAACAAAAGAGAATTCAACTCAAAATCAAGCTTTGCATGCAAAAAACACAAAAAAGTGTTGTTCTCTTTGATTGTTGTTCTATTTCGCGCCCAACTGGAGATCTCAGACAGAGAAGAGAATTCAACCTCTGACCAGCCACTGCACAGTAGTTTTTGAATCACCCTGTAGCATCGTAATAATTATCGTCTTAAAAAAGAAGTCCAGGCAACAAATTAACATACACGATCTCAGGAAAAAATATAGGGAGAAAAAAATAAGTCTTACTTAACACCAAAGAGTTATTGACCGCATATGCTGAGATTCCAGGGATACCTGTAGGAAGGATTGAATGGATTTTGCAGACACGACAACTGATGGGGGTGATAATTATTGAAAGATAGGAAAGAAGAAAATCTTTTGCCAAATGTTTACCTGGAGTTCCCGGCTTCCCATCCGTCCCTTTCTTACCCCGAGGCCCTGCTAAACCTAAAAAGGAATAAAATCCACATAAATAATTAACTTATATCGTCTCCCCTATTTTACTTGGCGCTGGTTCAAATTGCGACTCGAAAGTGTATTTAAGTTTAACTCATGCCGTAGAGATTCAATGTATTACCGGGTTGACCCTGAAGACCGGGTGGACCTCGTACTCCATTAATTCCTGGAGTGCCTAATGTTAAGAAATAAAGAAACGTTTAACCAAGAAAAAGAACCGATAATGATAACTTGGATATTTAATAAAAGAATATTTTTAATGGAGCATTTTTTTACCGTCTGTGCCGTTCTCTCCAGGTCGCCCGGGCATGCCGGGTTTCCCCGACGTTCCATTTCTTCCTGGAATCCCGTCCAATCCGTCTCGACCTGGAATGCCATCGAGGCCCGGGGTTCCAGGCAGGCCGTTGATTCCGTCCAATCCCGACTCACCTGGCTCACCTGGTTCACCTTTGCCTCCTAAAACAAGAGTTGGGGAAAATTGAATAAGGATACATTTAAAAATTACAAACATGAAATTTACGTGCATTCTTCTTTAACCAAGTAGAATTTTTTTTCCTGTTTTAATAAGATATTTCATAAATAAGTGTGCAGAATAATTTTTTCTTTTTGTTATGATATCGCAGGAAGACATTGTTATTTAAAATCGAAGCCCCCAATAAAAATTTCTGAAAGTGGTGTGTGCTCTATTTGTGTTTGCAAAAGGAATTTTAGACTACAAGAATGAAACAAATGAGCTTAACACTTTTGTTTAATAACTTTATGCTATCCATCTATAAAGTATCGAATTAGTTTGATAACAGATTATGTTTTTCTTTTTAAACAACATTTATTATGTTGGTTTCACAATGTCCGTCTGTCTGTCTGTCCGTCTGTCCGTCCCCTTCATATTTCCTATATTTTTTGACGTAGAATGTTGAAACTCTGAACTTAGCTTACCTTAGGCATGTTTAGGCATGTCCGACTTCACTATTAGTATGGTTTTGATTGGTCCACTGGGATCGGAGTTAAGGGGATGGGGGTTAGAGGGGACCAAGTGATCTATGTGGTATTAAGTATGTCGAGGAGTTAGATTACTTGGCAAGATCTAGGTTACTATTAAGTTTGGGCCAAATTGTCCCAGTGGGATCGGAATTGTGGGGGTGGCAGTCACTTGTTCTTTAGAACTATGACAGCATATGTCATATGATATATCATTCGATCAGAAATGATAAGAAAGGAAAGAAGATAGAGCTCTTTTATATTTTCTAAATTATTATGTTCGAGAAAATCAATTGTTTGATTAAAAAAATTTGGGGGGTATAAAGTGCAGATAAAGGGGTAAAAATAGATGAACTAAGGGCTTCCGCTACAAATAACTAAATTGCTGATTTGGAAGCCACCCCACCCAAATATAAGGGGGGGGGTTCATCATTGTTAAAACAGTATTTTAATTATAACCACTATGCTTTTACTGTAATTCAATTTTACAATTTAACAGCTGTAATTAAATTTTACAATTCAGCCGACCGATTTCGACTATAAAGCTATCTTCAATGTTGTACGATGATTGTTTTGAGATAGCATGATTTGAGAAGATTGGTATAATTATCATATTATCTCAATTAACCACCATACTCAGCACTGAAAGAGTATGGAATAATAGCTAATGGAAAACGTCCAGGCGCGCTTATGAAACACGTCACGGTTTTCAGATAATTTTAAAAGACGCTCAAAGTCGCCGCACATTACATATCGCTTAAAATCGCTAAATGGCAGGCAGGCTTAAGAAAATTGTAAAAAATATAATCTGAAACTTCGGTTTATCCATTTGGAAGGAACTTAGGCTACTATGAAAGCGGCGACAACTAAATTTGCATGAACATTATAAGAATATGATGATCACGTATGACGATCACTTATTGCCAGGGCTAAGCTTCTGAGTGAATAAGGACAAATTCCGCAAAATCAATGTGAATATGCCGTCGAGAAGTTCAAGTTTCGGTGCTGGAAGAAAGTCCTCAAATATCAAAATGAGCGGGATGTTGGGAACTGCGAACGACATCCACAAGTTCTCGTCGATATGGATGGATCTTATTTGGTAACTAGCAGAGGACCCGGCGTTGCCCGGAATAATTACGCTTGTATGTAAACAGAACAACATCAAAAAGCTAAACTAAACCTCCAAATTGGTTAAATAATAACTCAATCACTACAATATAGAGCGAAGGGACTATCCATTCTAAGAAAAATCCGAAAGACAGGAATTTACCTCTTCACTGAAAAAATCCATTCTAGGTGATATACCGGGACTTGATTTACCGAAAAAAAATTTTTTAAAGGCTCATAATGGATGGACCTCTCCAAGGATGCCTTCTAGTCTAAATAATTTTTTACTCACGTAATCTTACTTTAGATGTTGTTGCAATTTCCTTTCTTCTTTCGATGTCTTGAAGCAAAAATTGGCCATTCATCACTTTGTGTAGTCTAGCGGTCGCCGATTCTTCTATTTACTTGCTTACCATTTGCTCAATACAGCACGGAGCTAAAGGAGTGTTTCCTCTATCGTCTTTCACTCTTTCTCAATAGCTAACTCATTATCTCCAGTTACTGATCATTTTTAAAGATTTTCAAGAAACTGTTAAGTACTAAGAATTCTCTTTTCTAAGAAAAGCCTGAATAACAGGAATTCTATGCATTGAATTCAATATTGCACAAACTTTGCTTTGCATTGTTGGTCATGAGACATATATTGTTGGTCCGTGCAGAGTGTTTGTGAATTGCGTGTTGATACCATTGTTGATAATTATTGTTGCAAAAACTTTGTCTTGCATTGTTGGTCATGAGATATTTCTCATTAATATGCCCTGCCATAACCATGAATATCGATTTTTTATCAATAATTATTATTTTTTCGAAATCTGAGGTAGACAGTGACCTTCCTCATGCTTTGAAGATCACGTATGCTAAATTTTATCAAGATCGGAATAAAACTGTAGATTTGTATAAAAAACAAACAAACAAACAAACCCACAAACAAACAAACATCCTTCTTTAAATATAAAGAAAGACTAGCAGAGGACCTGGCGTTGCCCGGTATAATTATGCTTGTTAGGGAGCTGAAGGAAGACACGTGTACCTCCTTTGCCTCATCGAGAGAGACTGCCCTATCTATATCGTCTATTATATCCATTTCCTGTTCATTGTTAATAATTCTTGGAAACGAATGTTCTGTCATTGCATCATCATTTTATGTTGAATAATTTCGTGCTCATTGTTATTGGTGAATTGCGCATTGAGACCATTGTTGATGCGAACACGACGGGCCTATTGTTGCACAAACTTTGCCTTGCATTGTTGGTCATGAGATATATATTGGTTGGTCCGTGCAAACCCACAAACAAACAAACATCCTTCTTTATATATATAGAAAGATAAACTAGCTGAGTTAATAGATGGATCGAAGACGAGATATAAGGAATCATTTCCTTCCAGAAGACGATAGCATATTCAATTTTGACAATTTTTTTTTGTCCCGAACACAATGCTTGCTTCTCGTTTGGTGATGGTTTTCTAGAGGTATCGTTGGTGGTCTTAATGATTTCAAAAAGACCTAGGCGGCAAATCGTTACTCTCAGGGGAAATATTCATATGAACAAACATTTATCCGTATGTAAAAAAGCCTATGTAGAAAGAATGCTGCCACCAACATTAACAAATGAAATAAAAATTGTGTCCCACGAGGAGCATACGGATCATCTGTGTGTAGCGGAGATGAAATTTTTAAATAGCATGACCGATCTGAGTAGATGGGACTTATGGGAAATACGTACGGAGTAAAGAGAAATGTAGTGGATGTAGCCATTTGGACCTGTGGAACAATGAACCGTGTGGATAGGAAATATAAGAAGAGAGAGAGGCCAAATAAAGTCTGGCAGGAAAAAGTAGAAAAGTATACTTAAGGTTGTATAGGTTGGATGAGAAGCGAGCCTGTATGAAAAAAAAGGAAAACCTTGGATGAAGCAAAGGTCGTATGCACAGAAAGGGATATTTGGCGTCGTTTGATTGGGATGACTTACCCCCAAGTGCTGCCTGTTGTTATTGTTACTGTTGTTGGTCACGATGTCCATTTCTCCCTTGATAATTGTTATCCATAGGCGTGTCATTTATAAGTTGGATTTTTGAAAGTGAGGAATGAATTCTTATATATTTTTGCCAAAGTATAATAATTATCATTAGTGACTCCAAGAATATTTTTGGTATATTGGAGGATTTGATTTGTTTCGGAATTCGCTTATCCAAATCCGTAACGGGTCGATTAAGGATGTTAAATGGATAGCTAAGTTCCAAAGGAGAATGTGCAAAGCGGCGCAAATCACTATTTGGATACTGTTATTTAATTTCACCTATAAGGAATCTTTCTACGAGAGTCATGCTAAAATCGTGAACAACAGTTTTTACGAATCAGAATTTATTGATATAGGAAAGACAAGTATATCACATCAATCTATAAATTTTTCTTCACTTTTCAATATAATCCCCATTTCTCTGCACGCATTTTTACCATCGTTCTGCAAGCTTGACAATTCCTTTGCGGGAGAACTCCGTTTCAGCTGACCGCAGACACTGTGTTCTATTCAAAGTTGCGCTGCGTTTTCATACAACTGTGACACCACAGAATGATAGCTTCAGGTCTTTCTTCGTTGCTTTCAGGGAGGCATTCGAGGCCGACCGCTTCAAGGCAGATCTTGTTTCCGTGTTTGAATGGTTTCACCCATCCCCTAACACTGCTAGCGCCTATAGACACGTCTCATATGCACGCTGAAGTCTGGTGAATTTCGGCATCGGGGATTTCCTCTTTAACAAGAAAGGAATTCAATGGCAGCAGGTTGACGAAACGAAGCATCACTGCCAGCCATTTTGTATCTAGTGCTTATGGTCACGTGATAGATGCTAATGAAACTACAACACCTCAACAAATCCATGTAAAATTGGTAGATGGTTGAAGACCATCGTACATGCAAAAGCATTTATGTATCGTGACATAACCATTTCAACATGGACATTCGAAGCTCCTTTTTCTGTACATTTCAAAGTACACATTTTTTAGTCGATGAACTACTTCAACTAATATCTTTGGTTCGTGTCCCTTTGTTGACAGAAAAACAACTTTGTTTCTAGCAAATTTAACAATTTTCCAATTTAGCGGACGTGAAGGGAAATTATATGAGGCGATCCACGGAAGCTGAAAACAATTAGGATTCGGAAGAGGGCCTAAAAAAATGGCTCTGAAGGAATGTGATATTATGAGGGAAAAGGAAACATAAATAAAGCGAATGAAGGTTCTTTTTTTCCCCCAAAAGAAAAAAAAAATTGCTAGCTTAATGAAATTTGCTCTTTGTTAAATGTTTCTTCCGTTTGTCGTCAAGCAGCGACTTTTTCCGCGATTTGTATGAGATCCGACGTGATTGGACGAGATGTTAACGAGATACGGCAGCTATTGCTTCCGCTCTGTTACTTTTTCGGCTGCGTGTTTATGGGAAGAAACATTTTGAGAAAATGAATTAAATTATTTTCCTCCCCAAGTGCAGAGATGTAAATAACTTCTTTTTTAACGCTAAATTAGCGTCGTTAAAATGTGAAAACGCCGCGCGAAAGAAGAAAGTTGAAGGCGCACAAAATGTCGTCACCATTTTTCGTAGAGACGAAAACGAGGGGTAAAAACTCTTGCTTAGCACATTTCATTTAATATTAACTAAAATACTGAAGTACGATCAGATACTCAAATATTTCAATAAGACTTATCAATAAAATTCAATATTTCCGCTACGTTTGCCCTCATAAACAGCATAACTGTGACGCAGGCTAAGATGGACATACAGTATTAGTCCAGTCAGCAAGGCATTAAAAATGGCCGAATAAGGAGAAAAATCAGGGAAAGTTGGAACAAATTTTACTGTATTCTTAAAGTGTTATCTACAGCATATTCATTTTGCATCCCTCTACCCCCGTCCCCCGATCTTGCCGCCATCTTGGAAAAATAGCGCCCAAAACTGGTTTTTTTTTTTTCATATATCTCACTTACTATTAGTTTCATATCAAAACGTTTTCCATAAAAATTATTTTTCAAAAAATTTTTTATAAAACATGTTCTATTCATTTTTCAGATAGCACTTACCGTTTCAGTGCTAGAGGTCTACAAAGATCTATGTTCAAGTCATAACACAATGACAGTGGGTTTTTGTATTGGTTTATAGGACAACTCTACGGTCACATACAACATTTTTAAATCGATAGATTGGCGAATTAACAACATGGCAACATATTTAAAACATTTTAATTCAAACTCAAAATATGTGAAAAAACGAAATTTCCAAACGTTATTGGATTGCTGAACCTAAGTGGATTGCTGAGGCTGGAAAGAAATGTTTTCTACAACTATATGGTGACAGCGACAGTAGGTCACTTCCAGAACTGAGATGCCACTGTTTTGCGAAATCACTTAGAAACATTAATTTTAACATGGCTTCTCTGCCTCAGAAGTGCTGCAGAAGCTGCTCTTCATATCTTTCCCATCGCACCTATCAGCAAGATCAGAAATGGTTGGGAAATGACTTGTTGGCAACAGTATGGGACTGGAACAGAAGCCAAGAAGAACTTGCATGTGCAGACCTTCTGAGCATCATTTCCTGCACATGCCATAAAGGTTGCACAACAGGTACTATTGGTTCCTTAGTATTCCTTTCACGGTATTTTTACCACACATGCTTGAAAAAGAAATAAAAACTTGCAGTAATCTGTAAAGTCTCATAATTTCAGAATCGTAAATTAGAATAATACATGGACTATCTTTGTAGGCTTGTGGTGCCTAAACGGTTACTTCTACAAGAAAAATGAATAGAGCATTTTTTGTAGAAAACCATCTGGGGAATAATTTTTATAGGAACAGTTTCGCTATGTAACTAATAGTAAGTGAGATATTTGAAGAAAAAAAAACAATTTTAGACGCCAAAACCTTTACCACTGCTACCATTCTATTGTGTTCTACTGGTTAGCCTACAAACAGGCTGTATATTTACATTCATATATACGAGGGGCGATTGATAAATAAGGTCTCCATGGCTGTAACTTTATTTGTTAACCGATTTTCAAAATTCTTTTTATATTTTATACTCACATTTGTCCTCTATGTAATACACTATTCACTTTTCGACATAGTCCCCATTCCTTTCCAAGCATTGCGCCAACGCGTGACTAGTTGGGTGAACCCGTCGGAGAGGAATTCCGGAGTTGTTGTCGACACCAGGATTGAATGGTAGCGTTTACCTCGCCGTCAGAACCAACTCATGTCCCTTAAGGGGCTCTTTCTTCTTTGGGAAGTGGTGAAAGTCGCAATGTGCAAAGTCTTTCATTTTTGAACTGCAATTTTTCATCTTTGAACTGTAGGCGCTGCAACGCCTCTGGTGTGTGGTGACTCGTGTGCGGGCGGACGTTATCGTACTCCAGAAGAGGGTCCAAAGCTGCCATTCAATCCTGTTGTCGACAACAACTCCGGAATTCCTCTCCGACGGGTTCACCCAACTAGTCACGCGTTGGCGCAATGCGTGGAAAGGGATGGGGACTATGTCGAAAAGTGAATAGTGCATTACATAGAGGACAAATGTGAGTATAAGATGCAAAAAGAATTTTGAAAATCGGTTAAGAAATAAAAAAGTTACAGCTATTTATTTATTTATTTATTGCAAGCAACAGGCTAGAAATGCCCAATGACAGCTTACAGGAAAACAAAAATAAGAACAAACAATTGAAAACATCAAAAATCAAATATAAGAACAAAAAATTGAAACATCAAAACAAAAAATAAGCATCAGTAATATCAAAAAGAGTTTACATGTTCATAAATTATAACTTATAATCTATGGAGACCTTATTTATCAATCGCCCCTCGTATTAATCTTATATATAAATATATATATTAATATAAATATATTAATCTTATATATTATTAATATATAATCTTAACTTTATATATTAATATATTAATCCTATATATTAACATTATTTAATACTTAAGCTTCTATTTAATCTTATATAATTGTTTAAAAACTTTTTTTTATATCATGTCGCATTTTTTTTTTTGAAAAGTAACATTCTTTGGCTTGTTAATGGTGCATATTAATTAATATCTAGGAATACTGTTTCATTTTGACACTTAAAAAGACTTGATCAGCTGTAGCTCTGTGCGTAAGTAAACACAGCTGTTACCAAGGTTTCTCTCACTAAAAGCGCCCTCACGTGAGAAGTCATTGAACTAACGCGGTCTTAAGATTTCAATGGAAGTCGTGTCGATTGAACAGGCTGTTATCTGTGCCAAAACACTTAAAACTTACAGGATGAGCATAAGGTCTGATTTCAAACATTTATTAAATATAAACAAATAATTTAATTCTGATTTTTGAAAATTCTACCTCAACTTAAAGTTTTTTTACTTTTTACAAGCAACATTAGCTTCGTTTGATGCCCGGAGAGTGTTCCTTCGATTTCTCTTCGTCATCTCCTTGCTTAAATATCCCATATAATTATCTTGAAAGTTTCATAATAAAGTAATAAATAAATATAGGAGATGATGCTCCAACATAATATAAATACATGTATAAACATATCAAGAAAAAAACGAAAGGAAAAATTCCGCGAACAGGAATTTGGTTCGAACAGGAACCACGAATATCTGGCTCGTCGTCTCTGCTAACTCAGCGCAAATACAGGATATTTACACATTTGAACATGAAAAGAGACAAGGTGTGAAGCAGTTTATTTACACAAAAACAGAAAAACTCATTAGAAACTTATTAGAACTTTATTTCTTATTAGAAAACAGTACATTTGAAAATGAATTAGAATGAATGAGTCGTTACCCTGAAAAGCTAATGGGCCCTAATTTTTTTCATTTATTCTCATTAATTTTCCAAATCTAGGCCCTACTGTTTTCTAATAAGTATGGTTTTTGTCCACATCGGCTAGCCACACCTTTCACTTTACCCACTCGATAAAGGGGGCAGGACATGAGATTTTTTCACCGGGTTTTTGCTAAACCCACATTTTACAACTTTCTAAATAACACATGGGGTCTAACCCCTACCCCTACAAAATTAAAATTTTCAAAATTTACCCCTTCACCCCCAGGGACGCGAAATGTTTTTATTCTGAATTAGGGGACATTAAAACCAAATAAATAATCAATATTCATCCCCCCCCCCACCTGTTCCGCTTGAGCCGTTATTTGGACCTAAAGACGGGACACCAATTATGAAACACCCTGTATTGATCCGCAAATAGTTTTTGTTGCCGTAATGGCAACAATACATTAACTAATAATTGCATGTAATAAAATTATTTTTATGATAATTGTAATCCTGACATGATTAGTAATAATAAGCATCAGTCAAAAAATTTTTTTCATGTTTCTTTTTGTTTTTTTTTTTTGGTGGAGGGGGGGGGGGATAACGATAAAGGGTTAACTCCAGGCTTAATAATTCGCAAACGCTTTTTGCCATTATACGAAATCCCTCCTCACATAACGATGGCTTTGCAATGTGATAGATTTTTGTAAGCAATCGTTCGAGGCTTTGGTTTCCCACGTGAACTGTAAAATACTCTTCTCAGCCCGTTAAATAGAATCATGCCTTGTCGGTGATAATGTTGTTTTTCAAAATTTTCAGAAGAAACTTATACAATGGCAATGATCTCTGGCGCCTCTTCTCATTCTTGGCTACTGAGATACCATGAACTTGATTTTTTCCCTCATTACCAAATTCGATGCATTCGAAATATTTGTTGACCTAGGAAGGTTCAGCAGTCTGGCCACACTTCATTGGCTCGATGGGATTGCAGATTTTAGCATGTTCCTGAGCCGTTTTAACTTACAAGCAATCACCGCAATATTGCGTCTATTCTTCACTGCAGGTACCGTTGTTACAGTGGTTTCTTTAGCTTCTTTTCTCAGTTCCTGCGCTCACCGCCTGATTTCAACGTTTTAGTTGACGAATTATTTGTGAAGTTGCCCAATTCATTTGTAAAGTGGCTGAGCTTTGCCTTTTATTATGGGGTCTAATTTTGGGAAAGGCATGTTTCCTTTTCAATAATCTAACATTCAGAACACTTCACAGTAAGCGTGTGTATAGAAATTTGTATATTAGCCACCTTGAAATAGTACGGCGCTCCTAGCAAAACTATTCAAAATCGTTCAATTCATTCCTACTCAACTTCTGTAAGTAAAACTCCAAAATATGCAGATATATTTTTTTTATGAAGTGAGGATTCACGAAAAAAAAGAAAGGGCCAATGGACCTCATCAAACTTTCAGTTTAGAACCCCGTCTCTTCTTCATTCAACACGGATATCGTGCCTATTCCTTTTTTCCCTTCGGGAAAAGCAGCCTCATCAGAAAAACAAACCACGCTTAAAGTAACCAGTGCTTGAAGATTTGTTCTTGGTATGCACGTAAACGAAGCTATTTGTCCAAAGGTTTTAACCGCTGTGCTCTGAAATATGCGAATTCATTTGAGACAAGACGAATTGATTTCCGAAAAACTGCGTCGAAACGCAATATGCAAAGTGTAAACAATCCCGACATTCACATCAAATCTATCAAAATTTGCATACCACTCTCTGCTGATAACCAATAACTGAAATCGTTTTCTCAAATAATAAACTAGGAGGAGGCTGAAAAAAATTTATTCTACAATTATTTTGCAGAGTTTTATAGTTTTTATCTGTCGTGTTCCACCAAAACTACTTTTTAATGCTAATGAAGGTTGGATGTTGTCCAAATTAAATCACCGGAAGAAATTCGTTTAAAACTTTCTTGGCTTAATTCTCAAATTTTAAGTTGGAATTTCATTTTTCTTCTTACTTATCCACCAAAGGAAAAACTGCTCTTTTTAAAAAAAAAAATTAAATATGAGTATAAAATAATCAGCCAATTAGCTTTAGGAATATTCGGTTTATTGACTGAAGAGAAATCGCCTTTTCCATTGACGGTTTACTGCAGTCAATTTTCCGGAAACTGAGAGAAAAAGGGAAAATCCATTCCGCAGTTTTGTAGTTCTCCAATTTCCTTTTATAACAGCACAATTCTAACTTTCCCTGATAGCAAAAATATAGAATTAAATTTTGTTCCGTGAATTACGCATTTGGTAGTCGAACAAGACACCTACAAATCCATGGATATCACTTTAAAATACCAAAGCTTCCATAGAAAATTCCAAACTAAAAGTTTTAATTCCATTCCGTACTTTTCAATAAATACAAGGAGCGCTCAAATTTGACTTTATTTTTCATAAAATCAGGAAATTACAAAAACACCGCACACACAATTTATTTCTCAAAGAGCTCTCCTTGCTACTCTACGCATTTTTTACCAGCGTTCTGGGAACATCTGGATACCGGTTCTATAGAAATCTTCAGGCTGATGCCGAAACCATGTCAGGACAGCCTTTTTCACTTCCTCATTGGAGACAAACCTCTGCCCTCCCAAGAACTCTTTCAATGGTCCACAAAGATGATAGTCGCAAGGGGAGAGATCCGGGCTATATAGAGGGTTTGGTAAGATGTCCTATTTGAGTTCCGTCAGTGAGTTCATAGTCAATTTGGCTGGGTGTGGTTTGGCATTGTCTTGCAGAAAATAAACACCACTGGTAAGGACTCCTGGTCGCTTTTTCTTTAGTGCCGGCTTTAGGGACGTCCTCAAAATGTCACAGTAGTAGGCTGCATTTATGGTTCGACGTTTTTCCAAAAATCGACATGTATGATACCATTAATGTCCCAGATTACAGTCGCCATAACTTTCGTTGCCGACGGTGTCATCTTGAATTTCTTGGGTCGTGGTGAGTCAGTGTGTCGCCACTCCATGATCTCACGCTTGCTTTCAGGAGTATGGAGATGAATCCATGGCTCGTCGGTGCTGTCACCTTCCCTGTCCTAACGCTGCAGCAGCATGGAATAGATTTCCACCCGGGTGTAATTGTGATCCTCGGAGACTTGCCTTAGGGACCTATCTGGCACAGATCTTATTGAATTTCAGCTTATCTTGGATGATGGCTCCACACTGCCATGCATATGTTCAGTACTGAAGCCTATTCTCGGATATGAATCCGCCTGTTGTCCCTTATCAGCTCATTTGTTCGTGCAATGATGCCATCATTGACAGCAGTTGCTGGCCTTGCCTTATGAGGTTCATTGCCGGTGGATTCTCGCCCTCTTTCAAACTTTTGGCACCAAGCAAAGACGGATGATCGAGACAAACATGACTCGGTGAACTGTCTTTGAAGTCTCTGGTGAATTTCAGATGCTTCCACATCTTCGTTGTGGAGAAACTTGATGATTATTCGTTGTTCCACTTTGATCGACACATCGTTATCCGCCATTTTGTTTAAACAAATAATCGGTTGATAGGTGATTTGGTAGAAATAAATAGGTAATAGGCAATAAAAAATTATTGGTAAAAAAATATTGTGACAAAATTGAAAAAATACCAAAGAATGAAAAGTATGTGGATAATAGTAATAACTAAGAAAAAAGAACTCTTTAACCACAACATTTTTTCTTAGTTAAATAATCGGTTGTCATGGCAATCGGATGAGTAGTGCTGCATTTGCATGACAGGCGGTTGTTGCCATCCCAACAATGAAAGTTTAGATTTTTACAACAATGAAATTTACAAAAAATAAAGTCTAGCTCAAATTTGAACGCTCTTCGTACTTAAACGACGTAAGCTAAATAGTGTTATCGTTGAATATTTTAATGTATCAACACTTGTGTGTTCTTAATATCAAACTCACTAATCATATAGATTCCCAAATATAGGCTATATGGAACACTAAAGTAACTATGGATAAACCTAATGATAAAGAACAAAACCTCTTGTCCACAAGAAAAGTAATCAGCGGGGGGGGGGGGGGGGACGGTTACGAGGGCTTTTTCAATAAAGAATGATCAGAATTTTTTTCTAAGAACCTCCTTTATTCATCCTCATTTTTGCGATGGTCCTTCTCAAAGTAGTCCCCGTTGGATGCAATGCACTTGTCTCAGCGATTCTGCCACTTTTCAAAGACATGCTGGAAACCATTTTTGGATAGGTTCTTCAGAATCGCCTTCGCAGCCTTCACCACTACTTCTGATGATGGGAAATGACACCCACGAAGGTGTTTCTTCACAGTGGGGAAAAGGTAGAAGTCGCACGGGGCTAAATCTGGGCTATAGGAAGGGCGAGGAAAAAACTTAAAATTAATTTTTGTAATATTTTCAGCAACAACATTTTCTATGGGCGGCCATACATTATCTGGCCTTTTTTTCGAGATATGGCCTTGCGGAATTTTCAGAACATCTCAGGACGATCCTCTCTCACAATTACAGCGGCGGTATTAATCTTTTCTTTCATTAGAGAACTAACTGGAGCGCCGGAAACACCTTTCTCTGACTCTGACTGCCTTACCTCTTTAAACATTTTAAACGATCTGCGAGTTGTGCTATACGGACAGACTCCCCATAGACCTCCTATAACATTGCATAAGCCTCCGCTGAAGATTTGTTGAGACAAAAGCAGAATTTCAGAGAAGCAGCTCTATTGTAATGTAGGCGAAACTGAACATGTGTGGACGCTTCCCAGAGGCGGAAATCGAATGCCACGACCGTGAAACTTGTTCCATGTGTACACAACGCATTAAGCGATCAGTTACTGCACAGTGGGGTTTTTGTCGCAAGGAAATTATGTCTGTAAACAGTTATGATCATTTTTACTGAACACCCCCCATAAAATTAGAAAATGTGTATAAATGAGACCAGTAATAAGGAGTCTGAATATTGCACCACTAATACGTAGCACGCTCTCTGGTAAGTATTTTTGACCTAGAATCTAACAATGAGAATCTGACAGTTTTGAAAATGGCGGGCGGCTGGAAGTTTAGTGCAAGGAAGAAGTGTGATCTGTTTCTTACACGATAAAGCTGAGAACCCATCAGAAATCCATCGCCAGATATTCCAAATGCTCGGTGAAGACTTTGTGTAAGGCTCAGGTTTACAATTGGATTAAAAAATTCAAAAACGGCGTCGCTAGAGTACACCTTGCAGACCGGCCGGAAAGAGGAAAGACAGTTGTGACGCCGGAAAACACTGAAGCCGTTGAGAAGCTGTTTAAGTAAGCATCTCCATTTAAATTATCGATAGAGAGTACGGACCAACTAGTACCAACAATACCTCCGCTAAGACCTCTTTCAAGACTGATATTGCTGTTCCTAATATCTGATGCACAGTGTGTTATTTTAATAATCTAGGAGGACAAAATTTAAAAAAAATCAACTTTTTTTTTAAATGGATGCTACTAATTATCGTGTTAGAGACAACCTGTAGTGTCTAAAAAGAGCTGTTGAGTCGTTAAGGATGAGTCAACAGAACAAGACTGGACATGTTTATTTTCTTTTTCTATAAACTGTTCGCTTAAATTTTTACTTAGTTATATCGTAAAATATCACTAAGGTTAGGTTAGGTTAGTCAATCTACAAACATTCAAGTATTCGATGCTACAAAAATATCCTGCGCATTTTTGCGCTTGTGGACAAAATTTAATAATATGCTTTTTGTTTTTAGAATGATCACATCAATTCAAAAGAAAGCCATTTTTGACATATGGATCAAAAGCGATAAGGCGTTGACATTTGACGCTGTAATGCAGTTTGTTCTGCAGAAAATCGGAAATGGAGAGGTCACCGAAGATCACTTTCGGGCAGTTAAGTTTGCTGTGAGAGCTCTGATTCAAAAATTCGAAACTCGCTGGGCTAGAGCTAATCGTCACTACAAACGCTTCCTCGACATCTATTCTTCGTGGCTTGAAGAAGTTCTTTGTCATAGTTAATTATTAAACAAGTCTAAAAGAGAAAAGACCAATTATTTGTGTTCTCCAGTAATGGTAACAAAATTGTGAAACCGCAAATTATTATTATTATATTGTTCGAGTACTTAAAATTTATCACTTTCGATCTCATTTCATTCTTTAGTCTTATTTTGACCACTTACAGTTTAAAAAATAACAAAAACGGACGTCCCGGCATTATTTCAGAATTTTGTCCTCCTAGAATATTAAAATAACACACTGTGCGACGGATGATATAATTTTTCTTTCATTTTTATATTTTTTAATAATATGGAAGCCTGGTGTCATGTTACGTGGTAATTTTCTTCCAGTTATGTCTCGCTTTACGTTTCTTTTCAAGTTTTTTTTTTTTTTTTTGTTCCTCTATACTTGTACGAATCAAGTTTTAGACTTCATCTTGAATTAATGTTGAATTTTTGTTCAGCCATATTTAAATAAAAGATAATTATATACTAAGCCTATCATGCAATTACCTTTTGTTCCTGGGTCACCGGGTAATCCTTCGATGCCAGGGTCACCTTTGTCACCGCGAAATCCTAAATCGCCCTTTTCTCCTTTTGGTCCCTTCGTTCCTGGAAATCCTGCAAGAGATCACGGGGAGAATTAATAATTAATCGCCTAAAGATCACGCGACATTTCATCAAAGAAAATTTGCTTAACAACCGCATTAATCAAAGCAAAGGAGAAGCATGCGCGCTTAATAAAGATCTTTAATTACGGTGCCTGAACAGTGAAATAACAGGAATCGATATTAAAATGTTCAAAATTCGACTCTGAAGTTTTAAACTGAACTTCAAATACGTAAATTCAATTCATTACATCCAACAACTTTAATAATTCTATATTTATTTACATTTCGTTCTTTTAGAAATATCATAACAATTTTATTTATTCCGGAGTTGTTTTTTTGAGCGGCTTATGGCTCTCTGTTTGTGGAACCAATGAGGGTTGAATTTACGATTGTTCGAGGGAGAAATAAGGACAATAAAAGTTTGTTCTTCTCCTTTTCCTTTTATCCCTCCCTCCTTGGCGCCCCCCCCCCCCGCTAAGAATCCCGGGTTTCATTTCTGATCTCGGCCGGTGATATTCGGCGGGCCATTCAATTACCTGGATTTCCCTGGGGGCCCGGAGGACCAGGCAATCCGCGGGGACAAGAGTCGTGACAATATTTCTTGAGTTCTTGAATCTACGATGAAAGAAAAAAAGAAGAAAAACAGGGAAAATTAAAAATATATATTTATATACAGCAAAGATTACAAGATTTTTGTTGCAGCAGTTACAGTTTGTGTTTTTATTCTCAGTTGCATTATGCATATAAAAATGAAGGCGAGAAATATAGAGGAAATAAATGAAGTTTAAGATGATGAAATTGCAGCCTTAGCTGTGGAAATCAGCAATAACGTTTATTAAAATTATAAAATTATTAGATTATAAAATATACAGGGTGTCTACAAACTTTGAGGGGAAGTGGAGAGCGTCGCTCTGAACCATATTCATACAGGAAAGCATCATCGGAAATGGATAGGTGGCACTGTCACTCCAGATCGGTACCAGAGGCTTCATCATACCAGAGGCTTTATGTTAACGCTGAGTTGACGGATTTGCACCTCGTGATCGTGTACGGGTTAGATGACAGTAATGGAAGAGCCGCTGTACGAATGTGTCGGGAAAGTTACTCAACCAGAGGTGTATCACAACACCAAATGTTTGCGCATTTGCACCAGAACCTGCGTGACCATGGAACTTTGAACGGTAGCGTCTCGATCCAGTGTATGGCGCATTATGTAGTTACTGCTCTACAACGCGCCCAGTTACTGCAAAAGAAAGATTATCCGCGACGTATAACATTTGCAGCAAAGTGCCTTCTATTACTATAGTGCGGGTGACCTGACTTCCAGCGTTCTTGCCGGGTCTTTGTATCGCGTCTATCTCCTGCGGGTGGCCTTTTCGATGATGCTTTTCTATGTGAATAAGGTTGAGCGCGATGTTCTCTACCTCCCTTCAAAGTTTGTGCGTGGAGTTTTGAAAAATCATATATAATATTATAAGTACGTGTTCATATATACACAAGTGACATTTGAGTGTCCAGAAAATTTCAGACCTTTACTAAAAATTCGGACAGATGTTATTTTATCTTTTCTTCCACGAAAATTCCCTAAAAGCACACATATTAAAGCGAAGGAATATAAAATTGAAAAAAAATGTTATAACAAAGAAATTAAAAACCAATATTTATGATTAAATCGAGAAAAATAGTCAAGAAAATTCCACGGCCTGGACTCGAACCAAGGACTTTCGGGTTACCGTCCTGATTCGGAGTACAGGGTAGTCATAGCTCCCAACGTTATACGCTG
>JAHWFO010081140.1:401399-490344 GCA_023313115.1 Rhysida immarginata | reverse complement strand
CCCCCCCCCCCCCAGTCTGTGGCGTTTTTGTTTTTCACTTTTAAAAACATGAAGCTGTCGTGCATCGTAAATATTAAATAGGGATTAATAAGGCAGTTCCATGTTTGACTGCATTTCCTCTATGCTGTTTATCGGCTTCGGTGGCTCAGCGGTTGCGTGATCGCCTCTGATGCCCGAGTACGTGGGTTCGATCCCGGCCGAGGACGACGAGGATTTTTCAGGGGGAAATCCTGAGATCACGCACTTCCTTCGGAAGGGAAGTAAAGCCGTTGGTCCCGTGTAGTCGTTTGCCGGCTGCACGTTAAAGAACCCTTGCGAGGCAAAAAATTGCGGCCCCTATAACGCCGTCCTGAAATGACCATAGCAGTTGAAAAGGACGTTAATACCAAAAACAAAACAAAACATCTATGCTGTTTTCTTATAAGCATGTCCTTTTATTTATGTAGCTTTTATACCTTTGGCTTTCTCATTGTTTCCGCGTTGTCGATTTCTGCAATTAATTACCTTTCATGATTTTCTATTGATTAATGGTAAGGCGACCAGGGTGCAAAACTTATTTTTATACAGAGTGGCGAACAAAATGACATAAATTTTTACGACACCAAACATTCTGTAACAGTTGGTATTATTAGTAACACTGGAATACGTATGGTTAACCACTCTGAGAACTTGTTCAGTATGCCCAACTTGTGGCCTGTAACCTATTCGAGACGGACCCCTCATATTTCTAACCGCCTTGTTCCTCTGTCAATCTCTGGGAGGGAGGGGAGAATGACAATGGTCGCTCACAGCTGTATTCCATTTTCTGCTGTATTGCAGTAGACTTTCTCGCTCAGATATCATTAAAAGATGAAGTCACAGGGAATAATGTCGGGATTGTGAGGCAGCTACATTGAACTGCCCTGAAACGAAACTATAGATGGAGACACCATAGTCCATGCAAGGCGAAGCTCGTCCTCTTAAGCAAGCACTATTCCTGCACGATCATTTTAGTGTCCATGTAATGTCCCATCTCATTCAGAGCGGTTCGATGCCGCCGCTCTGCGATTTCTTTTCATGGTGACATCTGAAGAGAAAGTCTACCGCAATAAAGCAGAAAATCCAATAAATCATTAGATGGTCAGTGAGGGTTTTAATGGTACGCCTACCTCAGCTGTTCAAATTAATGATGAAAAATAGGAAAGAAAATTCCGCAGCCTGGTTTCGGAATTTCATCATTAATTTCATCATTAAGAAAATCCAAGCAACATCCACCCCTCCCCCAGACTTACAGGACTTGTGTAGTAAAATGGTAGCATCTAATAGTTATATGCCAAGAAGATGGACGTATTGAGCACGGCTAATCATTGAAATACCAAATGTTAGAATATTACGTACACTCTCGCTGACAAAAAATCAACGTACCAAAATGGAAGCATGCAAATCACGCGAAAATTTTATTACATAGACTGAACAAGTGTAGAAGAAGAAATGATTAGAAAAATTGGATAATTTATTCTACAGAAAGGGTTAAGCAAAATGGACAATCTACTGTATGGGATTGTCCGTTTTTGGCCTGCAGATGGTATTCTGAGTATATCTTGCCACTGAACTCCAATTGGCGGGCTAATTCGACATTCTGGCTAGTTGTAGGCCGCATCACGGGCCATAGGACATGTCAGAGTAAAAGTCTCGCGAAATTTGTAGCGTTTGCATAACCTGTCGAAAGGTATTTATTTGCATATGAAGTTTCGTTACGAGAAGTTCATTTTTTCGTGATTTTTCTATTATTTTTGTCAAAGACCGTAGCCATATATCATTTTCAGTCTATGACATTTGGTGCATATTAAAATAAACAACCTGCGTATTAGAACAATTCACAATAATTAACATTTATTTAGACAGTGAAGAATGGTTTTTCAATTGAAAAATGGAAGGAAAAATTCTGCGACCCGGATTCGAACCAGGAACCTCGACGATCATGGCCGATGCCTCTACCAATTGGGCTATCGCAGACACCACGGACAGCCAAGCTGTCTCAAGGTGTCTTAAAGACAACCAAGTTGTCACGGTTGAAAGCCCAATGGGAGACGGGGACCTGGTCCGCAGATCGAGAATTTCTCCACTCCAAACCATCAGAAAGTTGATGAACTCACAA
The DNA here is from genome assembly GCA_023313115.1 of Rhysida immarginata. Lineage (NCBI taxonomy): Eukaryota > Metazoa > Arthropoda > Chilopoda > Scolopendromorpha > Scolopendridae > Rhysida > Rhysida immarginata. The sequence continues at coordinate 488,207 of JAHWFO010081140.1, read as the reverse complement.
GTAAATAATAATAATTATTAACTGAAGATGCGTCTCCAAGCATAGGTAATGATTTTTCAATTGAAAAATGGAAGGAAAAATTCAGATAGCCCAATTGGTAGAGGCATCAGCCATGATAGTCGAGATTCCTGGTTCGAATCCGGGTCGCAGAATTTTTCCTTCCATTTTTCAATTGAAAAATCATTACCTATGCTTGGAAACGCATCTCCAGTTAAAAATTATTATTATTTACTAGACAGTGAAAAATGTTAAATGTTTTTGTGATCTTCTCGAAACCTGAAACAAGTCAGAGGAGACTATTCTTCTCTATACATAATAATAATAATAATAATAATAATAATAATAATAATAATAAATAATAATAATAATAATATTTAAAATCAATATGTGGGGATTAGTTGTGGAACTGTCCACCCAGAGCTTAAAAGTAATGAAATTGTGTTCAACTCGAATTTAGTACATTTTATGGAACACACAAACTAAGCTGAGGAAGACGTTAGCATTTAGGAATGAAAGGCTCAGTACAATGATCTTGCTGTAAAACTGAAGCCTATTTAATCAAATAAAGTGATCGTCAACTTTAAAGGGAGCACACTAGGCGACCTAAAAGAATGGCAAGTTAACTTTTATGCTGCAGACGATTTTCCATTTGACGATCGGTAGAAACAGACGAAGAGCTTTAACTCTCTTCCCGAACCCCACCTCTTTTCCGTTTTCCCTTCTTTCGTCTTCCATATTCTGTCTCTGTCTCTCTCTCTATCTACCTCTCTCTTCTCTCATCTTCTCCTCCTATTAAAGAGTTAAACGTTGATGGTGCGTGACGTGACTATTCCGTTCTCATCAGCGGCTCCCTTATTGCCTTCAGGTAATGTTCGTGCGATAACTGGTTCCATTGAGATCAGAAATACCGTAGTGAGGGGGTGGGGAGAGTTGCGAGGGGAAGGTAGGAAGAGGAATGTGAGGGCAGACTAACGACCAAGGAAGGCCTCAGCCCACTATCTACCCCCTCCGAAGCGATAAACTAAGTTATTCACGATACTGCAGCCCGGTTAATCAAGCGCGACTTCTCTGGGCGGTGATAGAAAATGGCCGACTCATAAACACTCTTCCACCCACGCAACCGATGGAAGGAGGAAAAAAATTAACAACTAATAAGATAACAGTGTTTGCATTAATCTTTCAGTGCGGCTATAAATTACGCGGTATTGAATAAAAAGAGGCGCTCACAAACTTTCCTGAGGTCCTTGTGGAAGTTGCATTCTGAAATTTCCACCCAGAGGTTATGTGGCGTCGCGGTGGTTCGATCGATGGATGAGTCGCTCGAAATAGACGGACACAATGAAAATTTACAAGCAAAACTATCCGATTAATGGATTGAAAAGATAGGAGGAAAACAGATAATGGAAGTTGGTGGCGGAATTTTTGCGCTAATGACGGAACGTATCGGGCGTGAGAAACGACTCTTAAATCTTAATTATTTCCGTTTTTTAATGAGCTTCATATCAAAACACATCGTCAATGATTTTTCTTAAGAATATAAAACTCCAGAAATTAATCAAGGGCGGAATGATTTTTATCCAAACTTGAATTGATTATGTTCAAAGAATCCAATAAAGCGAAAAGTTATAAAGTATGCTCTCGTTTTTCGTTAATATAAATTAGAGAACGAAATTACTTTTTGATTTAGATGATAAATCCTTTGGATTCGGGTTTAAAACAAACCCAAAAAATGTCTTACGTCAGCTTCCCACGAAGACACAGAATCGTTAAATCCATGAATTAATACGTAGACAAAAATTTGCCGAACTAAAGAATAAGCATGTTAATTTGAAAAACGAAATTAGAAAATTCTAATTGCCCTTAAAATAACTATATAGTCAAAGTGGAAGCGTACTGATATGGCAGGCACCTCAACTCGCAGATCGGGAAATCCTCCTTTCTAAACTATCAGAAAGCAGATGAAAAACTCTGTATAACGAAGTAATACATCAATACTGGAGATAATGCTAAAAATGAAAAACGAAATGAAAAATTTCGCAAACCTGGATTCGAACCAGCGGCCACGAGTAGCTTGTGTTCGAGTTTTCATCAGCTTTCTAATGATTTAGTAAGGAGGAATTACTATCTGCGAACTGGTACCTGAACACGTAATAGTCTTAAGAACACTTGGAGAATGCGTTGTTGTACCTGTGTCCGCGCTGACCCAATTGATAGCTAGATACTCGTGGTCTCTGGTTCGAATCCAGGTCGCGGAATTTTTCTTTGCATTTTTCATTTTTAGCATTATCTCCAGTGTTTATGTATTACTTTGTTATAGTTTTTCATCCAAGTCGCGAAACTTTTCTTTCTCATCTTAACATGTTTAGGAAGCAAAATCCGAGATGTGATTTTTGTAGTTAGCGCATTTTTTTCTAACTTCATACACAGGCAATTCCACAATAGTTCCTTTTTAACCTGTTTGCCGATGTTGGAGCATTATCTCCAGTATTTATTTATTATTTTGATAGAACTAAATAATGCAAAACGCCAAGCGAAATTTGGTATATGAAAACTTTCCTAATCTTTTTATGCACTTCGATATGCGTAAAAGCGACGTTACATTCTACGGAGGGTTATAAAATAACAATAAAGCCCATATGATAGAGGAAAAGAGATGATGAGAGCTAATTTGTCTCCTCGGAGCCCACCTACCTTCTTTCGGATTTATTGGCATCAACAGGAAGAATTCCGGGTGCGGCAATAAAAGAATCTAAATGAATGAAACTACATATTTAATAAAAATTTACTACATCACTTTGTGAAATGTTGAGGCCCTTGAAACAAATGAAGCCATACAAAGTCCATGGAAATCGAGACAACGCAGAATTCCATAGAGGTAAACCTCGGAACTCAAAGTCTTCTTTGTTGAAAGAGAAACAGATCCTACTATTACGCCATCACCAGCAAATTTGGCAAGCGGAGGAATACAATAAGGCAGCGTTTCTTAAAAGTGGGTGACCCATTTTTTTAAATTTTTTTTTAAAATTCGCTAAGTATAAATATTCGTATTCATATGCATAAAACATATTGAACCCAATTCACCATGGTTCGGGGTTCTTTGGAATTTTTAACTGTGAAAGGGGGTCGCGAGGCAAAAGGTTTAAGAAAAATTGCAATAAGACATGAAGAATTCGCCGGGCTTTCTCCACGTTCATGTACGATCCTCAGGCTGCCAACGTGTGTGATGAGATTTATTACTCCACGCAATACGTTTCCGTTGCTGTACAATTGTTAATAAAATAAGCAAATACCGTGGAATGGAACTAATTAAAAAGTGAAACCTCTAATCCACAAAGAGGAAAGAAAGGAAATACGTGTCTGGTATTTCCGGTCTTTCCTCCTTGTGGATTAGAGGTTTTGTAGTTCATAGCTATACTGCTGATAACAATCGTGTAATTGTAAATTTAAATCTTGACTCATCAAAATCATGAGGACTGTAGACTATGATCAGATTTCTTATAACTAGATTTTTTTCGGGTAATTTTATGCCCATGATAATGATAATTATACAGAAACGCATCGGTAAAGATTAAACTTACCGTATTGCTATTTCTAGAAGTTTTCCCTCTATATGTTAATTTCCCCTTAATATTAAGGTCATACCATAATCTTGATACCATCTTTTTAAGATATGAATATCAAGTTAAAAGATAGTTATTATAATAGCATTTGCTTCTAAAATAATCTCATTGATTATAGTGCTACTGCAACGGGAGAGAGTAATGTCCTTCTCATATTTATCCTTCTAAAGAAATGCCCGTCGTTTGTTCTCCGTAGCGAAATAGCGAAATATATCCAAGTATGTTTACATTCGTCTTAGAAAAATAAAGAAACGATGATAATACTGGTCTGCGATGAAAGAACTGCAAAGGACTAATTTCAATGTTTTTTGATTTGCTGAACCGATAATGACCTTAGTTTTTCTCCATCACGAGCAATTTTTTATTTTTTTTTGGACAAATCAGTGTGTTGAGTGAGTGAAGAGCAAGGAGAGAGATTTCGACAGGTGCGAAAGACATGATAAGAGACGTTATCAAGGTAAATGAGATGTGTCTATTATGGTGGACTACTTTTAGATGCTAAAGTATGAAACTTCGGATACCCAGAAACAGAAACGGATAAGAAGGATTAACGAAAGGAAGCAAAGGTCTCATAAGCAAGTATAGAAATTACTTCTGAATTATTATACAGGATATATCAAAAGTCTTCATCCGATTTCAAAAACAATAGCCCCACAACCGTCGATCGCAGGTAAACGATCTGCATTCCAATGGAAAGAGGTGATCGTCAAGTGTTGTTGCACGGCCGCTAGAGGCCTTCCAGCTCATCTGAAAGTAAAGCTCTCGTCAGTTTATGGGGCTACTTCAATCGTGGGCACCTCGTTCCCCTGACTTGATTGGTTGTGGTTTTGTGTTGGGGTTTCAAGATCGTGTTTGTGTCTCCCCTACCAGCAAAATCGAATCACAGTCGCCGTAAATGAAGGGACACCAGACGTACTTTAGCAAATATAGGAGAAATTTGAGTATCGAGAGGACATGTGCCGTGCAGCCAGCGAGGATCACATTGAATACTTATAAACTACCATGTCAAAACTTGAGTATATTCTGAGTATTTTGCAATTTGACCCACTTCTATATTTTTAAAAATACATTTTTTTAAAAAAATATAGAATTTAGAAATCAGATGAAGACTTTTGATACATCCTTTATTGTAATTCTCAAAAATAAAGAATATTATATTGTTCTGCTAAAAATGTATTAGTACCGTTCAAGGGCACAATAAATGTTTCTCAGAGACATAACGCTTAATACTCCTGCTACCCATAACGAAATCTTCTATGACAGCTACTCTTCGACTGCAAGAAAACTATACTTGATAACCAAAAAATGGTCATTTTTGGTTTCAGAATGCAAAAAAAGACAACAAAAAAAAACAAACAAAGATTCGTTGAAACATTCCATGCAGTTTTCAGAAAAACGTTTTTGCAAACCTGTGTAATTACAATGAGGGTCTGTATAATTATAAAGAGTCTTCATATTGAAAGAACATGTGTGTATTCTTCCGAAAGCCAACGAATTGAAAGTATTGAAGAGTGGGACATTAATCTTCGATGTTCCTATATAAAGTTTTGCGCCGCGTTTCACAAAGTCATTAAAACCCCAACTTGTTCTCTCCGGCGATTATCGGGTTTTATTTCGATACGACGTTTCATTACGGTGTTCCTACGCCAATGTTTTGATGGCGAATTATATTTTTGAAGCCTGACTTATTTCACTTTTTTTTATCCCCATTAAAGTTCGACAACAGGAAGTCGAATCTCGTCGGTTTCAACAGAGCATGCTAGCAAAAGGAGGTGCGCATTTTGAAGGATTTCCTCGACGACAGCCGACACACTTTATCATTGATTAATTTTTTTTCCGATGATGAGGGGGTTTCTGGTAGAGGTGGGGGTTTCTTTTTTAAACCTCTGTCATAGTTCGTGCGTCGGAAAAAAAATTACTCCTTGCAAGGGGGGACGGGAATTAGCGGAGGAAGTGAATGGCGTCGTTGCGTGGCGGAGCCGTCAAACAAAAGCGACCGTCGACGTCACGTCCATTGGATTGGTGCGTCGTCAACGGGGAAATTACTTCATCATTCGATAATGAATTGGCATGTGAAAAGCTCGCACTAATTATTTGGAAGTACGTCGCGTGAGCGCACTCTTGCGGAAAGACGCAGGCAAACACTCCCTCAACACAGCCCTCCCACCTAACTCACTCGAGGACAGAACTTTTTTTTCCGAGAAAACTCTTTTGTTAAATCTTTAATCCCTTCCAAGTCACCATTTCTCTCTTTCTCCGTGTTTGCCAATCGATAACGTATCGAACACTTTGACTGGGCGCCGAGGCCATGTCATCTTCCGCCTTCTTAAAGGGACGAAGGAAATCGTTTATTGCGAGCGAAGTAATTTCATAGGAAAATCGATGAGAAGAAAAAAAAAAGAGAGAGAGAGAACCGGTTGGAAAAAGTTTTGAGGCGCACCCGATAAGAGACGGGAGAGGAGGAAAATTCTTTGGACAAAGGAGTTTTGTGTCGCTCCTGATTGGTGTCGGCTTTCACCGTCCAAAGCATTTCAACCGAAACGGTGAAAAGTCGAAAAAAACACCAAGAGGAATTGGAGCACGAAAATTCTTCTTGTTACTCGTAGAAAAGGTTTTTGTACCCTTCGACGCGGGTCCTTATGTAATTACTTCTAAAATGTGTTCGTCAAGTTCCAAAATTGGAGAAGTTCTTGAATAACAGTAATTTTAAGCCAATTAATATTTCATGAAAATTAGATCGAAATGAGGCACTTCTATTCACATTGACGTCCCCTATGAAAGATAAGCGGCGAATCAATATGAAGAGTCCATATAAAAAACGGGGAAGGAAACTTAAGAAAAAATTCATAAAAATACTATTTTTCTGATCATTATTCAAAGTGTGTCTAAAAGTATCATTTTCTTTTAATCAGCATCATAAATGTCGTTTTCCTCTTCCATATTTTATCAAATTTACTTCCAACAGTATACTGGAAAATTTCTCCATAAAGTTTATTCGTGTTGGTTTAGCATTCCAACAATCCCCAAGACAAAACAGAAATTTCGCTCAAAGTCAGCAATTTTACATCGAACACTACCCCATAACCTTGTTAAAACTTTATTTACTCGAACTAAAGTAAATCAAATGGAATTTTTATAATTTAAAAGTTGGCGGGCGAGCTCCATTCCCTTTCCCCCGAGAAAGAGGAAATGACGTCCGCGAACAAAATTCTCTAACGGCCAACTGTCAAGTTAATAATGACTGAACTGGCTGAACGTTAAAATAAATATGATTTAGATATTCTATTTCCCTTATTTAACCTCCCCAAAAGCAGAAACTTTTACAGTTAAAAATGCAAAGTATTGAACATCCGATGGTCCAAAAGTCTAGCGTATGGATAAATTACGTCTAAGAAATGTGAAAATCGATGTAGCTCCGAAATAAATAGAAGATGCAATGATAAGGTGTACTGCCTAAATTTTATTATAAAAATATTACAACAAGGGAAGGTACGATGTTCTTTAAATCTAAGCACTTGTGATTTTCCCCGCAAAGACCTCCCAGAATATCCTTAGAATAAGTCATAACTGCAAACAGATTAACCTAAATTTTAGATTCCTAAATAATATATGAAGCGGAAGAATGGAGCTATTAATTGGTTTAACCATGTCCGTCTGTCTGTAGGTCCCTTCAAATTTTCTACATTTTTGATGTAGAAAGTTGAAATTTGGGACGTAGTTAATCATGGGAATGTCCTCCTTCACCATTTAGTATGATTTTGTTTGGCTCACTGGGGTTGGAGTTACGGGGGTGGGAGGGGACTAACTGGTCTGCTTGATACAGGATGTCCGGAAATAAATGGTAAATATTCATACATGTGAGAGAACATGTATAAAGAAGCATTTTTATTCCTATGAACATGGTGTCGCAAGCCAACCCCCACAGAGATACAGGGGGATTAAAGTAGGTTGCGCTGCCTGATTGTTGGCGTCCCGCGAGCGACTAGGCAATGTGGTGCAGCCCACATTGGAGCCTACAGACATCAGTACTCACGGGCTCTTAATAACTGTGAGGGTTCAGGTACTAAGCTTATTTGTGAAATGGTCCTGATTGTGTAAATGTATGCAAATCAATACGTGTGCCACGACTCCAGTGACATTTATGGTATTAAAGGTTTGTGGAGTGACCTGACAGGGGTAGCCATTCGAGCTTACATTGACATCTCTTGAACAGACGTGGGCTGCACCACATTGCCTAGTCGCTCGCGGGACGCCAACAATCAGGCAGCGCAACATACTTTAATCCCCCTGTATCTCTGTGGGGGTTGGCTTGCGACACCATGTTCATAGGAATAAAACATGGAGATTCCTCTAGACAAGATCTACCGAGTGGTTATAATTAAAGTTCCCCGCTTCTGCGCGGGCTGCCACCAGGGGAAAAAGTGGCGCAATGCGTCTGTGAACAATCAACCTGCAGAGGTCACCATGCCATTGGGAAAGAAAGAAGGTCTGCTCCTGGTGAAGCTGTATTACCAGAACAGCAGCAATAGTGCAACAGCACTGTGAGAATATCGGCATGTGAAAATACTGTGAACAGGGCCTATGATGGCGAGAGGTTTACGAAAGATGATGCAGAAATTCGAACTGAAAGCCAAAATTATTCGTCATGTTGCAGCTATTTCACGGGAGACACTTCGTGCTACTGTTGAGCACGCTATCCTGCGCTTCCAGCATGTTATCGACAGCATGCCCTCTAACAGCATTCCTACCGCCTATATATGATCTTGCAGCGCCACTTTTCCCCTGGTGGCAACCGTATGCACTATTAAATTTTCCATTGGAATTCTCTTCCCCATGCTCTGCATATACTATCCGTGCAATAATGCGACTGCAGCCAGCGCAGAAGTAGGGAACTTTAATATAGGGAATATCTGATACATTACTAAGAAGTTTGGGCCAAATAATCCCAGTGGGTTCGGAGTTATGTGGGTAGCAGTCACGTGGTCTTTAGAACTATTAACGTTTTCAAATTGCAACATATGGCATGTGACATGTCATTCGATTGGAAATAAGAAACGAAAAAAGATAAGAGCTTCTTTTATATTCCCAAATACTGCTTTCGAGAAAATCAATGTTTTGATTTTTAAAAATGGAAGTTAAAAAGTGCGGCTCCAAAGAATAACACACACATCCCCCCCGGGCGGGGGCGCGGAGTTAATTTCTTGTTATTATTGTTGTAGATGATTTCGAAAAATTCAAACACGGCTAATACAGAAGCCAATCCTCAGAGGCGGACCCAAAATAAAGGCCAAGTCCAAGAAGCTCAAATAAAAGAAGGAGAAAAAGTTATATGCTGGTGGAAGTATTAATGTTTAGGAATTTTCTTATTAAGTGACAAGCATTTAGGATTGTGGTTTTCTCTAAGATTTTGTATACGTTTGGGTTGATATTCAGAGTTATCAGGCTTTTGTGTAATGCATTGCTATTTTTTTCCATGATACGTATCACAATCCTAAAAAGGTTGATCTGTATCGAAAAAGTTAACGAGGAAAGAGCTCAGCTGAAAAACATTCATGACAGTGCCTTCCTGGAAGATCTGGCATCATGTTTTGAATAATATGGATAGTTGATGATATTTTGGACCAATTGATTATATCTTCAATGTATGACTTTCAACAGTAAAAGAACATCATAGAATTTCACATTGAAGACATCAAAATCAAAATAAATTAATTTAAGAAAAAGAATAAAAAAATTATATGGACATTTTGAGACTTCATTTGACAATTTACTATAAATCAAAATTTAACCAATTTTATTTTAATTTAATAATATAAGAAATACAATTAAAGTTTGGTTTTCTTGTTTTTTGTGTTGAGGTTCATTAAAATGTTATACATCACGAATATTTATAAATTTTATCAATTACTATAACTCTGTCAAAATAGAATTTATGTCTTGTGTTCTCTAAGGCAGTGTCTGAAATTTATTATTATTAAAGTTCGCATTCTACATAATAAATAATCTGAGAGTAAACTCAAAATAGAGCAGCGTCTTTTTATTAGAAGAAAGAGGTCCCTAAGGACTGCTAGGTTTAATTACTTAATAATAGTCAAATAACATTTTTTTTTCAAGTATTTATTTAACTAAAGGATAGACGGATGTAGAAGAAAAGAAGGACGACACACAAGAACCCTGGAATAAAAAATGAAAAATTAACACAATGCCGAGTCTTACCACCCTGTGTTGATTTTTCATTAACTAAACGGTAGGGATATTTACATGTTCCAAATTGATTTCTAACAATTTTTTGCAGCAAGACTATTAAACTTTATATGTGAAAGCTTGTTGAGGAATACTTCTTCTCGTGGATAAATTACAATCGCTTCACTCGTGCCGTCAACTCTCTTTTCAAAGTGGAACAGACATTAGACAAAATGTTAGTATTAAAATTATTCTATGAAACTCCTGACTTGGTTTGCGACCAAGGAGCTGCGCTTCAACCTTTGCTCATAGGACATGTATGCTAGCGAAATGTTTCCAGGTCCACGGTGGCTTAGTGGTCAAAGCCACTGTTTAAAGTGTAATCCCTGGTTAAAGTCAGGCCTTGGACATTTCTTAACTATTTTTTGTATTTAAAAATTTCAATGGGGATCCAACATTGGTGAGGAACAACAATGTAGAACTTCCCTGCATTACAAGAACACTCAGGCGGAAGCACTCCGGCCTCTTCACATCTTTGTGTAGATATTGTAAGGAGAAAGTGTGAGGTAATCTTTTTCATCTTTATGTCTTGATTGTTCGTTTTCGATTAATGTGTAGTAGTATGCGAGAAGTGAGGGCGAAACTGCTACACATAAACAAGGCATATATCGCACAAGTACTGTAGTTTTCCTTTTTTCTGATAACTTTAATCTCATTTCCAAATTTTCTTAGTTCATTACATGCTATGAAGAAAAAAAAATCCCTCAGAATCTGAAAATTACACCTTAGACTTCAAAGACGAATCCATTAAAAATAACCATTCCTCGAAGTTACGGAACTCGGAATTGCAAAATGCGTTTTATGCAACAGACTGATGAAGTCGTGCCACTCTATTTGCTGTTGCTCCAGAGTCCGTGACTCGTCTTCATTAAAACTAGCTGCGAGCTACACTGTACATCCTTCCCAAATAAATCACATAGACGCAAATTCCATTTCTTCTTATGCTGATGAAGAGATAACGCAGAAACCAATATGAAATTTGCTACGGTTCGATCGACGTGTTGGGATAGACGATAGGGTCTGCTCGCATGTGACGTCGACTTTCTCGTCACTAGACAGCGTCATGCGTTTTATAGCAATTAATCCAAATCATTCGACTTAATGTGATATCAATAATGAGGGTGAGAGGACCGTGAACCTCTTTCTAATCTAAATTAGTCATAGTTTTTTTTTATGGCCGCCAGCTTCTAATTGGGATGTTGTATCTTCATATGGTGACTTCTTCGAACTTTTCTCCTAATAATGTAAATTATCCCCCAGCTAATGGTTTGGTTATAAGCTCTCGAACAAAAACCGTGCGTACAGAATTAATGTCCAATTTCTATTACTTAACATTGTTTATTTAATTTTTTTGCAACGAAGTTCAACAATTGAAATTGGAAACTTAATTGGACATGGGTCTGTCGTTAGATAGGCTGTAGGGCTTTCCCTTTCTTTTAGAGATTTTAATTTTATCATTAATCTGTTTTCTCGAATGTTTGTTTTCTTCTCACAATATTCGGGTCATCAGTCATTTTTAGTGCTTCTTAATCATCTCTTTCTTGTCGGGATTACGTTAGACCTAACTAGCCTCCCTCTAGCCTAATTAGCCTACCTCGGACTTCTGTTCTAGAAGAAAACGTCAGCAAGGAGGATATCGAAACTGATCCGTTATGGTAGCTTTTGGAAGGACTTCTGCCAAAAAATATTTATTCAAACTATAGCTCATTTTATGCCTAATTTTACTGTTACATGAAGTTAACTTGAGAATGTAAGCAAGCTTCAAATCTCATTGCCGAATTCTTTTTCTATACTTCCTCCATAATCCTCTTTATTAAAATGAGTTCTTTGAAGACTAAATCATTCATTCATTAAATACCAACTCACCATTAAAAATAATAAAAAAGTATTAAAAAATTTAAATAATCAAAAATACAAAAATAATAAAGACTTATCAAAGAAGATAAACTTTTTCTTAACGTATGAAAAGCTGATAGTATAATTAACTAACCCAGAAATTGCGCAAAAAATTATCTTACAAGGTCACATGAAAATGATTTAGACCAGTGATTCCCAACCTAAGGGTCGCCGAGCTTATTTTTATTTGCATTTATTTTTATAGGAAATTTAGAGACCTTTTACTCTGTTATGTACTGTACTACCTGTTAAGATGCCTTTTTTTCCAAATGAGACAGAAGGTCGCAAGCCACTTCACTTTTAGAAAAGGGGGTTGCGATTTAAAAAAGGGTGGGAATCACTGATTTAATGTTAGTTCCTTTAGGTTGTCGGGAAAGTCAGGACGCATTTTTGCAATAGATCCTTCTATGAACAAGTTCTTCTATGAACGAGGAATCATGAAGCTAGCAAAACGGACAATGTATCATTGATTGATCTTTATTTTTCATATATAAATAAATGATCTATGAAAAATAGAAAACTACGTCACGACTTTTCCAACAACATAATAGTATTGATTTCACCGAAAAAAAAACCATTCCCACCGTCCAGGAATGGTTTTTGCCCGGGAATGTAGTTTTTCCATAATTACAATTGCACGTACAGGAAATTGAATTTTTCTTTTTCACCGAAGGTAATCTTTGACGAAAACGATAAGGAGCATAATACATAAATAAGCAAACACTTGCGACATCATTACTTTGACAGGGGTTTATGTGAATAAATAAGCATTGGAAAACTGGAATAATGGAAAAGTTTCACCAGAAAAAAAGTTTTTCCCCTTCTCTCGATCATTAATGGACTCTCAAATATTCCGAGTGAATACTCTACTTTGCTTTTAACAGCCAAAACTTACCTCTCTCTCTCTCTCTCTCTCTCTCTTTCTTTCTTTCCATCAATTTTTTATCGCACCTAAGGCCAAGTCCAATCTATAAAAGTGGGCGCTAAAACATCAACTACGGTAATACACAGATTAGTAATTAAAAATTTAAAAATGTCTTGAAACTGTGGACACTATAATTATAGAAGGAAGAAACAAGCAACAAACCACAAATAAATATTTTAATGATTCGGATGTACATTTCGATGTCAACGCCACCTCTATCAGCAATTAATGTATGTTGCCATCTGATGCACAATTCGCTGATGAAGGTGCCATTGCCATCGAAAGGTATAGTCAAACCGTAAAATCGAGACCCCTAACTTGAAAAACAATTACCCAAAAAAGATGTGCAGAGATGATAATTCTTGGACGGGAGAAGTAGAAAATAAAGACCGCTTTTATTTGCTTAGCGATTATTCCACTCAGGGCTCTAGATCTTGTGTTTTTACTATACATCAGAATCATTAAACAATTCTTTGTGGATTGTGATTTTTGGTCGGTCGTTCTTTTACCAATTTTTTTTCGAATTTTTTGATAGAGCATCAAAATGTAAGTAAAAGTTATATCAGGGACACTTGTCCTATCTATTTGGGAACATGCCTAAAATGGAGATCAATGTTTGGCCAAAATTTTAAGTATCTGATATTAAATATGTTGATCAATCAAATGGTATTTCACACTAATTTCTAATGACTATTTCGATCAATGAAATGACTTTTCCGCTATGTTTTGCATCAGATGGTCCGGAAATGTGATTTAATTGAACAGGAATAGCCATTAGATTGACTAGAGTGAAATAGCCATTGATTGAATTAAAATAGTGACCAAACTTTGACCGCCATTTTGACTATGCTCCTGAATAGATAGACCATGTGTGCGCTTTAAAACTTGTACTTATTTTTGATGCTCTATTCGGAGGTGAAGTCAAAATCAGAAAATTTGAAAAAAAAACCTGGTTTTCACTTTTATTATCGTTCTGACAATGCAGTACCATAAGCATTCTTGGCTGGTTTTATTCTCACCATTTATGGTAATACACCTTCGATAACGAGGATACTTGCTGTATTAAAAAAATGTATCCCTAAAATGAGGGTAATCATACGTATACGGTTTTAATTGAATGAAAATAGATGGAAACAGGAAGGAAAACATCCGCAACATGGATTCGAGCAAAGAACCACAAGCATCCGACTCACACGGGGTAGTCGACGAGAAAGACAGGCCTGGGTCGAGTTTTTGAACTTGAGATTGCGGTTTAGTAAACATCGCTCATACGACAAAATTGCGTATTACCATTGGAAGGCTTTGATATTACGCAATTTTGACGTATGAGCGAAGCTTACTAAACCGCGATCTCATGTCCAAAAACTCGACCCTGGAAGCGGAAAAGTCACCTGGCCATCGGGTTGCTAGCAACAATCCAACCTTCATTGTTTCCAACAAACGGAAAAGCACTGATTGTTAACATCCAAGATGGAGACAATGAAGGTTGGATTGTTGCTCGCACCCCGATGGTCAGGAGACTTTTCCGTTTCCAGGCTTGTCCCTCACGTTGGCCTTGGGACACGGGTACTTATGTCATCTACGTATCCTTATAGACAAGTTGTCACCGGGCAGTCTTCATGACAGAGCAGGAACTCGATCCCACAGCTGGGATCTTTCCTTTCCTTTTAAGCCTCTTTATATAGGGCGAAATTTAGGGCTCAATTGGTTAGACCCACGGCAACTCAATTGAATAAAGCGGTGAGTCGACTCATGGTCGGATGTTCATGGTTTCTGGTTCGAATCCATGGTCGGATGCCGATTGTTTCCATTCTGTTTCCATCTATTTCCATACGCTTGAGTTTTGCAGTATATCTGCTTAGAACCAATTTAAATTTTTTTAATATTTTAACAGAAGTTTAGATTAAAGAGACTTCTTCTTAAGAAAGAAAATATTTCTAATATAAGAGGAAGTTCTGTTTGGGTTCTGTATTTTCTTCTGTTCGGGGATGGACAGTCCTCGTCGGCTGTTGACAGGGAATTGGCAACCGACACAAAGGGGCGACTCGAGAAAACCGACGAGTTCCCGTCCAATCCAAAAAAAAAAGGAAACTGGACTCATTTTTTGTATCAATAAACTATAAACCCCAACAAAAGGTGGCATCTACTTCGTACAAGTTTCGGTTACACGCTCGGGGGGGAAATAGAATTTGGAGCCGTAAATGTTTTCAGGGAGGAGTTGAAGTTAAACCCCCCAACAAGGAAAAAGTTACGACGGACAGACAAATAAAAGGGAAAGGAAGGGGAATAAAAAAGAAATATTTTCCCCGTGGAAATTACATCGTCTATTTAGGGGTCCGAGAGAAAATAATAGGAAATATTTTCTCGACTCCTCCACATTGACAAAAAAATAAATTTTCCTGAGTTCCCACTCGATTTTCTATTTGCTTTCGCTATTCCTCGAAGAAGGATTAATTTTGAAGAGAAAATAAAAGTCTCATTTTCTTAACGTCTTATATTTCGCGACTTTTTAAATTTAAACTCAGACGTCTGCTTCTCATCGCCGGAAGAAACTAAAGTTACTCTTTTACGTCATTATTTATTTTTCCATAGCGGGCAGCGAATGTTCCTTGTAAATTTATTTACAGAAGTTAAAGAAAATTCAAAACTAATTCAAATTTGTTTGAAAAACAATTGTTTAAAAAAAAAAAGATAAACATGGGTTGTTTGTTGTCTTTTTTGAAATTTTCATGAAATCCTTGAAGGCTGGAAGAACTTTTTCATTTTTATTTGATTAATTAGAAAACATTTAAGGCTTAAAAACAGATGAGAAGCGCTTTCGGAATACGATTTGCATATCATTATCGTTCCGACGAGGGAGGGTAAACTGTTGTTTGCGCTGGCGATGGGAATCGAGGCTTTATTCCCTTAAAAGTAACGAAATTATCATTTACTAGGGAAGCAGTTTTGCTAAAATGTGAATATAAATGGAATACATTGTCTATATAAGTAGCAAAGATGGAATAGATTCTGGCTGCAACAAAAATAAAATGGTATTTATTTCAAGATACGTTACAACCAAGACTATGGAACCAACATACACCAACGATGTTTTTGAATCAATATTTTCTTCTAGAGATGATTTTATGGCCAACCATGACTAAATCGCTCTATCAGGTTTTTTGATATAAATCTCCAGAGACTATTGTACTGTCCGCGCGCCACGAGAAGACCGCTGCATTGCTTAATGTGCTCGTATGCAACCTCGAGATAAAGAATTTACGAAAGGTGGTTCGAGAACGGGTTTCGATGGCTTTAATGGTGGTGTTGATCCCCGTTCCCAGGAGAGGAGGAGATAGTTGGATTTCCTTAGCTGCTGCTGGGAGTGTATTTTTGTTTACAAATTTTGAGAGCGGGTTCCTCCAACACCACCTCTACTCAAAGCCTGAGCGCGAAAATGCAATACATTGTTACATCACCTACGGTCGAAATTGTCCCTACCGAAGGTGATGTAACAATGTATAATTTTTCCGTGAGCAGGCTTTCTCTCTAGGCGGTATTGGTTCCTCACACTAAAACAAGATACATAGATTTTGAGCTGCAATCCATCAACGGAAGTTTGCAACCAACCAGATGGCTGATATCTACCAGGGCAGATGGATAGGTAGAAGAGGATCAGTTCCATGGTCTGCAAGTTCCCTCGTCCTCAATCCTTTGGATTTTCATCTGTGGGGGAAGGGGTACCTAAGACAATTGATTTATGCAGTCGACATTCCTAATAGAGACGATTCATCAACGTGTCATGGAAACCATTCGGCACCATCTGGGAGTATTTGAACGAGTGGAAAAGTCAATGATTCGAAGAGAGTATGTGTGTGTGAATGGACATTTTGAACATTTTTTATTAGTTTCTAAGATGAGGTATAACGTATGCTTTCAAAGGATTTTCGGACATATGTTTATATGGACTATGTTTCTTGTTTAGGTGTGAGGAACCCGCCCTCAAATTTCTAAACATATTTTTGATACACTCTGTATAGTTTGATTGTCTGTGTGTCTTCTCAAGCTAAACCTGAATCAACCCACTGTTGAATGAAAACCTTACTTCGAAAAAAAAAAAAAAAAAATTCTACTGCAAATTGCGAATCCCCAAACAAATCGTACAAGTGAGTTTGGCACGTTCCTGGCGAGTGGTAACGCTGACAGAAGTGGTAACGTAAGATCTAGAACTTACAAGGGAATCCCACACAGCCTTTCCGTGCACTTTTTCTTGCGCGCAAGCACACCGTGGAAGCGATAGCGTTGCGCGGCAGCGGAGCGCTCCGGAAGTAAGCAGAGTTCAACAAACATGGCGGTAAGACGGAAAGCAAAATCGTTAGCGGCAGTCGCCAAAGAATTGCAGTTAGAGCACTGTTATTAAGCATATAACCTTAATTTTGCTGTACAATTATTCGTCTCGAAATAATTTATTAGATGAAGTAAGCATCCATGAATACTATTTTTATTTAAAATTATAAAATACCGCGATACATACTCACCAACGCAACGATTACTCGACGTTGCACATGAAGCCAGCCGCGTGTTTGATTATCGAATTATACTTAATAAAATGAAATAATAAATTAAGAAAATGATTATTAATTACTCTACACATTTTTTACTGTAAAGCAGTTAGCTACTTGTAATAATCTATTTTTAAAAACTAAGCTTTGTTTAGAAACTTGAGAAGCCATTCAATTGTTGTCTGCTGCTGTCGTCTTCCGTTGATTTCATGTGAAGTGGATTCGTGCTCTTTGCTGAGTAGTGGAAGAAAGAAGTTCCGTTAAGCACATTAATATACAAGCCCGCTTTAACAATGAAGTCCTTGTATGGCTATGTGTGCACAAATTTTTTTTCGTTTTCGCGGTTTATTTTGAAAGAAACAAAATTTCGCAGTTTCTTATTTTGCAAGCATCTCTAGTAGCTTCAGATGAGTAACATATTTGAATTTGGTGGAAATCTGTGACATACATGTTCGAGGGATTCCGTTGTTAGAGTGGAATGGTCGATTATCTTAAAAAGGGGAAAACGGGTGATAGTCTGATGGGGGGAGTTGCACTGAAAAGTCTGATCTGCACTCGAATGAACCACCCTTATAGGTTGTGAAGTCACTTTTATTTTCACTTCTCTTTCCTTTTAACGTTTTTAAAAATTAAGCTCTCTCAGAAATGACTTATGATTTCCTATTTCCCCGGTCTAGAGATATTGAATTCTTTAATTAAAAGAAATAGAAATAAAAATAAATAATAAAAACAAATGATATATAAAAGTCACCTGATGTGAACGAAGGTCTTGTGGAGCTTATGTAGATCTGGTTTCGTCCACTTCATTATTTGTATTTCTCCACATCGGATGACTTTTATTTATCAATTGTTTTTATTATTTATTTTTATTTCTATTTCTTTTAATTAAAATGGAGTTCCTGTTTTTAATTAATCAAAAATCAAAATAAATACATTATATAATAGAAATAGAATGATCCGTTTGTTTATATGAATGACTGACTGTGAATTCCTTGTGGATAGTTAGATAATATAATCATAAAATAAAATTTAAAAAATTAATGAAAAGTTCATCTATTTATAGATTTTGAAGTGTTAGAGGGTTGAAGGCTTGAAGTGGAACAAATGTAGAGAGATGTCCTGATGAAAGAGTAGTTGATGCTTGGAGAAATAAAGGAAGAACTGATGCGGTAAGTTGAAAGTCGAAGCAATTTTGGAGATGTTATTTATAAGAATAGTTGACTGCGTTGATTGGTAGATGAAGTCTGGAAGATAAGTTGACAGTTGAAGCAATCTTGGAGAAAGAAATGTTATGCAGAAGAAAATGTGATTTTTGGAACCACACAAAAATCATCAACACCGAAGAAATTTACAAAAAAAAATTAATTAAAGAAACAATAAACATCATAAGCAAGAAAAATAACCTAGCAAAACCTCCAATAGAAATCGATAACAAATGGAAAATACTTTTAGAAAAATAAACAAAATTGGAAATTATCCTAACAATACACAAAATCAACAATTAAACAAACACAACTTTAATATTCCAATTCTCATTATCTATTCTGTTTCACTTTATTCAAAAAAATCAAACTGATGATAAGAAAGGTAATTCTCGAAAACGTTATTATAAATCAAAATTACACCATTCCAATCATAAAGATTCTTCTAGTCTCCATCTACCAGTTGCCGGCCAGGTGGCCGAGAGGGCTAGGGCGTAGGCTTTCTAGTTCTCGAGTCCGCCTGGTTGTGGGTTCGAATCCCGCCGTGGGCATGGATGTTTGTGTTTGTCCCGGTCTGCATACAGATATAACTTGTGTAAAAGGCGCAAAATGACCTAAGTAATCGACGCCAAAAATTTCTAGAACTCTCCCATCTACCAGTCATCACATTCAACTATTTTTCAGAATAACATTTCCTTTTCTAAGATTGCTTCAACTGTCAACTTATCTTCCAAGTCAACACATTCAACTGTTCTTATACATAACATCATATTCAAAATTGCTTCGACTTTCAATTACCACACCACTTCTTCCTTCATTCCTCCAAGCATTAACTACTCTTTCATCAGGATCTCTCTCGACATTTGTTCCACTTCAAGCCTTTAACTCCTCAACATTGGTGAACTTTATTTCATTTATTTTATTTTATTTTATCTAACTATTCACAATCATTCAAATAAAAAATCAAAATAAATTCATTTAAGGAAAAATTGAAAAAAATTGGATAGAGAATTATAGTAACTAAATAAAGTAATAAATAATATTAAGAATAGTAAATAATTTTTTGTTCTATTGTGTTTTGGTAACGTTTTAATTTAATCAAAATACAAGTGCTGAAAACTGATTGCAAAATGCGAGGTTAAAAAAATTGCTGTTCTCATCTGACAGTTAAGCATCCGAAAAGTTGCTACACGAATCTAAATTAAAATTTTTCAACAGTGATTTGCTACAGTTTGGAGGTCAACTTTTACTTTTAAGTGGCGTTGCCTGAACATGGAAGAGTTAAAATATTGTTATGTCGTCTTGAGGGTGCCGCAGCGACGAAAAAGACAAGCTTGGGCCAACACCGAAGCCCACGCGATCTTTACAAGCCGTGGCACTGATTTTGTGACATCATGCAAACAGTTGGATTTTGTGACGTCTTGCAGAAAGAAATTTAAAAACAAAATCAGGATATTTAAAATTTTAACTAAAATGATTTATTAAAAAGGTAAATGACCCATGTTTGGCATTAATGCATTTTATTCTACTGTATTTACTTAGTTATCTAAAATACAAACTTCATATTTAAATACGTCACGAAAACCGATGGGATTTCAACAATGCCAAGTGACGTAGTGCCATGGCTTTGTATAGATCGCGTCGGCTTCCTGACCACCGAGAGAGAAGGCCTCCGCACTGAAACTGAATACATTGTTGCATCACATAGATAATGCATTGTTATTCGTATTTCTACCAATAATAAGCCCTGAATTTGCAGTATCTATGATGATGTAACAATGTATTCAATTTCATTGCGAAGGCCTTCTCTCTCGGTGGTCACGGTCGGCTTCGCCAACACCTCCTCGAAAGAAAGTCAAACAACTGAAACGTCATACATTGTTACTTCACCATATTTCGACCATTGTTAACCGCATTTCTACCAATGATAAGCTTTAAATTTGGTCGACTTAAGATGATGTAATAATGTATGGCTTTTCAGTTGTGAGGCTTTCTTTCTAGGAGGTGTTGCCTGGGCACTCAAAAGTCACCTGATCGCAATAGTCTGAGCAACAATCCAACCTTCATTGTTTCCAACAAACGAAAAAACATTAATTGTTAAAATATAGAATGGATGACATTATTTTAAATTGTCAACATTCCACATAAATTAGAGCTTACACTAAGAGATGGAGACAATGAAAGTGGATTGTTGCTCAGACTACTATGGTCAAATGACTTTTGAGTGCCCAGGCTTATCTTTCCAACGTCACCTTAAAAACAAGCGAAGCCAACGAAAAAGACAGGCCTCGAAGCGGAAAAGTCACCTGAGCATCTCGCGTGTACATGGTATTTCATTCTTGATCTACCTTTCTGAATCACCCTGTATACCACCCCGATGGTCAGGTGACATTTCCGATTCCAGGCCTGTCCTTCTCGTTGGCCTCAGGTTATGTTATTACAGAAGTAAGTTCAACATCACATTCTTAGTGCTTCAACAATACTTTATTGATGTCATGTTCAGGCCTGGTAGTTTAAAGAAGGTCCTGTTTATATTGACTCCAGCGCTTGCCATGCCAGATGCATGAATAGTGCCAACTTGGAGCAGGAGGCAATTATTTTTGTATCCTACCCATTCTTATTCTTTCTATGAGAAGGCAAATAATTTTTCCAAAAATCATTTTTTTACTAATGATTCATCAATCCTATAATTCCTTCAGAATCCAGTTCTTTATGTAATGTTCTTGTTTGAATTCCCCATTGTTACAGCAATGGGATGTTTGAAAAGCTCTATTGTTTTTTTCATGAGGACTGTCATTTTCACTCCACAATTGTTTTTCAATTATTGTGTTTATTTCAGGTTGCTAGATATTTAACTGTGCAAAGACAAGCAAACGAACAGACAAACATATTTATATTAAAGTAAGCGCACTAGTAATTGACACTTTTAGCCATAAAAAAGAGGTTTCGCTCTAAACTTTACCTCCTCAACACTTAGGCTTTTAAATAAACACCAAACAAACGCAACGGGACTATGCAGAACAAAATCGGTCATCTGGAGATTTGAGCTACAATGATGACAAAATTTCTCACTGTACCCATAAGTGCTCTCATAGACATAATTTTGAATGGTGCTATGGGAATCTTATATGTATTTCGGCAGTTTAAAGTGTGAAATGTCAACTATTAATGCACTGTCAACTATAAATGGGTTTGCCTTATATAAATATTAGAAAAATCTTTTGTAAGACAGAATTTAATAATTCGAGAGTCTCTTTCTTCCTGCTAAGTAAATTTCTTGATCCTAACTCATCCGGTTAACTCTCATTTTCTCTTTTTCCCTTCTTCGCCGTGTCCCATAAAGTCGTCCGGATATCTTTATGATGATGCTGGATTCCTCTTTTTCCTTTTTTCTTCCTCCTTCCATGTCTTCTTCATCTTACTTTTTTATGTTTCCTGTTGGAGAAGCGAGTTCTTTTCGTCTGGCTTTCGCCGATAACACACTCTTGTGGAAACCGTGAACAAGTCAAAAAACGCAAAGGAAGCCCACAAATCTGTGCATGCACAAGTTTAAAAAGAGTAGAATCCATTTTTCTTCTCTTTATATTTTATAATTTATATTTTCGCCAACTTTATTTTATTACAAAATAAACTCAAATGGGCAGGAAAAAGTCATCGTCAGACCTATTTCAATTTCCCTACATTCGAAATGCGTTCTTTTTTTTGTATAGTAGTGTACTTTGTGAAAAGAAAATATCGTTAACGTTTTTCCCCTCTTTCTCTCTCTCTCTGCTTATTTATTTTTCGCACTGGAGATGGTTTTTACGTTGCTGATAACAATGTTTGCTTATTTAAATTTTAACATCCTTCCCGACTTGTTTTATTCTTGCTATCTTGTTAAAACGGCGAGATTCAATCGGAGTGCCAAAAGGTAATTAAAATGCAAATGGCGCCCGATATCATTTGCCTTGGTCGGGTGGAGGAGGAAAGGAAAATGAAGGAAAAGGGTCTCTCTTTTATACCTTAACACCTCCCTTGTTCTAAAGGAGGGAAATTAAGAATGTAATCGAGGTACTGACACGAGCAACGACGACTTTAAATAAAAAAAAAAAGAAAGAATTTTTTCCGTCTCTCTTTTCTCAGTCTTTATCGTATCCTAATTTGGACGTCGCATTTTCCCTTTATCTGTAATTTCATCTGTTCACGTTTGTTATTTTGAAAGGAAATCTACATATGATTGAAAAGAGGAATGCTAAGTTGAAGAACGGGGAAATGGATAAAAGGTAGAATTTCAATGGAGTTTGGCGGTTGTAGTCTCGAGTAAGTGTTCTAGTAAATTTCCCAATGGGAGGGAAATGGCGTTGCTTTTGGAGGCGCTCAATTTTTATGGCGTAGACGTTGTTAAAATGTAAAACGTTGCTCATTTGAATATATCTGTTAAAAAATGTTTTCAGTTTCAGGGGAACATCGTATTTATTTTGGTCGATACCTTCTCTTCCGACATTAATCTAGAGAAGCAGCCGCATCTTTCATTTATTTGCCTAACGAAATATTAACAAACAAAACGGCTCCATCACTTGGTCGCAAGTAAAGCTCTTTCGCAGGCCTTGATTAAACGCTATAAAACGCAACCGAAACGTCTGAATATTTTTTGGCCTAAACTTTATTAAGGAGGAGGGAACAACTTTCTCTTTTCTTTCGGGGATTTTGTTTAAAGTTAGAGCAAGAAGTGGGTTGTGTTTATCAAGTGGCGGGCGTTTAGCTGGGGTGGAATGGCCGGTTGAGTGGCGCCAATGGCCCGACGTCTTATTCGAACAATTTCCAGGGAGAAGATGGAAACCACCTCACGTAACGCACGGGGAAATTGCATTCTCATAACACCTATGTTCCAGTAGAATACCCTATCATGCAAAAAAACTTGCTCAAAATAGAGGAACATAAAATAAAAGCGAAAGGCCTTTTCCTCTTGGCCACTTGCAAAACGCCTTCTGGGCCGTAAACGGACAAAAGGGGGCCATAAAGGGAGACTTGGCTGTTTATTCCCCGTGACCGTCCAGCAACACCGAAACTTTGACCCCCATTCTTCTCTTCTTCATCTTCTTCAGGACATTTCAGGTTTTTTATTTTTATTTTTACAACCCTTTCTTGTGGTTAATTACACCAAAGTACGTACTCAACTCTGTATCCTCCCATTTTCATTCCTCTATGCGATAGATTGCGCTTTTATTTTTATTTAATTTTCAGACCTGTCCTCCATCAAACAATACCTCCTGATAGCGTAGGCCATCTGAAGAAGCTAAAACGACGATTATAAGTTTATAAATGTAACCGTGAATTTACGTCTAGTCTGCCTTCTTTCACAGCATAATACATAATGGATATTTTAACGTTATCGTCATGTTTAAAATTTATATATAATTTAAAAAATTTAAAGTACCAAATATTAATCTTTAGGATTTAAAAATACACCATATCTATCAAAATAAGACAAAAGCCCGTCTCTAGTTCATTCTTTTACAGTTAGGATATGGCTCCTATGATTGTCCAATTGCTCTAAGACGAAGTCAAGTGAATGAGATACAAGTTGAAAATATAATATACACTCTCTACCAAAAATTAATTGGACACCCACATAAAATGTTTGTCTGGTATTTTTGAACTGTCAAATTCTAGTGATAGCGTTATGCGACTATAACAGCAGCCACCCTCTGAGGCATGCTCAAAACTAAGTTGTGGAGAATCCATTAGAATTTTTTGTCATTTCTCTTGCAAAATCGCACGCAGTGGATAATGGAAGTTGGCCGCTGCTCTCGAGAGCATAGTCGCCGTTACAACTCGTCCCGAAGATGCTCAAGGGGAATGAGGTCGGGACTGTGTGCAGGCCA
This sequence comes from Rhysida immarginata, assembly GCA_023313115.1. Classification (NCBI taxonomy): domain Eukaryota; kingdom Metazoa; phylum Arthropoda; class Chilopoda; order Scolopendromorpha; family Scolopendridae; genus Rhysida; species Rhysida immarginata. Next base: position 463,916 of record JAHWFO010081140.1, on the reverse strand, counting down.
ACCAAGCGTGAACAGTGTTTGGAGCACTTCATTGTCCAGAAATTACTGTATGACTGATTTTATGTTACCACGAACAATCACCAGTGGTTCAATACCCTAATACGTGAAACCCTCGACACCATCACCAAATTTCCACCATGATAGGCACTATGCATTCTGGCAGACAGAGTTCTCCGGGTAGCGGCCACACCTTTTAAACGTCCATCGGATCGAAACAGTGCGAACCTTAACTCGTCACTTTACAGAACTAATTTTTACTACTCCAATGTTCAGTCTTCTTTTGATGTTGAATGAAGACTGCCTTGCATTTGAAATTTATTGGATTTTTCCTAAATATTGGTTGACTTTGATGGAAAGACATCAGATAGAAGTAAAAGAATATATTTTATTAAGAGAAATGTCTGCCCTCAGAGCGATACACTGACAATGAAAAAATGCCACAGTGAGAGAAGTTGGCATTACAAGTCTGGGCCAAGTCTGGTAATACGCCAGAGTACCTCATACCCCAAAGCATTAATATTTTGCAGGGCTGCAACAGACATGTGGACGAGCACCAACTTGGAGGATTATTGGACCTATACGATTCACCAGTGACGTTTGTTTTGTTCGCAATTCGTCCAGTTGATGATAATACAGATCGCTATTGATAGTGCAGGTTTTTGTTTCATTTTCAGCCGTAACTGTTCGGTATCGTACTTTACCGGACGCCCGTCTACTGGCTTACGATTAGTGTCATTTCACCAGCGCCAAATTTCTACGGACAGTTCTGTCACTCGTCGTGCACGCACCCCATGCTTCGTCCAAGTTTGTATTCGTGCAAAATCACTAGCCTGAAATCGCTCCATGACATTAATGTCTGCACCGGTACACGTGCGACTACTAGAGAAATTTCTGGATCAGTCTTACTTATTTTTTAGGAGTTGTCGTAGTTCCTGATATCATGTTACTTCCGTGGGGCTTATGCAAAGTAGCCTAAGCGAAATCGACCAATGCTTATGAAACAGCCCAATACATCCAAACAATTATTTATTGTTTCATTCATTTAGGATTATCCCTTACTTGCATCTCATTACGTAAACGAAATAATATCATCAGGTCAGTACTGACTAAGATAATTTAATAAAAGCCAGCGTTGCCTTGATATAGAGCTTAGATGTTTTATGCAAAAAAATCCGTGTGGTCTATGTTATTTCTTCTCTCTATAAAATTATTCTTAATTATCTCAATGAGTTACATTGCTCTATTCCAAATGAATTTCTAAATATGAAATGTCAAAGGAATATGCAGAAATGTTTTCTCTCAAACGGTATATTGTAGCTGCATTTGATCTATTTCATTAAAAGCTGTCCAGACCGAAGACCAAAGGCAACATTTTAATTAATCTATTACGAAAAATTAATTAATAGGAAATTGCAATTCCCTTTCCTCTTCAAGCCTATCAAGTTATGGCTCATTCGAGCGAAGAAGGTAACGTCTTAATCGAGAGGACGTTTCCTTGATTTAGTAAAGTGATATCCTTTCCACCATTTACAGCAATAAACGCTTTTTCGATTCATCTAGGAAAGCATTATGGAAACTTGAAATAAAAAAAAACAAAACAACAACAAAAGAAAACCTGAAACAGCAATGGGAGGCGTTTCGTTCTTCATTAAGAAGCAGAGATGAGAAGGGGATCGCCGAGGTCTGTCCGTCCCCTTTAACCTTGTCTCTTCTATTGTCGTTGGACGACACGTTCTATTTCGACGCCGGAAATGAGACGAGCAGAGAGAAAGAGAGAGACTAAGGCACCGGGTGTCTATCTCTCTGTTGATTCGTTCGCTGTTGTCGGTCGGCGGGTGTCGCGTGACACGATCAAAGCCGAGTGGTTCAATTAGAGGATTCGATCTTCGAGCGAAAGATTTAGAAAAGACGTCCCAATCAAGGCGACGCTGGCTTTTATTGTGATTATTTCCTCTCGTGTTTCCCCTTTGGATATCGCACTTTCTACGGCTCCGCAATTGTTTTTTTCCCAATGGGATTCTCTGGAATGGCCTGTTTATCTATATAGACTGTACTTATAGACTGGATACTTCTTATCTCACTTCACCTTTGATGTGTAAATTAAATTCAACTGAAATTCCGTTAGTTCTATCGTTATACTTTCGAATCGCAAAACATGACCGAATAATAATATAATAAATTCTAACTCCATTATCGCTTTTATTAAAAACACGTGTCCAATTGACAAATAAGATTGAGCTAAAGAAACATTCGTTGATTGCTTAGTCAAGAAAAAGTCTGTAAAAATCTTACAGTATGGACGTATTTTAGATGGATGCAAATAGGCAAGGAGCAATTGATGGCCGTATTTCTAAGGTAAACCGATAGCGTTTCACAGTTTCATTGTATTGTACAACAATGTTTTATCTTTGAAGGAAGATGTCATATAGGGATAGCAAACCAATTATTTCTTCTTCTTCGGTAATACGAGATCGTTAGGTAGGAACTGATAAAATGAGCAGGATAAATTGTCTTATTTTATTGCCTTTATAGAGTTTTTTAGATTTTGTTCGTTGTAAGATTCAGTCATTTGTAGATGATTTAAATATGCTCCATAGGAAATTTTTAGAGTAACCTCTGTCTTAATTACATTAATCAACTCTCTCTTTCACAATGTTTGCCATAACCTTTTTACTACTAGACTGTCCGATTAAGTTGGATTGCCAGTTCTCAATATGGTGATGAAATTGAAGGTGATGAGAATAATTGTTTTTTGGACACTTTTTAGGTCATCCCTGTATCATTTAACCATAGCCTCAACAAAAAATTTCGTGTTTAATGTCTCTAATTATAACGTTAATGTTGAGGTTTTGAACAATTTATAATTTCATTGGATTTCTTTTACCATTTATTGGATTAGATCTTAAAGCAATACTTATTTATCGGACACTTCTAGTATTGCTGAATGTTCTGAATGCAAATGTTCTGTTTACTCTTATGACGGAATATTCTGTTCATTGCGTTAGTCCCACTTCTTCTTAACTTTCATGATGGTAATTAAAGCCAAAACAGTCGTCGTGCTTAATCAGTATTGCTTTAAGGTCTCGGAGTGTTGCATAGTTGTATACTCAAAAGATGGGGTAAAGAGAGAACAACCTGTAGTCACACCTGGTCTTTTTCCGAAAGGATGTGCTCTAATATTATCAAATCTATAGGGCATCCATTTCATGCCTTTGAAGAAAAGAGACATAATTCTAATTGTTAAAGTTGTAGAGCATCGTCTAATTAGTCTAAATTTCTATCGATCAAAGCAATACATTATTAGTTCCAAACGGAAAGAAATTATCATCAATCGCATACATCGACCTATGAATTAACCAGAGGTATTGCAGGGAAACCGCTCTGCTCATTTTAAAATAAACTTCATGTATCTAAAAACAAACTTCAAAACAACAATTCCAACATAACTAACACCGTTTATTAACGAATAAAGAAGTAATTAGAGGATTAATCAAGAGGTGCTCGAAATGTTGCCCTTCAGAAGCCACACAAGTATATGAAATCCCACTAAAAAAACTCCATGGACGATTAACCATGTTTCACCACAGATGAGAGAAAGCGTCGAAAAGTCGACTGAAAAACGAGTTGAAATTTATGTAAAAGGCTAAGCAGCACCTCAAAAGCTTAAAATTTATCCGCCGCAAACATTGTCGAATTATAATGCAGTGTAGTATTCATACAATAATGTGGAGCAATTTGACATTCTTACAAAACAAGAAATTCTAAGTTGTAGTGGTTTAGAATGCAAAGGTACCTTAGATATGTTAATACATACTTATATATTGAACCAGCAATAAAATTATTTTTTAATTAATTTTACCCCATTAGGAATGTTGAGTTGAATTTAATTGAATACCTTCCAATAGAACTCTTGTAATTTAATTAGACTTCTTAAAAACAAAGATTATAATTAAATTAAAATGATAAATGAAAGAAAAAACTCCGCGACCTGAATTCCAACCAGGGACCTGGAGTGTTCAGCTCCTCTCCTCTACAAATGAGCTACCGCGGATACTGTACAGGTAAGCCACAGTCAGATTACAGAGTAGACAGATGCGACATAAATATTTATTATAATATGGAATGATTGGTTGCGCTTTGATGGTGGCGACACATAGTCAATTTCTGCAGTGGAATAACAGTGTATTCGAGTTTCAAACTTTATTGGAAAAAACGAAATAAAAATTTTAAAAAAAATTGATAATAGAATGTGTTCTAAACTTTTGCCATATATTTTACTCAATCTTCATTTAATATTTCATTCACATTTCATCATATTTCATTGATAAAATACTAACGTCATCATATGGTAATAAGTAATCAGGAATTCATCTTTCAAGCTCAGAGCATTCACCTAACAAGTCTGCTATGGAAGATGCTATTTTTTTTAATCAGTTGAGTAAATATTTATTTGAAAAAAAAACTATGGAAGTTTCAGATAAACTTAAAATATTTTTAAGTAAAGAGATAAATAGTATATATATTTCTGTAGGGGGGTTTACAAAGATTTTGTCTGCAAATGCTCTCAAGTAATTAGATTATTTTTACTCAAAATAAAATTTTAAAAATAACTTTAAATTTTCTTTTAATAATTGTATATTAAAATAAATTATAATTGGATTATGTATATAAAAATAATTTTCTTATTTTTCTTTCTAAAAACCTAGTAAAACCTAGGAGTTTCAGGTAAAATTAATATAATTTTCAAATTTAAAAAAAATGTAAAAATGATTTCTTAATGTACCAAAATTAATTTAAATAATTTCTTAATGTTCTTGATGATTTTATATTAAAATATTAAACAATTGTTTTTTATGATATTACAATTGTAAAAAAAATTAATAAAAAACTTAAAAATTAAATTTTTCAATGTAATAAAAATTGTATGGAAATTTTGATATTGCTCTACTCCACTCTCAAAATGGAATTTTTTTGCCTCTCCTCCCGCTAGGGCGTAAGCTTTCTAGTTCTCGAGTCCGCCTGGCCGTGGGTTCGAATCCCGCCGTGGGCATGGATGTTTGTGTTTGTCTCGGGCTGCGTACAGATATAACTTGTGTAAAAGACGCAAAATGACTATAGTAGTCGACGCCAAAATTTCTAGAACCCCCCCTCTCCTCCCCCTAAAAGGGTTGCATCAGACGCTCATGGTTGGGGATTATTTAAAAAGAGACCAGACCCCCAAAGAGTTTATATAAAAAAATTAATATAATTTTCAAAATTTTAAAAATTATAAAATCTATTAATTTTTTTTATTTGTAATTATTTAAAGTAAACTACGAATGAGGTTTATATATAAATATCAATTAGTTTGTATTTATAACTATTCCATTAATTTTATAAGTTTCGTAATAAATATCTTTCAAAAGTGCAATTTAAATATGAAAAACATAATGCAAATGTTCAAATGCTATTCAAATGCTGTGGTGAAAGTGTTAAATTTACTATTAATAAACAACGTATTTTATTACTCCGTTAATTAATGCATAATGCACAAAACAATGAAAATGAGCTTTAAATTGTACACACCCCTGCTAAATTGGTAAGACTGCTTGTGAGCAATTCGTAACCTCTGGAGGCACCAGAAAAGCATGAGCATATTAAAAATTAATAATTATGCTGAAAAACATTGAAGAGAAGATATGTTAAATGATGAAAAAAATTTTATTTAAAACTCTTGAGAGACTGTGCAAACGAAAATTATCTGTAAAAATATTGCAAATAAATAAATAAATAAATAAATAAAATAAAAATTTAAAAAAAATAAAAAAGCGGGAAAGCATGTATTACCGTGACAATGAAACAGTTCTCCGCTTTCCCACCAGGGTCGCTGAGGCGCGATGGTATATCAAGGTCTTTTATAAACCTTGTGGTATATCAGGCGCAATCACTCGCCCTCGGATGTCGCATCTGTCTACTCAGTAATCTGTGGGTAAGCTGCCTCAGAGGTCGTAAAGACTGCTAAGCAGTCAAAGCGGAAGCCCACTGATGGGCAGACACCTGGCTCGCATGTCGGGAATTCCTCCTTTCTAAACCATCAGCAAACCGATGAAAATTCACAATAAAAGGAAAGGTTGGAAAGGAAGCTACGACTGCCTATCAGTCCTTAAGACACTTGGAGACATATACGTGTATACTGTGTCCGCAGTGGCCCACAGATGTTCGAGTCCAGGTTGCGGAATTATTCCTTTCATTTTTCTTCTTAAATTAACTCTTAAAGTTGAAACATAGCTTCAATTTCCAACCTTTCACTTTATTGGAAACATTTTACTGTTGAAGAACTCTGCATCTTTGTCCTTTATCGAACTCTTCACCTTTATGTTTTCTCTTATTTTCGCTTGTCCAGCTACAAAATAAACAAGCTCTCTCTATTTCCTCTAGATAGTGCTTTCAAGCCTCTTTAAGGAACATCATCTTCAACTTATTTTCCTGTACGTAGTTTTTTTATTGCTACTATAATGATTTTCATTAAAAAAAAAAAACCCTGACAAAAACCGAAGCTCTTACCTTATTGATTCGACTGAAAGACGTACCCCCGCATCTGAGGAAGCTGACTGTGCTCGGAAGAAGAGGATTTTTAATGAACATTTTTATTTTTTCACTTCTCGTTTAATTACTGTATGATGAAAGTGGGGAGGTAGGATGCCGTATTTCCATGCAATTTCTCTCTCTCTTATTGTAGCAAAAGACGGCAATTTGAAGCGTGGTAAGGAACTTTCGTGGAATGCTCAGTTCTCTCAACAAAGACGCCCACTCATATTAGAGAATGGACTTCATTCTCGTTTTCGCCTCGTTAATGGCCGTCTAATGAATTGAGTCTTCTTCATTTATAAACTGCGGCTTTCGAACTACGATTTTTGAAGGGGTTAACAAAGCACTGCAATTTTTTTTCCCGTCATATTCAATTAGAATTTCAACACTCCTACAAACTTTCGTTATGACCATCATCTAAGAGCGCAAGCATTTTTCCGGGACACGTTTTCCGCACAATTTCACAATTACACACAATACCAAAGTCGTTACATTGCTGTACCAGATACAGATAGAAATGGTTCAACAATGTAAAATCACGCGTGTCCAATATCGATCTTCGTGGCAAATGAAGTATAACATATAACAGGGCAATTCAGTGAATTGAATGGGAAGTGAATAGTACGATTTCAATTGGATAGATTCAGATTTCAGTGCCAACTTGTCGTAATGGATTTGCACGAAGTGAACCCAACAAGGCTTGCTTAATGATTTGGAAAACGTTCCTCTCAAGCACAGAAAAATAAAGCACATGGAGTGGCTTCGGTGAAAAAAATTCTTCAAAATGGAAAGGTAAGATAAACTAAATCCATTCGTAATTTGTTACACAAGGACTTGATGCTTGCAAAAGCAATAAATTCAAACTGGAGTCAATGCTCCAAATATAAGTCAATGATGTTCATGGAAAAATGGGAAGAAAAATCCAGAAAAATCTTGACTTGGTGCTTTCTTTTATGAATGGCAATCTCGTTAAATGCACTTAAAATTTTAACATCCAAAAGAACTGAAATTATTGACATATAATCAAGATGTTAGTGAATAGGGTGTTCACAAATGTATGACGTTATTTTACTTGCTTATAACTCCGGTTTTAATTGCGAGATGGCATTGACATTTCACAGACAGTTTCAGACTCATTGCTATGTGCACCGTTGCTATCTCATATTTTACAACACAAAGTTCATACCTGGCGAATATTGCTTTCCACGTATTTTTTATCATCTCCAAGAAGTTGTTTTGAATGGTTGCGGTCATTTTCTTCTTTAAATCGCCTCCAGGCCCTTCTGTCTTTGGCCATAGACGATGCTCTTGATACTCGCAAAAGGCGAAGAAAAAGGACCCGACGATGGTACACCAGATGTTAAGCTTTAGGGGAGACACGCTTGCACCCGCAGAGGGCTCCTGACCACAGATGATGGTGTTATATGTGTTTACTCTTCCATTCACATAAAAGGTCGCCTCGTCTATGAACACCCAGATAGGTTGGGTCCGTTTCAATGTGATTCACGATTGCTGAACAAAAGTATAGGAGTTTTTCTGGTTGAATTTCAGTCAGAACTTGTACGCGTTGAATGTGGTAGGCGTAAGTTCTCGAGATTTTGTGACGTATAGATAAAGGAATATTCGATCCTAACGACAAGCGACGCAAGTGTTTCATCAACCGTCTGGATTGCTTCATCTGTTACACAGACACACACACGCACTTACACACAGTCCCCCGGTGATTTTATCAGGTAAAAATGCTCCCAGTCTGAGAATGAGAAAAGTAATGAATCTGAGAACATGTCTGTAAAATGCCAATGCAATCGCGCAATAAAACTGGAGTTTTAAGCAAGCAAAAACCAAATTTGATCGAATTCCAACGTAGTTTCCGAGTTACGCAGTCAACTTCGTAACACATGCTCACATGTGAGAACTAACCACCAGGTGTTACGATTTTGACTACGTAACTCAAAAACTACTCTTTGGAATTCGAATAAATTTTAACGGTATACACAGTTTTATGTACTCTATCATTCCTCCAAACTTCATTATCCTAGGTCTTATAGAACCTGAGTTATTAACTTGTTGACCCTTGTGGCGGCATTTTTATTTCTGTTCATATCTCGGTTATTGTTCAAATTCGAACCCATGTTCATATGAACTTTTTTGCTTAGAATCATCCATACTACCTCCTCTAAAAGTTTATGACAGGGTTTCAGATACAACCTGTATAGGGAGTGACACTATCTAACAAAGATTGAAATGACTTCTCCAATCTTCTCGTGGTCTAACCCAATGACCCGATGTTAAAAGGGAATGTCTTCAACATCTATGGTAACTTTAGTTTCGGGAACAGGAAAAATCACAGGGGGACAATTCTATGCAGTAGGGTGATAATTGAGCAGGCACACTTGTTTCTGGTGGAATACTCGGATCGGGCCGGAGAAACCCATCTGCCATCTTCGTCACAGTAAGCAAATATTCTCTTGTGTCAATTCTTTGATTTTCGCAATGAGTTCTCCATTAAGAACAGTTCGGATTAGATGATGATGTAAAATATCATGCGCAAAAGCAGCAGCGTGAGCAGTGTTCCATTTTCTATTCTCAGGGTTGTTGATTCGTAGATCTCCCGCCAAGACAGTTGTGTCAACAGAAAATGTGTGTGTTGCTAAATATCTTTAAGAATATGCATATCTGTTTAAGATATGTATCTCTTTCAATAAACATAAAATATTTAAAAAGTATGAGAACCGTGAAAAAAGTATGCAATTGATACAAAAATAATAATGCTTTGAGAGCACTTGGATGATTTACAGGACAGAAAGCGTTACACGAAATGAGCAACTCAGTAAGGCATTGATCTACCTCTAACCTGATACAAGCTGTTATCTGACGTGGCATGGATTCATAAATAAGTCTACCGGATGATGTTCTGAGGGATATGTTGCTAATGACCTATAATTGACGGCTAATTCGTCGACCTTCTGGGTTGATCGCAGGCGACGCTCCATATGCTCAATAGACAAGAGCTGGCCAAAGCTGGATGCCGCAAGCATGGAGATAATCTATGGAGAGATGGGATATTCCGCGTGTTATCTTGTTGAAAAGTAAAGCCGCATATGTTGCGAAAGAAGGCAACCAACACAATGTGTCGTAAAATGTCTTCAAAGTTCCGATGAACTGTGACGATGCTACGGAGGACTTATCAAGAGGGTCTAGCCATTAAACGAAATGGCAGTCTACGCGATAACTCCCTGTTGTCGCATGTGGCATTAAGAGCGGGATTCTCAATTTCCAAGTTGAGTCCGAGTTGTTGTCGCAAGTTGATCAAAATTTTGATTATTGCATATTTGGTCGAAATGTATTTGTATTTGATGTTTCCTTAGGGTCGGTTCATTTTTTTCGGAGTGCGTAAAAGACTCCTTGTACTATGCAAATGTCATTAAAGATTTTTTAAAGAAGTTTGGACCAAATTAACCAATTTCTCTCGAGTTTTCATATCATTCAGTGAAATAAACGATTGCTTCAGTGGTCTGGTTTAAAAGTCCTCTTTAATCGTAAACATTTGCATGTTATCCAACCAAAGATTTCAATTTATTTTGAAAAACTGTTTGAATTTCACAAATAGCAAATAGATTTCATGTACAATGAATAGTTCCCTCATCGAAAGGTAAGAGTTCATTTTTCCCCCATTTCTTGACTGAGTCCGTCGAAAACCGAAACCTTTTCTGCCTCCTCTTCTCTCACGCGGCCCATTCTGCTGAAAGCCTCCGACCGACTGGTTGGCGAAAGAAAGTATATGTGCCTGCGTGTATGTGCGTGTGTTTGTCTATGTGGGTTTCGGTTCGATGGTTGGGGGAGCGAGCGAAAGAGCGATGAATCACGAGCTTCGTTATGGCGGAGTTTAATTAAAGAGCTCGTACGATCACAAAGGCGCCGGGGAGATTTGCATGGGGCTCCGGGGATTCCAAGTGATTAGGAGGCTCCTCTTTTGTTGGCTTCTCATCGGTAAGCGATGACTCAATTGCCTTCGTCTGTCTCGCACAAAGATTACTCCACCACGGCAAGGAAAAGGAAGAAGAAGAAAAAAAAGAAGAAAAAAAATTCGGAAAGCGAAAGTTTCGTCCGTTTGCTTCCAACAAAAGGAGCTACCTCCAATGTTTGCTCTGGAAAAAAAACACAGACACAAGCACAGATAAACATACGTTGGATGCACCGGCATTGAAGCCTGTCTTTCTCCACCCCCACCCCCTTCCAACTCAATTAGTTTTGATTCGAATTTGTTTCCTTCAATTCGAAAGGATTGCAAACGAAAAACATGAATCCTCAAAGGAGAATTGCAACTGGTTCTCTAAGTCGATGAATGAAAGGGGGATTACGAGATACAATGTTGTCTCAGAAATGAGAAATAAGAAGTAGTACAGATTTATTGCACAAGTTTTATACTTAGCACCTTGAGACAATAGCTATCTTAAGCGGCGTTTTAATGTTTAATTTTTTTGTTTATTTAACAGAGATTATGGGAGGAGAGAAAAGCATTTTTAGGTATCACAAAGAAACCTTAAATGAAATATCGCTGTTTCCACTAACTTATCTTTTCATTCAGAGTTTTTTTCTCAGTTGTCTCATCCATAATCCCAAATGTGAATTTCTTAATGATAACAAGTAAGATCGGCTTTTAATGAAATTAGAGAACTACATACACACTTCGCTGAATGCAAATCTTATTATTTCTTATTAAAAAAAAACAGAATAAGAAATTACTTTTTGGACTTTTGCCTGAGCTTTACCATTTAAAGTAAATTTAATGTATTTCCGAAATGTATTACTGATTTCAAGAATAAGACTTAATTCAAGGATTAAGAAAGTTAAAGAATTTGCGAAACGCAAGTGGTTGGGCCTTGAAATTCGACATCTCTTCAGCCTGTCGTTCCTATTTCTGATGTCGTTAACCCAATTAACAACACATAGCCATTAGTTAAAAAAACGAGTCTTCACACCCCTTTTATAAAATCTAGATGAGTATACTAGAAAAAAAGTCTAAAATTCTCTTTTTCCAACAGACGTAATCCAATCGAACAGCTGATTGTTGACTTTTTTTTAAAGTTCTTGTGGATTAGAGGTTTCCCTTTTTGATTGTTATATTCCACAGCATTTGTTTAATTTTGTTCTACAGGAGAAAGAATAACCCAGTCCAATAGGTCAATATAGACACTGCATTAACGTTTCCATTTGCTCCCTTCTTCATCACGCCAGTGTTCTTCTCACCATCTACCTCGATTTTCGGGACTGTGGATTGATAATTGTGTTGTCGCAGACTTAGTCCATCTAGAGGCTTTGACCTCGAATTGTTTTTACCACAATGTATTGATCTGTTAGACTTTACAATTCTTAGAATAGAACTGTCGTCACGGTCTTTCCTCCCCATTTGGAGCGACAATTTTTAGCATTCTTATTCTTCTTACACTCGTTTAGAACCTTGAAACAGTTAACTGCGAAAAACGAGCTATTTTTGCAACCTTATTTTGGGTTAGTCCTCTCTTCTTGCATCTAGTTGATGTTTTTCATGTAATCATTTATAACTTTTTTCGTCCAAACAGATGTTGGTAACGAACTTCGTGACTCGTTCATAATGAGGCAAGTCTATTCTGCAGTAGGGGCCTCTCTCCTTTCTGCGTTGCCAATGAAATGACGATGAAAGGATGATAATGAAAAGGGACAAACACAAACATCCATGCCCTCGGCGGGATTCGAACCCGCGACTCGCTGTTCTCGAGAGTGGAAAGACCTGCGCCATAACCCTCTCGGCCACCGAGCCGGCTCAAATAGACACAGTACCAAGTAATCTTTATTACATTATATAGTTTTACGATTTTACTTTTGAATAAAATTGTTCAGCAAATAATCTTGTGATACTTGTGAAAATTTAGATATATGTCCATCTTCTAATTTTATGCAAAGAATGCACATCAAAACGATTCTGTAATTGTCATCCGTGAAGATAACTAATGGTGTGCTTTGTTTATGTAAGAAAAGCAAAATGCATTTTTTTTTCTCGCTATAAAATTGAACTGTTGGGTGTATTACAAATAGCGGACTGAGGAATATGCCATTAATCAGTAGAATCAGGGTCGCTACTGAATCAAAGCAGCAGCTTAAGGAAACAGCGATTCACAGCCTCAGAGAAAAATATCGGGTTCTGGTTTCTCAAAGAATTTTATTAAGACCAAGAAGTGAAAGCTGCCACGTCCACTACCTTACACAGGTTCTCAGATAATGGCTTGCAACATGTGTTTGAGAAGCCAGCGCACCATCTCCGTTTAATAAGATTGATGGATATCTGGATTGGCTGTCATTTTATCAAAAATAAATTGAAATAATCTGCTCACTAATTAATAATGCGCATGTTTATGTGATCAATCATAATGAATTAGAATCATCTGCGTTGTACACAATTTATATTTGTTTCAGCGAAATAATTATCTTTATTATTAGAGGTAAATTTTCGGAACCTTTTAAGCTGTAGTAAATTTGAGAATATTTATGATACATTACAAGTAAGTGGAAGCAGGGACACTAATTGAGAATATACAAGATTATTACATTTAATTCATCGGATTTCAAAAAAACAGTATTCTGCACATAAAACAGTAACAGCTATATGAAAAGAACAAGTTGAATGTCAAGGTTTTATCATAACGCTACAAAAATTCGGTTTATGCTAGTCGCACGACACATGTCCACGCCATAGTGTAGTTCGGACAAGAGTCAATTAAAGGAGAGGATTCTTGGGCTCGTGAGAATACATCCAGCTTAAATTAATGAAACAGTCAGCTGAAAATTTTTCTCATTAAGAAACAATGAATTTTTTCTTATACAAGTTATACGTAGCTGCCTACGTTTTTGGTGCCGCATTTTCGTCAAAGAGAAACAAATTGTTTCCAGTGAGAGTGCCGAGTAATTTGTCGTAGACGATAACGTTAGCAGCTCTAAAGCGTAAAGAAATTCAACACCATTTACGAGGATCGTTTGATAAGCAAAGTAAAAATGATACGTAAACATATGTTTTTAGATAAATTCTTTTTTATTTTTCAACATAGTCTCCATCTAAGGTTATAAATTTGGTCTAGCGAGTTTCTAATTTTACATTTTCTTCTGAAAAATAGCATTCCTCAAAGTCTGCAAAATATTTATAAGAATTTTACCCATCGAGGCAAATTTATAAGCCTGGAAACAAGAAGAAGTTGTATGGAGCCAATTCCGGGGAACTTTTAAGTGATATCGATATCAAGTAAAAAAAAAAATTATTCCAGAAATCCTTTAGTGACAAGAAAGTCCTCCAGACATCTCTCTCTGCAGGTACTTGGTGATCTTTTAACATAATTCAGTTATTGTCAAGATGAGCAAGATTGAAGTTTTCAGGCTGAAGCACTTCCATCCGACAGAATCCTCTCAACTTCTGGAGTATACAAAACGGTCCTTTCACCTCACATTTTTACCCAGTCAGTTCTTCTTCAGCCCCCCCCCCTCCACCATCAGCTCTACCTGATTAAACACGGGGTTCACCCGTTATCCTCGGTGTTGCATAAAGGCAAATAGTTGAGGAGCGAAGAAGTGTTTTGTGTCAGTCAAACGCAGGAGCGGCTCCCCTCCATTGATCGGTCGCGCCTCTCCGAGGAATGGCAGTGGCTCTGAATCCGTCGCCGCTGATGTGCACTATGATTGCGTGCCACCAACAGAACCCGACGGGAAGAAGAAAAAATGGAAAATAAAAGAAGGGGGACTGGATTAAAAAAAAAGAAAGAAGAACGAATTTGGGCTTTCTCTCTAGTTGGTCGCAAGACGCAACGAGAACACGACCGACGAATCCAGAGCTCGGCGAGGCAAGAAGACAGAAGGACACACACGAACATACACACGCAAAACGGCAGTTTGATTTTCTTGAAAGTTAATGTTTTGAGGCTTTGAGCGGACGATCGTGTTCCTAACTTAAATAGAGCAGCCTTAGGAGTTCTTTTTTAAAACCGAGTCCATCGATACTCCGTCCGCCTTTCGGTCTGATGGATTTAATTTTTCAATGTTCGGAGAAGAAGCAGCAGAGGAGCGAGGATGGGAGAATAGAAGAAAACCAAATAGAGTTCACTTGGGAAATTCGACCGACTTAGAAAAAAAATCCTCCCCTTCCCTTAAAAAAGTTTAACACTAAAATAAAATATTCCAATGGAGGAAAGAAAAAAAAAATAGGAATAAGAAAAATAAAAAGGGTTTCTCGGGAGTAGATGGGTGGGTGGTTGGGAAACTTAAGTAAAAGACATTCCTAATCTCGTGGAGCGTGTGATTTCGTTAGTTGAATGAAGAGAGACACGGGGAAAGCAGAAGCCAAAATCGACGATGGGGCTTTCGGCTAGATTTGAGATAAAAGATTCAATTAAAGAAATTCTTTTCCCCTTCACTTCCATGGCTTCCCTCGCTGTCGTTCAGGGGTGCCTTGCAAAAGAAATCCTCTCTCCTGCTCCCTTTTCGAGCCAACGAATTCATCTTCGACAATTTCCCATCTTCTGGACTCTACTCTTTTTCTCGGAATGGGGTCAAAAATTTTGCAACATCAGGAAAATCATGGCCCTTGTACACTTTCGTATTCCATCCTGTCAAAACAGGCTCTTCATTTACCCTTTCAACAACGAGGGTCTAATTCTCATAAATTTAAGTTGTCTAATTCTTAGAAATTTTTGAAATCTTTAATATACAGCGTGTTCCGTTCAAACCTTTTGCATTTTTTCTGATCGTGTAACAGTAACTTACTAACTTTCCTATTTGTTCCTCTTTTTCTTTCGGTGTCGAGGATGCTAAATAATCATTGAATTTATTAGAAATTAGCCTAGCATGAGATCAGTCTATTGAGGCTTTGCTTGGTCTTCCAAATTTGTTAGTAAATGGACAAACAAACATCCATGCCCCCAAGGGGATTCGACCCCGCGACTCGCTAGTCTCGAGAGCTACAAGATTTACGCTCCCTACCACCGAGTCACTTGGGAGAAAACATGAATGATAGAAAAATAATCTGCAGAAAGTACAAGATATCTAAAAAAATTCATTTGACACTTACAAACCTCCACTTGGCTACAATTGATATGGTAGTAGGAACAGTATCCAATGTTTGAATTTTTGATACAAGCTTTTAATTAAAGCTCAACAAGGAAAAGAATGCAAAATAAGTATTAAATAGTTTTAATGGCAATTTTTCTATACAAATTATAATAAACCATTAAGGAATGACATAACCAAGTACCGAAAGGCTAAACTAAGTGCCGGCCCATAAACTATTTCAAACATAATTCCAAAATTTTTGAACTGGTTTTGAAAACCTTAAAACAGGTTCCATTGATTCAAATTCGATAATCTACGAATTTTATAGCTATTCTTATATATTCATTCATGGCATGTTGTTACTTTTTGTTTGCTATGTTACATGCGCTATCTTAGCATTGAAAATTTCCAGTGGTACAATAGTGGTATGATTAGTACAGGTACCCCTGAATAAATACCAACCATCTTCGAACTTTGTATTTACTCTTATATATTCGTTCATAGTATATCGTTACAAGTTGTTTGATATATTACATGACATATTTTAACATTGAAATTTTTCAATGGTATCATTTGAACATGTACCCCTGAATAAATATCGACCATCTTCGAAATTTGTAATTATTCTTATATATTCGTTCATGATAGTTCGTTTCGAGTTGTTTGATATATTACATGCCATTTATTAACAATGAAAATTTCCAGTGGTACAATAGTGGTATCATTAGCACAGGCACCCCTAAATAAATATGACCATCTTTGCACTTATTAATTACTCTTTATATTCGTTCATGGCATATCTTAGCATCGAAAATTTTTTCATTGGTACCATAATGGTGTCATTACAACATGTTCTACTGAAACAGTTTCACTAAATGGTCATGTTAGAGGATTCTGAGGTGCCATGGGTCCAGATTTTATTCTCATGGACGATAATGCACAGAGTTCTGATGGTGGAGGATTTTCTACAAAGTGAGGATATTCAACGCATCGAGTGGCCAGCAGATCTCCGGATATGAACTCGATTGAGCATGCATGGGAGAAAACGTACATAACGTTTTATTCGCACTTATTTTATCATTACGAGTTGTTTGATATACTACTTGTGATATTTTATCATTGAAAATTTTTGAAGGTGTCATAAGGGTACCATTAGAGCACGTGCCATTGTTTCGATTACGACCATCTTCAAATTGGTTCATGCGCGGAACCATATTTATCAATTGGCGAAAACAATAATTAATAACCGCTTATAGCTCGTCGTAACGATTTGTTTGATATATTACTTACTATATCTTAGCACTGAAAATTGCTAGGTGGGGGTCATAAAAGTACCATTTGTGCACGTGCAACTGAACCGATTTCGATCATATTTGTGATTGGTTCGCGCCATGAACCATATTAATCGATTGACGAAAACAGATTTTGAAAATCTTTCATAGCCTTCGAGGAGTTACAGTTATGGACGGACGGACGGACAGACGGACAGACAGACGGGCAGACACACATACACACACTCTCACACACACACACACACACACACACACACACACACCACAAGTTTCCCCACACTGATAGCATGAAGCACCTTTCCGTACGTAACAAAAGATGTTAAATAAATCAATATAAAAAAAATCGCCGATAGTCCAATATTGCACACTGAGTGGCCAATAAATTAGAGACACCCTCTCTAATAATGAATTGGTCCACCTTTATCTCTAATCACAGCCGATATTCTTTTTGGCATGGACTCAAGATGCTGATACCGTTGCTGAGGAATGTGGCCCCATGCAGACATAATGGCAGCTCTAAGTTGGGTCAGATTAGATGGTGGAGTTTCCAAGCTTTGAAGTGATCTTTCGACTTCGTTCCATAAATGCTCAATAGGATTGAGGTCAGAATACTGAGCTGGCCAAGGAAGCAGACTAAACCTGATTGATGTTCTTCAAACCAATTCGTGACCGATCGAGCACGCTGGCAAGGTGCATTGTCCTGCTGAAAGTGACCATCTCCAGAGGCAATATCATAGCCATAGACGAGTGCACGTGATCGGCGACGATGTGTGGTAAGCTGTTTTGTTCAGAGTTGTGTCCACAGATATCAATGGACCCAGTGTACTCCAGGGAAACATTCCCCCACATCATACTTCCACCATCACCAGCCTGAAGAGCTATCATTTGGCAGGAGGGGTCCATGAACTCGTGCTGTTTACTCTATAATCTATCCTGCCATCTGCATGATGGAGCATCAAACGAGATTCATCGGACCAGGCTACTTTTTTTCCACTCCTCAAGTGACCCATTACGTCGTTCCTGGGCTCACAACAGGTGTCATTTCCTATTGTTCTGTGATACCAAAGGCACTCTTGATGGTCGCCTGCTGCTAAAGCCCATCCTTTGCAAAGTCCGTCTTGTTGTGAGTTGGGATATGCTTTGTGATGCACCTACATTGAATTCAGCTGTAAGTTGTCGTGTTGTTGCCCTTCTGTTGCTGTGGACTATGCGTGCTACTCGCCTTTCACCTCTCTCGCCACCAGCCTTTTTCGACCAGAATAGTCCTTGTCACTTGAAGTTTTTTTCTCAACTACCACTCTCTAAACATCTGATGTGGGGAAACTCTCTAAAGAGTCGTTGAGTTACTGTTGAGCGAGAAAATCCTAAAAGAGTCGTCGTTTCAGAGATGCTGGCACCAGCTCTTCTTGCACCGACGATCATCCCTCTTTCAACCACACAAATCTTTCGTTCTTACCTATTTTGACATTAACTTCCGTGATAATACGTCGTCCGAAGCAGAGCGTTCCTTATACTATACTAGTATACCAGCTATGCATTGTTACGTAACTCTACGTCACTTTCGGACTGGTTTACTTTCAACTAACGGGTGTCTCTAATTTTTTGGCCACGCAGTGTATGAGATGGTTGAGATCCTGAAGGAGTTGAAGAAATGCAGTAAAGTTCTTGAAGAATTAAACTATAGAAGGAAACAGAAGAGATTCTTAAAGAAATGAAGATCACAAGTAATTGTCGAGTTGAAGAACTTGGTCTTGCAGAAAGGGAAACGGAGATGTTGAAAATCTTGGAGAAGAATGTTGAGAAATCCTGTAGAGATGTCCCATTAGCTGTAATTTTCTTCCCGCTCGCTAAAATGCGATCAATGTGTATGAGGATGTAAGCAGAGGCGGAGCACGCCGTAGACAATAAGAGGGGATAAGTTGCGTAGGAAACAACTGATAGTTTTCGTCGATTACAGGTAAGCTATGGCCATTAACGACGTCATTTCTTATTTAGTGGAACAAGGAATGGAATTTAGTGGCACTTTTGCTTGTGCAATTGATTAAAATGGCTTCAGACAGGTTAAAGTAAATTCTAAGGGATGTAATTCTGTTAACTGGAAGCCATTTTGTCTACTGTCGAAACAGGCAGTAAATGGGGCATCTCTACCAAAGTCCATTATTTTAGCAGAATTTTAACGATGTTATATGTTGTTTTTTTAAATTATACATACTGGACGATACGTTTTACCATGTATTGTCCAACACTATGGAAACAAAATAATACTACAATTTTTCCTTAGGTGGGGGCATCTCTACCGGATTTACCTTATAAAATATTAACCATTTTATATTACTAAAACATATTGGTCCCATCTGAAAAAGTTAAATCCTAAAAGTCCTCAAATAAATCTCCTTCCAACTTCAAGAAACCGCATTTATCGTATCATACGTCCAAGATTTGTATGAGGATTTTTAGGACTTAACTTTTTCAAAAGGGATAGACCTGGTAAATTAGCTGTAATTCTTACGAAGCAGGTTAATATGTTTTAGTAATAAAAAATGGCTAACATTTTATACGAGAGTCACTCCAAAAGTTATGCACAATATTTTTAAAAAAATTTATTTTTTATTCTACATCTTTACAACTTACGGAGGTCATGGATACATCTTTTAGGAACAACCTATCATTTTTCCACATAATCCCCGTCCCTTTCAACTGCCTTACGCCATCATGGAACGAGGGCGCGTATATCTGCACGTTTGAGTCACTGTTTAGCAGCGTGTACGAGGGAGCGTCATCTTCAAACTTTGGTAAACTGAAGGAATCCCTTCGCGGAACGAACTTTGAAGATGACGATTCTTATGTACATACTGCTAAACAGTGACATAAACGTGCTCGTCGAGACTTTACCGTCTAGGTATCACGCTTTAGTTCCAAGGTGGCGTAAAGCAGTTGAAAGGGACGGGGATTATGTGGAAAAATGACATGTTGTTCCTAAAAGATGTATCTATGACCTCCATAAGTTGTAAGGGTGTAGAATAAAAAAAATTGTTTTTAAATATTGTGCATTACTTTTGGAGTGACCCTCGTATGTATTTATTTCGCATTCCTTTTCTTGTTGAGGTTTTAATAAAAGTTTATATCGAATTCAGAAATTAGTGTTTTCCCTGAATATATTTTTTCATAATTTCCAATATATATTCAATACCATTGTTCAAATTCAATTAGATTGTTTTAGAGCACTTTCAACCGCCAGAAACATCTCGAACCATCGTAATTGTTTTCCATCAGGTGCATCTCCTTCATATACTCGCCGGCACTAAAATCACTGATTTTTGTTTTTGTTTCCGCATACTACACTTTTTTTGTAGGCTGCTCCAGAGTCCATTTTGCATTAGTCTGAAGTGAAGTGATCGAGAGGTAATCTTCTGCTGTAAACGCCACTAGTAGCACGACAAGTGCTTGCTGCCTGGATGCGGTACCCTCTGCAACTTCGTGTTGGCGCTCCCCTGAGCGCCATATATAGTTGTAGTAAGGCAGTGAAAATGTATTCTTAAGAAAATTTCCATATTCAGAAATGTGGAATCAGTCTATCTCCCTACTCAAGAAGTTCCTTCCCAAAGGAAGCCCAAGAATTTCCGACCAATCTCTATAACTGATCCTAAAATGTTTTGAGACTTCAATATTTCGCCAATGGCACAGGTGCATTTAGGGAGAGGGACTATCTCCTGCTATCATTTAACGATGTCCCGCTGGGAACCTTGACCAATTGTTCCGATTTTCTTTAATGTTTATTTACTCAATGGAGAGTTATAAAAACAGACTGGTTGCGTTCGCGGATCGTAAGTTTTGTGAAACAAATCAAATGCGTCATCTCAAAGCATATCCCAGACAAAACAGCTAACTTCTCTTTCAATAAAAGCAGCTAACTTCTCATACATAAGGGCCAGTAAGTTTTTGTTGGCAGGCGTCCAACATATACATGGAATTTGTCTGGTAAGGGGGAAAATGTCCAATATTCACAGATGTCGAATATAGGAAGAGACATGGCATAAAACTTCTGTTGCCATGGATTACTTGATCCTATAGGAAAAATCTCACAAAAAGCATTTATTTTTTTAACAAAGGCTGAGGAAGAGAGGTTATCGTTAAAGATGGTGGGCTGCGTTGAGCATGTGACTACGTTTGATCTTCAGCAAATGGGAATGGCCATGTGTCTTCCTATAATCGCCCGACTATAATAATGTACTACTTGACATACTTTACTCTATCAGGAAATTTTTAAGTATTTTAAATGAATATTTAATATATATTGTATGTCAAATTTTTAATGTTTCACATTCAATTCAGAATCGACCTTGGAAAAATATTTAACAAATCTATATACCATCGTTACCCAACCGAAAAATTTTCCAACAGGACAAAGTTAACGACAACACTGGGACAGTGTTGCCAAATAGCGTCGGAAACCTTAAATTACTTGTTAACATGTTAGGAAAAAGACCGAAAAAATACTTTTGGGTATTAAAAGCTGCTCTGCGGTTTCCATCAGCAGAAGAAACAAGAACGACGATGATCTGTGCCACTGCTCAGCTGTCTTGTATAATGATGGCGGGTTGAAGCGATTCGTGCGTTTTCTTCTGTCGACGGCAGTTGTGGTCGTCCTCGCGATACTTTGAGCGTCACCTAAAACGACTTCGTCCCTTGTCGTGATGGCGTTAATTCTTCTTTTTAATCCCTGATGGCCATGTCATCGGAGAAAGTGTGAGGACAACGGGGCGCCAAGAAACAGCGTTGGATTTTCATTTCCAAGCTCTCTCATGTACATTGGACATAAAGGTGCCTTTTAAAAGTGAATCGGCTATTAAAATGCATCCAAATCGGCGGCAATTCCAATGCAGTTCAAAAACTTGCTATTTTAGAGTGAAATGTCTGATGCGAAATCATTACTTCTATCAGGTTTTTTTTTCGTTATTGAAATCATAGTGGTCTTCCAGTTTCCACTCATTATTTTCTTACCATTAATATTCGATCGCGTTTTCTCCAATTCATTTTCACGTATCATTCGTAATGATTTCGTTCAACTGTTTTTGTTTCATAGCTAAAGATTTCTGGCGAAAACCACGCAATTCGTGCCATTTTGCGTTACCTTCGGAAAATCACTTTCTGTATAGGGAGCGGCGAAAAAAAATGAACCATGTGGAATTGTCAATGAACGCTCGGCCCAAAAATGGTCAAAACGCTTCAAGGATGCAGATCTTTTTCTGCAGATGATGTGTGCCGTTTAGAGCAAAAGAATTATCAAAGTTACTGAGTCTGTTTGTGATGTGACCATTCTGCACAAGAATGGTGATCGAAATGACACCAGCCTCGAAGACGAACCAAATCTGAATGGCCATCTGTTTTCAAAGGTGTGTTTTTCGCACCTTGCGCGAACTAACCGAACAGCGGCAATGCAAATTATCGACAGAACTTGATTTGACCCTTTCCAAAGCAACATAAGTCGGAGCTTCCATCAACTCGGGCTTTTGAATAGGCACCTGATGATCTGACACCTGCCGAGACACAATGACAAGTGGCTCTTTGGATACAAATTATGGAAATGCTAACCCCGGAATATCAGTTTCAGATGCCGCGTTGTAACCTATTTATTTCAGAAATCCAGACGAAGGAAATCAGTGGCTCCATCCCGGACACACTTCGCAACCAGTTGACAAATACGGGCGGTTTGAACTAGATTCGGTGTGTAGAATTTTCAGGAAGGTATGCATTTTGGATTGTTCCAAAGGGCACAAGTAAACACTGACCTCTATAACTAGCAACTGCAGCGAGTTTATCACGTCCTAAAAGCACGCTACCCAGCAATGGACAATTGAAAATTCACTCCTGCAGCATAACAACATCCGAATACTAAAAGATCAAGTGTCCGATTTTTAACCCTTTGTCCTGAATATTTTGGAAGTAAATGGGGAGGTTTATTTGTCCCGATTTTTATAACATTCTGCTTAAATGTAACGGAAGAAGATTGCTTCTCTAGCATTCTCCTCCCCACGAAGACTAACTTATCCCAGCATCCACTGGATCAGATGTCTAGTCTCTTCTATTCAGAGATCAAAGAGTCACACGAATGCGTCCGAAATATGTTTTCGCTAAAGTTAGCTTTAGCAGTGTGTTCGGCAACATCACAGAATATAAAGAAATTATGATACTGCAAATCGCGATTATTTTTATTTACTCTGGTGACCTGCAGTAAGTAATATTTCAATATTACAGAATAGAAATATTACAATATTACAGAATGCCTCCAGGTGGCCGAATTTTTTCTTCCATTTCTTACTTTGTAATTACGATATATTTGAAGAGTTTTCTCAGTTTAATTATTATCTTCTCTTTGAGTTGAATTTAATCAATCTATTTTATGGTTTAAGGGCACATCGATTTCATTTATTTGGTGCTTTATTATGACGTGGCCATACCAACGCAACTGAGACCTCTCAATGCGGAGAAGTAACAGCTCAACACCTAAAGACTCCCTTATTGTGCTGTTGTGCGCTCTATCTGCCACACCTCTCAGTAATCGCACTCTTTCGGTCATTGCCCAAGACTCATGATCATACGCGAGAATGGGGACAAAGGTAGATTTGAAAACAGCTTGGCTGTTTTACTAACACACGTTTCGTTATCACGGATCGCCTCTGACGCAATTTGCTGCACCGATCCGAACATCCAATTTTGTATCCTGCCGCCCATCACTCGTGAATGATACTTGAACTTCTATACCTGTCTCATTGGGGTTAACATGGAGAACGGACTGAGCAGGCTGTCTTGAAAGGGCAAACACTTCAGTCTTAGTCACCCTGATTTATTATTATATTTACACCCCCTCCCTTGTGTCCCGTCCCGATTTTAGAAGTGTAAAATCTGGACACCTTATAAGAGAAAGGCCAAATTCCAGGAAAGTTGAGAGAACTGAAGTGCTATCCTACCCTGCATGCTCACAGCTTGTGCCATCAGACTACCACCTCTTGAGGTCCATTGTTCTGTTCAATTTCAGAGCAGTGAGGTAAGAACCGGTGCCGAGAGCTTTTTGCCTACACACCGGCCGAATGCTAACTACAGTATACGGAATTGAGCTTTTGGCTCAACAAAGAAGACGACAAACTGTAGATGACGAGGGAATTTACTTCGATAAATAAACTCTGAACTTTTCATTATGGGTAAAAGTACGAACGAAACTTTTAATTGGTAAGTCTCTTCCGTGTGCTACGGTTCAGCAATGAAGATATAGCCTTTGATTTACAGTAGATACAAATCAAGGGTTTATTTAAAGACATTGTCCCTAATCCATTTGTCAACTCTGTGGCCACTCATAAGTTTTCGACGGTGCAATTAAAACGAGGCAAAAGCTCTCGAGTGGGAAAATGGCAATCCCTCCCAGTTGATTGAGTGGCCGCGCCGATTCAAGTGAGCACGGCCGCGCTCCGCTTCCTTTGCCAATTGGCCAAAAGAATAATTGGGTTGGGGATTTCTTCGGCCTTTTTGCCCATTTGCGTTCCTTTTTTCCTTTTGCATCTTGGAATTTATTTACTCAGACAAGATCAGTTTTATTTGGGGGCAATTAGCCTCACCCTATTGCAAAGCTATAAACAAGCAAACGAGCAAAATTCTTTTCCCTCTCGCGGGCTTACAAATGGATTCCAGTGTCGAGAGATAAACTTCCCTGCAACTTTTGTTTCAACTTAGAATTGAAAACACAAACGCACAAGGTTGCTTTTAATAGCATACACGGGTTCCCCATATAATTTTAGCGCTGTAAACCGATCGATTCCTTTTAATTTTTTTTTTATTTTTATCCGAGAGACTCTTTTCTCTAATTGTCGTTTCTCGTGTCTCATTAGAAAAGTTGAGAGCAATAAATTCTGAATCACACGACCGTGTGTCGTTGCTCTCAAGTTTCTCTTTCTCGTCATCTCTTTATTTTTTTAATAAACATGTTTAAATGACGGTGTTTTTTGCTAGCAATGACGAGTCAGAGTAAACAATCGAGTCAATTTGCTCACTGGATTATGTCGACGTCAATCGATATTAATCCGATTTTTAAATAAAAAAATTTCGCTATGCAATTTTAAAAATTCTCCGCGTTTCAAACCTTGACAGTTTATTAATATCTAATAAAGTAATTTCACCTGCATCTAAAATGACAGAATTTGCGAGAAAATTCAGCAAAGTTTATCGACCCTGAGACCATCATCGAGACACTATTTAAGTTGTTTAGAGAAAATATTTAATTCTTAAAGACAGAAAACCCTATTAAACATGTCAGATTGACAACCTCAAAAAATATTATTTAACTCTTATTCTAAACATCGGTTTCCAAATTAAAGGCTATTGCAACATCGGGGAAAGTTGCCAAATGCGTTCCGATCTCCTAAATTGTACTACTTTAAAAAAATTTGTCGTTATTCATATTAGCAGTAGTGATGCTTGCTGCAATTAAGCTCGTTGCTATACACAGACACACCCGTTAAGTCTAGCGATTACTCATATCCACATCTTTCCTCAAAATACTTGCGCCGTTGATCGCTATGCACATCTGCCAACGCTGATATAGCCTCTGAAAGGCATTGACAGGAATACACTGTATGATTACTGATGTAGCAGTGACGATCTTCTCAGTCTACTGAAATCTACGCTCACGTAGCTTTTCTTCATGCGGACAAAGAGAGAAATCGTATGACGCAAGAAAGCATGTAGCTTTTCTTTCAAGCTTCATCGCCGTACACTTGTTTAATCTAATCATCTAAGCAGTTTCACTAGCTGATCTACCTAATTTGTTGGCAGATCTTCACGTTGCTGAAACTGCGACATTCTCGAATTCCGTCGCTCGCATTCAAATGTCCTTCAAAACAGAGACCGTAGTTCTGTTTACTCTATATGCATATAATTAACTCTCAATGGAACGAGAGTAACTTTCAGAACATCATCATTAGGTTAGGACGCCAAGTGCGCTTGGTCCACGAACTTGATGACTCCAGGGGTATGTAAATTTGTTTTAAAACGATTTATGCAAAACAATATGAGGCCAAGCGTGTAGTTATGTAGGAAGGAGTTGGGCGAATCTAATCATAGAACTGGTTGAGCATAGGAAAAAGGACCTGAGTGACTTCAAAAAGGGACTCTCTGTTGGTGCTCGTCTAGTTGTTGCCACGATTGAAACAACGAATCAACTGGATAGTTTCTCGAAGGGTGCGATATCCAGAGTATTCAACAAAGACCTTCAATAGAGAAACATGTCATTTACTTAATTTTCATGTAATACGGACTCTTAGGTGTTTCATTGGATATGTTCAGATGGCGCTGTAACGACGACGTCATATTTCGATTCGAAGTTTCGCTAGATGTTCAAAGTTTTGCAACGATCAAATCGCCGAGCGACAAACCATCATAGAAATTGTCAAATTGTGTTTCTAAAGCATGTCTGGTCAGTGGTGTGCTGCAAATTTTGTGCCCAACGTCATGGTGTAAAGCACCTTTCGTTCTTTAGATTTCCAACGAATCCTGAGAGGTACGTTTAGTTACAGTAAATATCTTATTTATAAAATGTTAACTTCCATAGTGCCTAAAAACAATCCAACCTTCATTTTTCCCAACAAACGAAAAAACACTTTTTGAATTTTGTAGGTTGGGTATAGAATAAATATAAATGTATGGAAATCCTCCTAATTTAAACATGAAAATTATTTATTAATCCAACATAAAAATTAACTCAACAACAAAAATATTTCCAATTGATAAAGTTAGGTCTAAAAACCCCTCATTTTCATTTTAGATCAATAAACTATGCCAGTTAATATATTTTTGACATTGTTAGGTGCAACATATGATTAACAGCCTGTGGAACAAGTGACCTGCTTACTGTAAGCATTGAAAAAAAATCAGCAAAAATTACATACTATATGCAGCACATTTCACAATGAACAATTTTATAACGCCAACAAGAGAACCCGTCTATTAAAATCAGCATTTTCCACTATTTTTACAAGGACATGGAAAAAATCCAACTCATGGTGCATCATCCACTTCACAGCACTAAGAACCTTCACCATCCAATTCACAATATCAAGAACAGATCATCAATGCCCCTTCCTCTCTTTGTATATCAGAAGTGCGCTATGAATCATCCTAAGATGATCCCAGAAGATCAGGAAGAACACACTGCAAGTGTCAAAAAATGGAAACATTGGACTGGAAACGAAAAATAACTATCTCTTGCGCTATTTTTCATCTTTAGATTCTGATATGGGAATTATGAAATACATATTAGGAGTTATGTGGATATTTTTGCAGGATAAATGGACATAACTAATATTTATAAAATTTATTTAGCAATTTAAGTTTTAACAGGAATAGATGAGTTTCTACTTTTGTGAAAATTATTTTCAACACAAAATGAAATTGCTTGAAATTTAAAATGTTTTTTGCAGTTTCTATTTAAATATAAGAATTCCAGAAAATAATTTTAGAATTAAAAAACATGAGTACAAAAAAAATTAGACTGAAAAAACTTTGTATACTGTGACGTCAATAAAGCCTTGCCTCGTTGTTACTACTTGCGTCATTCGTGCATGGCCTGAGTGTTTCAATGCAAATGTTCAGAGGGCGCCTATTAACAGTATATTACATTTTTTCTATGGGAAATAATGAAACGGCATGTCTCTCTAGTGAAGGTCTCTGGTATTCAATCATGGAAACAAATGACCCACAGTCTTTGTTTAAAAAGAATAACTTTGGCTCAAAGAATTAATCATGAGCAAAACTGCACCCGTACGGAGAAACAGAACATTCACTGTGCATGATTTAACAAATAATTTTAAACAAGCCTGTTTCCGATCCAAATCTGGCCGGACCATGCGCGGATCGAAATCGGCAATCACATGCCTATACAAAAACCCTTCATTTCTGCACAGAACAATAAAGTTCGTCTAAGTGGTGTCTGGAATGTTGTAACTGGACACGTGAAGACTGGAAGAAGGTTATGTGGTGCGAAGAATCACGATAAATGTTGCTTTGTACCGATGAAAAGTAGAGATTTGGTGGGAGTCCCATGAAGCATTGGGTCCAGCATGCTCTATCAAGACAACTCAACGTGCTGGTGGAGTCATGGTATGGAGCGTCTTCTGCTGGTATGGAACCAGTCCCCTGCTTATGTGTTCTTCCTATAGCCAATAAAAGAAGATAAAAATCACTGCTGTAAAGGATTGTGGGTGAAACCATTACTTGCTGACAAATGAAAGAAATTTGAGGAAAAAAGCTCGGAAAAAAAGTCAATTTTTTGAACGTACAATTTCGAAAATGAGAGGAATGTTATATTCTGTCACTTCTCGTCATTTCCAATTGAATAATACAAGTCGAACCCCGTTATAGCGAACTGCTTCGAAATGCAAAAGCTTTTCTTTATATCGGCATTTTCGTTGTGACGAAAAATTTCGTTGCAAGTTAAAACAAAATTGTTCATTATAAATTTACACTTGTAAAATATAAAAGGAGTTTGTAATAAAAAATTAGAAACATTTTTTGTATGCCATTTAGGGCAAAGTCTCGCTTTTTCATCCAGGAATCTTTACCATCTTTTACGTGTCCAACGATTGTGCTTGTCGTTTACTTGCCGTAGTCATAGCTGAAAGTGACTGGCACATTGCTAAAGGATTGTCATATATCACTTACACAAGTCTTGACCATTATCCTTAACTAAATTAATGCCCCCATTAGCATACTAGCCTCACCTCGTTATTTTTTAGTTCCCTGGAAAATACACTCAACATACTGTACTAATTTTTTTATCGCTCATAACAAAATTTTGTATTGAACAAATAAATACAAATATAGGGTTTCCAAAAAAGAATGACAACATTTTGTGATTTATAATTTTTTATTTGATTTGACAAGGAACTTGAGTTTTTTTTATTACAACTAACAGACTGTATCAGGTTTGTGTTGGCAATACTGAATATTACTCATACAGCAGTGCGGCAATAATTTCGTAATTTGATGTATATATACAGGATCTAGAGAAAAGTGATGTTATATTTTTAAAAATCTGTAAATCTGTATGATTGAAGTTTTGCTTGACTGTGATTACAATTTGCTTGTGCAATTTGTTACTGTAACATACTGTAAATGGATTTCCCAAGCAGTAATTATTACATTTAGTAAGAACTTCTTCCTATAGGTTACGTCCTTATTGTCCCAAGTCCTTCAATTATGTTATGTTGAGCGATAAAAAATTGGTATGTTGAGTGAATATTGCAGAGAACTAAATAATAACGAGGAGAGACTAGTATGCAACAGTAAAGATTTTAATAAAAACAAAATTAAAATTTTGCAAAATGAGTTTCGCTATAAGTGATTTTTCTTAAATTTGGACTTCGCTATAGCCAAACTCTTTAACATGAAGTTCTATAGGGGAGGAAAATTGGGAGTTTTGAAATTTTTCATTATAGCAGATGCGATTTCGTTATAACGAGATTCGACCTATCTACACAAGCCATGTGTTGCCATTTGAATTATTTTATTGGGTCTAATAGGTCCCCGTGACCGTTGCACAATTTCTTTATACTACAATTTCGTTGCACACAGAGACGTTATACTCAGTTAAGTTCAGACTGAGTCTCTACTGAATAGCGAAAACAAAATTGAAAAATTTAAACCATTCTCGAGAAATCCTGGGCGTATTTGGTTGCACATGTGTATAGAAAATGACAGGCAATGCTGTATCCCTGATCGTATTGTATCAACTGTCAAATTTGGTGGTGATAGCGTTATGTTTTCGGCCTTTTCTCTTGGAATGGCTTGGGTTTATTTGAAGAAATATGGATCCCCAAGTTTAACTGGTCATTCTATACTATTCTAAACAATGTATGAACAGTTTGGCATGGGTCCATTTGTTTATCAACACGACACTGAAATGGCGTGCAAGAAACTGATTTGAACACTTTTGGGATGGGTTAGAAGGTCAAATATTTGCCCGTTACTTCGCCCAACCTAGCTTTCTGTAATATCATATTTCAGTTGTAACCTTTCAGAAATTTGAGGAAAGTTTTCCTAAACGACTCAGCTGAGTAATAGCTGCAAAGGTGGCCAGACATCCTCAGAGGCTTGTGTTGTTCCGTTTAAATGTTTAGTTTGCTATATGTCCCAATGCTCTGGAGAAGCTAGAGCCAGAAGGATGTCAAGTTGAAGATAAATGCCTATCAGCGTCTATTTCTGGGAATTTCTGACTATATCTATCTACATAGACCTAAAAGCTTTCCATACGATACTGTGCATGTTCATGTTTTAATTACCATATGGGCCTATATTATTAAATTATTATTTACTGCCACATAAGAACTGTTCATATGGTTTTAATAATATAAACACCATTACTATAAAAGGCGTCATACTCTTTTAACCAACTGATTTTTTTTTTCTTTTTTTCTCAGCTTAACATCAAATTTCAACATTTTTCGCAACTGTAGCGAAAAGGAATTTTATAGATGTGAAGAGTCTCTGTCCCTAATAAAAGCAAAATAACCTCTTAGAGTGTGCACAAATGTACGAGACAATATTAAACCAAAAATTGCGAGGTTTAAAATTTTAACCTGCAATACATAACCGCTTTTATGGTGAAGCGAATTTCGCTCCGGAAAAGAGGCATGGGTTTTCCGGTGCAGAGAGAGACCCCTCTTTGGCGGTATAAACTCGAAAAGAGACGGTCATCAGCTCCTTCGGCGGATTTCAGGGAGTCGCAGATCTATCCCAAAAGGAAGACTTAAGCAACACGTCTAGAAAACCGTTGAAGAACTTCAATTTGAAACAACGGCCCATTCATTTCCTCATACTTCAAGCAGCCCAACCACTGAAAAGAAATTGGATTTCAGTAGCTAAAGTCGAGTCCGTAAACCTTTTCATCTGTGGAGCAATAGAACGGCACAATGGTGTCGGCAAGTAGAGCCGTCTACTAATGAAAAGACCGACTCCGAATACTTCTTTTCACGGATGCAATAGAAGCAACATCAATAAAGGATTAGGTCTGACAAACTTTTTTATCAACATCGTGAGAACTTAGATTGAGTGATTTGAAGTTTTCAATGTGTTGAAAACTTGATTTTCTTTTAGCCATTTTGGAACCTGATTTTAAAGTGAATTTTTTTCAAATTTATTCTTCTTTCTTAAAAATCACTAGTTAAAACTTGAATTATTTCCAGTATTATCAATGCTTGTCGTTGGATATTATTGATGAAAAGCGAGAAAGTAACCAACATATCCAGTGAAAAAATGTGCGGTGTATGTTGTGATATATTGGCTTTGGAAAGTTTCTTTTTATGTTTCGTATTACTGATTTCTTTGACATGTTGTCTTACCTGTTCAAGTTGTCTTATAAATTTTACTATTAACTAATGTAAATGAGGATAGTTCTTATTAAAACTTTCTTCTCGTCATTGAACACCATCTTAAATTTTTCCTCAGTAATTTCCAATAGTGGGTTCTTATTAAGTCTGCTATAGTCGAATTAATTATAACATAATAGTAGGGACCGAAAAGAAATGTACATTATAAAGCCAGGAATAAAAGGCGAAACCGGTCGGAATCTTTCCCCTATATACTGTAAGGCCACCATCAACTTCAACAAGAACGATAGTACAAAGAACTCTCCATTTCATAAGATCCATACTGTTTATAAGATCATCGGTCCAGTTTTTCACTCGTTACCAGTTTTTAAAATGTAAACTGTTCTTCTCTTTTGAAATTTTGTTGAGAATTTTGATATTTCATTTAATTTCTTTTCTAATGAGCTCCGTGCCTGGACAACTCGAACTGTTGGGAGTCAATCTCGGCTGTTCACCATTTTATGTGTTATTACTAATATGATAGATGTATATGTTACACTAAAATCGAGCAAAATGCTAATGATTTGTGGATAATAAATTTCCACACGGAAAACGACATCGGAAATTTCTTCCCATTTCTTATTTCCATAATCGAAGTTTCCATGGTAGCGGGTGGATTACATGGAGTAGGCTTAATGCCATAATCTCCTCAAAGACTCAAAGACGTTTATTTATAGTGAAGATCTGTAAAGGATAAAGCATAATCTACCTCTTAAGTATATGATGGATGCTTTTTTGCGAGTTCCGGAAATTGAGTCAGTAAATTTTTGCTTAATCCCTTACGGCCTAAACTTACAAGTAAGAAGTTTTTTGTTTCTGTCATTCAACTGTAAGTGACATTATTGGCCAATGGAAATCTCAAGGGGTAAGTTTAGTGAAACTACTAAATGATAGGACAGAGAAAATAACTGACCATCCATATCAGCACATATGGCATCATGCAATCTTAAGTCTTCAGCTGAAAGAATACCTATTCAAGTACCGCAATTACAATCATATTCACCGGAAATTGAGGACATTATATTTTCATGGCTGTTCATATTGCCTACATTAGCAAAATCAATGCGAAGCGACGTTTAGAATGGTTTACAACTGAATGAAACTGCACAACGGGACCATGGAAACGTGTCTTATGGAACGACGAATCTCAGTACATAATCTTGCATTTAGATGGTCCAGTTCGGGTCTCGAGGAGTCTAGAAAAAGCGTTATGTCTAACTGCAAAATGCCTGCTGTGAAGTTCGAAGGAGGCGATCTCATTTTCATGAGGTTTGGATTGGGTCAATTTGTTCCAGTAGTAGTAGCTATGTTGTCTGCAATTTACCTTGAACAATTCGCCAACAATGTGGCAACCATTTGGGATTGGACCATTACGGTATCAACATGACAATACTCCTTGTCACAAATCAAGTTGTGTGCAGGAATGGTTTGAGGAGACACGGATTGAAGAAATGAACTGGCCTTTTCAGAGCCCGGATATAAACCCTCTGAACATTTATAGGATGAATTGAAACGACGATTACGGGCTAGCCCATATCGCCCAGCATCTCTGACTGGGCTCTTTAAAAGAGTGGAAGAAAATTTTAAGCTCTTTACCAAAATCTGGTGGAAAGACTTCCTCAGAAAGTAGAGACCGTAATAAAAGCAAAAGGATTTTCAACACCATATTCATTTGCCTGAATTCATGATTGCAATGTAAAAATAAAAGTGTTCGAGGGTTTGTTCACAATTTTCCGACATGAGCCCTTTTCAAAGCTTATATCTGGGTGACTCAGGTGGATTTAGGGATTTAGTGACAGTATTTTTTTAAGTTAATGAAGTTTAATTTTTTATTTATTATTATTATTATTATTATTATCATTGTTTGGAGAAACCAAACTCGGATCAAGTCCGGAAGCCAATCCCAGAGGCGGACCCAAAAGAGGGCCAAAGCCCAAGGGACTCAAATGCGAGGGAGGGAAAGTTATCCACTCGTGGGAGTATTGATGTTTGAGTGTAGGAATTTCCTTACTATGTGACATGTGTTTAGAATTGTGGCTTTCTGTAAGGTTTTGTATAAGTGTGGGTTTAAATTTAGTGTTGATAGGCTTTTGTGTAGCGAGTGTGGAATAATCCCAGTGGCGGAAAGAATGATAGGAACAATGTGTACTCTGTTAACTCCCCAAAGGCGTTTTATTTCGTGTGCAAGATCCGTATATTTAGTGATTTTGTCAGTGTATGTCTTTTGTAAATTGTGTGTATTGGGGATGGAAATATCAATTATGTAAGTCACTTATTATTATTATTATTATTATTATTATTATTATTATTATTATTATTATTATTTTCATTATCGTATATAATTATTTATTATTATTTTTAATACTAGATTTGTATCGCCTCTTTTGTTATAGCGGGTGGTCAAGTTGTTTCCAACTAATCAGATCCTTTGTTTGGGAACAACTTGACTACCCGCGTACAATCCGAACCTCGCGTCCAGTGGCTACCACCTGTTCCAGGATCTAAAGGAGATCATCGGCAGCCTGCATTTCAGCGACGATTTTCTTCACCGGCGGTAGCTTCTATGAAGTGATCATGCGGAAGTACATTGAGCGCTATGACAAGTGCTTAAATAAACTTGGAAACTATTTTAATGAGTACTCCATAATCGAATCTTACACAATTCGGATCCCAACAGCAAAAGAAAACTTAAAAAATGAATAATAATACAATTAAAAACTCCCTACCCCATCCCTGTAATGTAAACAACCCACCCGAAAAAATTTTAATCCTTGATCTACATTATTTCCAATAATATGGGCCAAGATATAATATTCTTAAAAATTACAGGATTTTACATTTGAACAACATGTTCACAAGAACTCAACCATGAACATTAGCATTCCAAAAAGACATGTAAAATCCTGTAATTTTCAAGAATATTATGTCTTGGCCCATATTATTGGAAATAATGTAGATCAAGGATTAAAAATTTTTCGAGTGGGTTGTTTACATTACAGGGATGGGATATGGAGTATTAAATTGTAGTATTATTCATTTTGACGTAGAACTACGTCTATCAGGGGTGCAGCCGGGGAAAAATTCAGACGCGATTTTTCGTTCAAAAAGTGATGTACATATCTCAGTCTATATCTTTCTATCACTATATCCTACAATTATGGTCATTATCTCGTTGGAAAAAGTAAGGTTGAGT
The DNA here is from genome assembly GCA_023313115.1 of Rhysida immarginata. Lineage (NCBI taxonomy): Eukaryota > Metazoa > Arthropoda > Chilopoda > Scolopendromorpha > Scolopendridae > Rhysida > Rhysida immarginata. The sequence continues at coordinate 429,384 of JAHWFO010081140.1, read as the reverse complement.
CTTGAATAATAAGCAAAAATTTCACCAATGAGCCACTGGGTCAAAAGTTACAGCAAGTTAAAGTTAAGTGAATTTTATGCTCGCCATCGTAATAACGGAGTGGCGCTGCTGCAGCATATACGTGTGCGGCGTGTATTGGAACTAATTGGAGCTAACCATGGCTTACGAGAAAAGGCCTGTGCATTTAATATAAAGACGGCCTGTGCATTAGGTATAAAAACATGGAAACACGAGCGTTTTAAGATAATATCATGAAATCCTGTCATCTGCCGGCGAAATCAGTACATCATCATTTATATAAAATCAGCGACGGTGGACGTTGTCACAACAAAGAAAAAATCTGACAATGAGTATCTAACAATGGGTTATTTCCCGATTATACAAACTGGTGGGTTCTAGTTTTCTATTAAAAATATGTTGTAAAATAATAAAATATCTATTATTTTAAGCAGATTAATTATTTTAAGAAATGAACTTTGAAGTTTTGTTAATTTCTTAAAACAAAACAATAAATCTGACTAAAAAATATATGTTTTCAAACATGTTGGTCTTAGTTGTTTGTAAAAATATAAATATATGGGTCTTTAAAACAACAGTGATTTTACGACATAGAGTCGACGCGTTTCAGCCGTGGCTTTCTTCAGGACTGATTCAGATACAAGGGTTCGAATTAAAAGCAATCATGATCAATACTCTTCGATCTAAGATAGCAAATGGGCAGCGTAAAGCGAGGTGTGGCAATTTATAGAAATTTAAATAGTGTAGCAGACTGTAAACCTGTCGAGCATCATATAAATGTAAGACGGAGAATGATTGAATATGGAGTTGGCGATTTATGTTTAGTGGACGTTACCTTAAATGGTTCTTCAAAATTTATATTGGGCTCGATGTATGTACATCCAAATACTTCACGTTTAGATTCAAAAAATACTTACATTGATCTGTCATTTACTAGAAATATAACTCCGAAACTTTTGTCATCTGTTTGTTACTTTTCATATCGCAGACCCATTCTTTACAAAATTGTAATAAATTGAATATAGTAACTTTTTTTTTAATTTTGTTCCTTTTTTCGCCAAAAAATACGCACTAACGGTAACCAATAATAACATACAGTACTAGTTCTACGCCTTAAAAACCCACGGCTTTGGCAGTCACCAGAGCCTCCGTCAATTTTTTTTTAAGTTTTCTTTTGGGATCCGAATTGTGTAAGATATTCGATTATGGAGTACTTATTAAAATAAACTAGAATTTTTCCCAACGTTTATTTGTAAACTTGGAAACTATGTGGAAAAATAGTTAAAGGTTCATAGAATCAGGTAAAGAAAAGATTTTGAAAATATATATAATAGATTTGTTTTTAGTGCAAAACGGACTTTACTTTACGAATAATCCTCGTACGAAAACCACGTTTTGTTAACTTGACAAATAATTAAATAGAACAGCTTGAAATTTCTCAAAATTTTCTTCAAATCGACACTTTTTTCTACTAGAAATCTTCGTCCATATTTAATGGTGATGCTGCATCTCTGAAAGATGGCCTTTTCGAAATTCATTTAAAAATGACGGCTCATTTTCTCTACCAGAGAAACGAGATATAAGCCCTTTTCGTTTAGAGGTTTACCCCTGTGCATGCGAAAACAGCGAAAAAGCCAATTTTTGGAAGAAAAAAAAATCCGATATGAGCCCTTTTCGAAATTCACGATTCAATTATAGAGTATGTAAAACTAAAACTATTAATAAGAAAAAAATTATAATTAGAGAAAAATTGTCAAGAATTATAGAAAGAGTGAAATATTTTCAATAGCGCTGTTTTTGAAATCATTGACATCAATCAGACTGGATATAATATTACATAATTTAAACATTCTATAGAAAGGTAAGGGGAAATAAAAAATTCATTATTTCTGGAATTGAGCTTGGATACATGTAATTCGACATAATTAAGAAATTTAGAAGAATGAATGATATTATGATATAGCTTAAATAAAAATGTCACATCGTTGCTGAGATTTTTATTCAGTTGTCTGATTTTTGTCAACTTTAAGAACTTTCTCAAATCCTCTAATGTAAAGAACTCTTACATTAAGGAGAGTCGCGTGTAGGTACACTTTCTAAAATGCTAAAGAAATGTTTACGAAATTAATAGGATTGGAAAGGATAATATTTGTGGAATCATTTCGTCAATTAAATACACATTAATAATTAAAGAGGTCATATCGCAAACACAGCAAACAAATGGCGCTGCGTGTTTTTATCTAGCTCATCCTCGTCAGAGAAAATTTTTTGACGAAGCTCATTTATTGCAACAGGAAGTGAAAATGTTTCGCACGCAACGTAATTTTTCGTTTAACAAATACGAGAATGTTTGATTTACATGTCCTCGATTAGACCCTCGAACACGGAGCCTTAATTTTAATCGCGCTTTAAATCCATCAGTCCTATTATTTGGACAGCAGTTAGGGTTTTTTTTTATGTTTACTGCTTTACAAATGACCTTTTTAATAGTTCCGCTTTCTCTCTCCCACTCGCTTCATATTTTTTTTAATGCTTCGGTGAAAAACAACTGTCAAAAACGTTTTCTGTTTTATTAAAACGGATCCCAAAAGTGTTTACGTTTCATTCTGATGAACCACCATTATTTTCTGTTGGGTTTTTTCCCCTTCTTTTCTCTTTCACCCTTTTCGAGGTGTTCGGGTGGATTCTGTCAGGAATTAGCGTCATTAGCCGTGAGACACGAAGTCGCCTCATTATCATAACGAGGTGTTGCACGGAGCGCCTACCACTCTCTCTCTCTCTCTCCGCTTCTCTTTTGTTTTGCAGTCGTGGCCGGCGTTCGATCAGCCGTCACCACCGATCGATCGAAATCATCAAATCTCCTGTCAGAATGAATTCCCTTTTCCTCCATCGACTCGATACCCTCTTTTGTCACCTTCTCGACCGTTGCACTCGGGGTGCTAAGAAACTTTGTAAATGGGAGTTTTGAAGTTTCTTTTTTTTTATATGTGACTTTTTTTTATTTGTTTGATGAGTTGAGCGTTCGTTTCCGTGCTTAGCAACAAGCATTGGGCGCTAAAGTGCGTGCGAGTTCCGCCTTTGCTTTCCAACTCGGTCGACTGTGACCCCGGCAAACGTTGCTCTCCCGGAAAACTCCCCAACAGTTAATGGAGCAACTAAAGCGTTCGAACTTCGACCAAAACTCTCTGCTGACAAAATGGCATTTCTTTTTGCGCGTTGTGTTTCCCTTTTTCTTCTCTTCCTACCCCCACAAACCTCTCCTATGTCGACGGCCTTGTTCACCTCTCTTTTCTTCATCCACTCCTTCTCTCTCTCTCTCATTCTTCGCTTTCATCTTGACACGACCCATTACCGATCCATCGCCGTCAGAAAAAAAAGGAAAGAGAAGAAAGGCTTAGACGAGACATAACCACAGTCGTCAGGAGTTTTAACGATTATACCTCTGTCGCCAGAACGATTTTTTCCTCCCGTCACGCAACACAATTCCTCTCAAAAAACGAATGGAATTCAAGAAAACGGAATAAAAACGAACGAGAGAAAACAAATAGGGGAAAGCATTTTTTTTCAAACTTTAAAAAAACGCATTAAAACCGAATAAATCGCGTAAAATGCATTTTATGGGACAATGGCATAGGAAGGAGCCATTAAATGTGCAATTGGGAGCCCTGTAATAGCAGATGCTTTGCTTTCCCATGATGGACGTAATGGAGTGTATTTTCACGTGATAAATAAAAAGTTAAATTGCTAAAGGCTAAATCCGAAAGCTGTGGCTTTTTTAAGAAATATTTTTTAATAAATTGACGAAATTGTCTCACATAATCGGCAAACATTCCTTAGAGGAACAACATACTGAAGAATATCTACTATGAAGGTCGACCAGAAAGTCCTTACAATCAATCACCTTACAAAACCTCTAACCACAAAATAAATCCGAGATATGAAACGTCGGATTACTTCATTCTCAACGACAATATTGAGGCTGGCTATAAAATTTGTTTAACATTATACATAACTGAAATGTACAAAGTCATGGTAGCGTCGTACGCAAATTTTTAGGTGTCGCTTGCTTCGCTTAAAGAGTATATAAATAGGCTGAACGGTTACAGTGCTGTCAATTCGACTATAAGCTTGTCATCTGAAACATCTTATAACGCGACGAGAATTATCAGGGTTGAACTATTATAGAATGATAGTTGGACCTAGACGCATGAGGTAATGTGGGTATTCAACATTCCTCGATTTCTGTGTCAAAGGTATACAGAGAGTATCTCATTTCAGACGTTACCTCCCACCATGGACAACGCGGTGGCCGATCACAGCTGCTAAATGCTCGTGACCAACGACATCTGAGCAAAATGGTCCTTCGTATCAGACACACGTCACTACGTCAATTAACAGCCACATTCAATGAGGGGCGTATTAGAGACGTGTCTATGAGGTCAGTGCAGCGAAATTTGGCACTGATGGAATATGGCAGCAGAAGACAGACAAGAATCCCTTTACTCATAGCACGCTATCAGAACTGTACCTCGCCTGGGCTCGTGAACATATTCATTGGACTTTAGATGACTAGAAGCACATAGCTTGATCCGATGAATCACGATTCAAGTTGGTGCAAGCTGGTGATAGGGTTCGTGTGTGGCACAGAATCCATGAGGCCATGGACCCAAGTTGTCAGGATGACACTGTGAAAGCAGGTGATAGTTTCATCATCGTTAGGGCGTGTTTATGTAACAATGTATGATTTTCAGTGCACAGGCTTTCTTTCTAGGAGGTATTGGCTAGCCTAACCACATCACTTGAAGACGTATTATCCTGTTGTTGAGATGGACGATTTTACGATTCAATCCTTGCCAGTTCTTTTATCATGAATCCATCTACGATGAAATTGAGCAACTATTCATCTCAGTGGTGGTGAGTGCTTAGATTAGTCAAAATGTGCGGAACTCTATTTGCCTGCATGGGGACATTCTAGTTTGGATTCTTCTCCAACGATTATGAAATATCTTGGAACTTAATTCCTAATGTCTTCACTAGTAATTCTATTTTGTAATTGCAATGTGTGACTTATGCGGAACTTGTAACAGAAACGTTATTTAACTTTTTTATTTATGTAGTTTCAAATTCTAATGTAATCGAGCAGTAAATTTACTTCTGTTATTTCTTTTAGACCTATGTAATTCAAAATGTAACTTTCTCTTCCTCTTATTTGCCTCTTTTAGAAGGCATATATTACTATGTAACGTGAAGCTTAAAAGATTTACCTCTGGCATTCGTCGAAAAAGCATTCTAGTCCCAATTCGTCAAATTTTAACCTATCAAAATTCTTTCTTACACTTTGTGATAAATCTATGTTCTGATAAGTTAGACTTTTAATGTCTACTAGTTCAACTTATGACTAAAAGTTTTATGCTTTAGAACGAGTTCATAAGTTGATCTTTTTTTCTGAATATCTTTTTCATATTGATTTTTCTAATTAAAATCTGCATGCTTTAATATAATCCATGAAATGATGTTATTTTTTTAATTTTATGTTAAACTATATGCCGTGAATATAAACTTGAAGTTAACAGGCAATCAAAATAATGGGAGTATTATCTTTAACCGAAATAAATAAATAAATAAATTGGTATGGCGGAATGGTACATTCGCACAGGCCTACCACGTGATAATGATACGGAATCAAAAAAAATTACGGGGCTGTGTTGGGACACGGCCGCTAGTTAAATCGTAGAATACGTCTTGAGGCCACATGGCGAATAAGAAAAAAACTTTGTGCAACACAATTTAAAAAAATTTATTTCTGATATAAAATGTTCACACAAAAAATATACTTGCATTTCATCATAAATTGTTAACATAACCTTTATGGCATTCCCAACTTACAAATTACTGGTCAATGATAAGAGGAGTATGTTAGAAATGGCAACAGACAAGAACCAATATTTCGCGCAAACATCAAATTTATAGTAGGCCTACTGCCAATGTAATAGGTGATTCGATGGGTTTGAAATCTAAATTAAAATGCTTCTTCATAAAGCTAAGAGCGTACAAATTTAATGTAGCATCTACATTGATAATGCTAACTGTCATAATTGAATATTAGTATCACCTCCATATTGTCACGACTGGTCTAGTTGTTGGTGAATATTTCATTGTCGCACTGAACAACAACATTTCCATAAGAGATATCGACACTTTAGGATGAATATACACTGAGTGGCCAGATTATTATGACCACCCAATCAGTACTTCGTTGGGCCACCTTCTGCCTTCAATACTTCAGCGATTCGCATTTACTCCACGAGATGTTGAAAGGTGATGCGAGGAATCTGACACCATGAATGCTGTTGTCTTGTGCTATCTGGCTAAAATCCGCTTCAAACCCCTTCAGTCTCTATCAGTGAGTTTCGACTTTCGGGCAACGTTGTGCTTGGCAGATGATGTCTTTCCCTGCTTCTTATAGGCTGTCATAACAGTCTTTGCCTGATGAATAGCACTATCCTGTTGTGTGAAATTTGTTGTTTTGGAACCACCTGTCTGATGGCTCTTTCAACTTTCTCCCAAAAATGCTCAATTGGATTGAGATTTGGTTATTATGGGGGCCATCTAAGCCAAGTTCGTCTTCGTTTGTGGCGATCGCAACAACCTCGCCTTACTATCATTTTCAATTGGCCAATCAACATAGGGGTTAAAGTATACATTCAGTAGCAAAAAAATATTTTTTTGCAGCAAACAACGCGCAGAGCAGAAATTGTTTGTTCTTGAAACTATTCCTGCAAATACGAGTAGCGTTTCATGACACATTGCCACGTTGGAAGAAGCCATCTCCATTGCGATACACCATCAACATGATTGCATGAACTTGATCAGCAAAGATACTTAGGTATGTTCTGATATTCAGACGTTTTTCTACACAAATTAAAAGACCCGTATCATGCCAGGAAAATATGCTCCAAACCATGACTGCCCCCACGAGCTTGAACGATTGTACTCATGCATGTGGCTTCTATGATTTCATGCAGTTTCCGTCAAATTCTCATTCTGTTATCTGCATGATGCAAACTGAAAACGTGGTTCATCAGATCACATGACTTTATTCCGATGCTCAATTGTCCAATCCTTGTGTTCCTCTGCGAATTGGAGACGTTTTATCTTGTTAACTGCAGATAGCAAAAGTGTTCGAACTGGCCTTCGGCTCCCATATTCCAAACAATGCAGTGTATGGCGAACAGTGCGTCCAGAGATCATTTGAGAGGATCCCTGATAAAGATCTGCAGTAATTTGATGCGCTGTTGCCCTTCTGTTGTCTTGTACCAGTTTGCCCACTCTTCTTTCTGCCCGAACATTGATGGCCACAACTGGCACGTTCAGACCCAGTTTTCCGGCAGACAGTCCAGTCTGTAACAATTTACCAGCAGCTGTTCATGAACATTTAACGAATGGAGCCGTTTTGCTGATATCAGCTCCATGGCTCCGAGCGCCAACAATCATCAAAGGCTGCTAACTCGCGTCGTTTACCTATAATCTTCTGAAAAAAAATCACTTCCAATGTCGTGTTAAACAACCTGCTTACCTATTTACACTAGTCCGGCTCTTTAGCAACTTCAGCGCGAAATCATAGCTAATTTGCGTAAAAACATCAGGTGGTCATAATAATCTGACCACTCAGAGTAAACACTTCCTAGTATAGATCTCACTACACCATTGTGCAAAGCTTTAACAATACAAATATCATTGATAATCAGCATTGATCAGTCGTCTATACTTAGACCAGCCTGTCAGTAAAAGAACATTCGTTAAAGAGTTACCTTTCAAAAAATTGCAAAAACGCCTGCTCTCCTATAACTTATAACACCATATTTTTGAATAGTTTTAAATTTGTTCTACAATGATTACACAGCATGAAATCTTTCACAGTACTGATGAAAGTGATGAAGCTATCACACTTTTGTTACGTGGGTGCTTCAAGTCCTTCTCAAAACAAAATCTATCACAAACATTACACGAATATCTAAATTCATTGTTTATGAATATAGAAGGAAATATGAATTCCGTGTCCCAAACTGTCGCATATACAGGGTGAGGCATTTATCTTGAGACAACTGAATATCTCGAAACTAAGCATTGTACACACGCATTGACTCTGTCTCCATAGGACAGCTGCCCCCAAAAGTTTACTTGTGCACTAAAAAGTTTTGAATTTTTGAAATTCTGACTTCGGATACTTAAAGACCATTAAAAAGTAGAATAGGAATGTCTGTAAGTCCCACTCTATATCTCTTTGTCTTCATCGATAAAATTGGGTCAAAACTTTAAAGGCTTCACACATTCAGGGCCTCTATCTCCTAAACGGTTGGATCAATTGAAGAAAAAAACAAGAATAAAACATTTTTCGAACATTGTGTACAATCTGAATATACCATTAAAAATAGGATTCCTATTTAAGATTTCAAAGTTACCCCCTCCACCAGCCCCCCTCACAAGAGGGGGGGGGTAATTTTTTAACTAATGAATTTCCCCCACGAAATAATTCACTTTTGATTTTGGACATTTTTTCGTACAATGCTTAGTTTCGAGATATTCAGTTGTCTCAAGATAAATGCCTCACCCTGTATATCGCTCCGTACATAAATCGCAGTTGATGAAGATGCTGCTAATGTTGACGGTTATGGCTCCTTATAGACCTCCATGGATTGAATTTTATCACTTGGTGTTGAAACGTTTATATCATCAGATACGTTATTTGCGTCGAACTGAGCAGTGGAAGTTATTGGCGCATTCGTATCGGGCTATAGTTCACTTTGGCGGCACCACGACTCAACTTTCAGCCGTTCCTGCTGAGCCCGTAGACGTTCAACATCGAACATCTGGGTCTTCATGGATTCCCCATCTCTAAATATGTTTACCTGTGACGTTTTCTATAGTTTTTCTGGCGCTGATTATGCATAAACTTAGAAATTCTGTAATTTTTGCAAAATTTCCAGAATTCGAAGGCCGATATCTTAAATACTATTAATTACTGAGGTTTAATTTTTAAGCTGTTTTATAAAGCGCAAAAAGATAAAACACATGACACCTAAAATGTCGTGCTATCACAAAGGAAGCCGGAGCTAGACTAAATTAATCTCCACCAGAGAGCAGATTTTTTGACTCAACTTTGTTCTTCGATTGTATCAGCCGATGACGTCAGCATGAAGTCGGTCAAAGTCTAAAGCATGCTTTGTTTTATATACTATCGAATGCAATATCATTCATTTTTCTATCATTAATAGTTTTGACGTTACTGTATTAAGGTTTTCGTGATCAACACTTTTCGTGACATTCACGATTTAAGCGTGGCATCGTAGTATCGAAACATAAGTGTTCTACGTCAAAAAGAAAATTGTATTTTTCAATAAGAGGTAGCTCTTCATATCGTTTATATTGTGTTCGGAGCTTTGAAATGAATGTTTCTGCCATTTCTTCATTTATTTAAAAAAAAAATTAATTTCTCTAAAAAGGCTTAGCCTATTTCCATAAAAAATGGTCAATGTATAGTGTAAGAAACCCACTGTCTGAATTAAAAAAAAAAAAGAATAAAAAAAAATTAAAAAAATTGACCGGGGGAGGGGATAGTAAATAACTCCAAAACGGCTCATCACAGCCAATCAAGTCATTTACAAAAAAAATTCGCCGTAATGAGAGGAGTACGGACATGTCGAGTTTATTGAGTTTGGTTTGCTTGTTTGAACGCTACAGCCATTTTTTAATTTTTAGAAAATAATTAATATCTCGAAAAAGGCTTACCCAATTGACATAAAATATACACTAAGGCACAATTTAAGGAACCCACTAAGTATGTATAATTTTTATTTGGTTCGGCTATTTGCCGTTTCAGAGGAGTTAGCTGCACAAAATTGGTCACATACGTACAGACGGAAAATTTTTTATTCAAAATTTCAACATATCTTTAAGAATCATGAATTTTTAAGTCGATTTCAGCAAAAAAAAAATTTGAATTTCTGAAACGAAAAAAAAGGCCTTCACTATTAGAGAGTGGTAGGCCAATAAATAAATAAACAATGTCTTTTCTCATATGTTTGCTCAAACATTTTATGTTTGATGATTATTGATAGGTCCTTCATATTTCTGAGGAGAAAAAATATACGTGTTATTGTTGTAGCTTTAATCTTGCTTATTAATAAACTTTGAATAATGAAAAACAGACAACACTTAATAAATATCCAAAATTACTACTTCAAGTTGGAAGCATTGAACTGTTCCTCCCTATCTCTGCGTCTCTCCCCCCGTCCTGTCAATGTTCTTCTTCGAGGCATTTAAATTACCTTTTAAGTATTAAAAAATTTCATTTGAACTACATTTGAAATTACATTTGGAGTGAATGTCATCTAAATAGAGAACAAAAAAATTAAGTTACCAAATTGAAAGCAGCAAATTTTTCACAAAGCAATTTGAAACGAATACAACGATTCTCTCACAATTTCAAAAATGACGCGCAAGCAATGTTTTTCAAATGAACATCAACAATTAAGATGCTTTCAAATGAACATCAGCAAATGATTTGAATTAATTTGATATTTGATAGTTAAAAAAACATAATAAAAAAGACAATGCTACATGTATTGACAAATACAGGCTCCGTGCAGATGTAATTATAAGCGCGCCAAGTGGCAAAACTGCATAGTCTTTGTAGGATAAAATTATTCTAAATTGCACAAAATCTGAATGACCAACTGTGGAAGTTACTAAAATTAGAAATTAATAATACTAAGAGTAGACATACTGAAGAAGGTAGTGAAATGTGCATACATGTATCATGCATATAAGTAAATTAATTTTGTGGAGTTGCGATGTATTCTTAATTTTTACTTTTGGATTAAATTATTAAAATAAATTAAAATTAAACTGTAAATGTGTCTTTGGTCGATTTTTTCACGCCATACCTCCGATATTAATAATTAAATAGAGAAAATAGTAAAAAAAAAAACAACAAAAAATATATAATAAACCACGGCCTGGACTTGAACCATAAACTCAATAGCTCAATAGCACAGATTACTTATACGCCTGTCGCCTGCTGGTAAAATCCAGTGGCGGCCTCTCGCTTGTGGACGGAGCCTATGGCGCACAACCTGTTCCTTAATGCTACCTTTTTTGAAACGCTTTTCTACCTGTGTTATCGCGAACAAATACGCCAACAAAATATATTGTGCACATCTACAGCATAGGACCTTTCCAACCATATACGTTTCATGCGTGTTTGTAAACAATCTGAAGCTGACGTCATCACTTCCTGTGTGCGCGCGCATATGTAGTCTTTTTTTTGCTCTTTTTTTTTTTTTTTGCTATTTTCCATTTAAACAACTACTATACAGTCTTAATTCATTGTGAGGGTCATCACTCATTTTGGTAGCTTTAGATCTGGTTTTAGTTAACTAGATAAAGAAGGGAAAACAGGTCAGCACCAAATTTGGTCTTGTGAAAAAAAACAAATTTTTAACTAGGGCCACCACAGTATTTATATAAGAACATCGTAGATAGTAATTGTGCGCAAAAGGACACACATTTCACTAATAAAGCAGAGGCTTTAGAGTACTAAGACGTCCTCCCACGATTTTTCGATTTCAAACCAATCAACGATTTGTAGGATGTCCTTATTGTGAGAGGATTCGGAGTAGAGGTACCTCCTCAACAAATAATATTAAATATTAAAGGAAAGAGACAAACCAAGTTCAAAGTTTCTGTGCTTCATAATAAACGTAATCTGTTTATTATTAGAAAAAATTCTAGAATTATGAAGAGCAATTAATGATGCGACAAGCTCATCACGAGTGGGATGGATGAAACGGAAGCTGACAGACAGGTGATTATCGATGAGTTTTAATGAGCCGGTCATTTTTAAGCCAGATTAATCGAAGCGCGTGATTAATGTGCTAGAACTACCAATCTATTCTCTGGAATGAATTTATACGATGCTATAGAATCCGGACGAAGACCCTATCTCTAGACATTCTATCTTCTGTGTTGTAATACTTCAGTTCCTCTTTTCTTGATAAAAGAAAATGGGGGACATCGTTATTGAAAAGAAAGCGCTCGTAGAAAACGTTCATTTAATGATACCGGGTACCAAGAAAAAGAAGGTCCAACTTTCCGAATTCATTAAGAACGGAAGAAGAATGTTAAGAAACAGGAATTCTATCCTGCTCTCGTTCTTTTCTTCTCCTCTTCCTCGTTTTTCCTTTTCTATCAGTAAGTATGGGATAAAAAGAGGTGGGAGGACTTGATGATGTGTAGCTAGCAGGTAGCTGACAGATTTTCCTTTTCACTTTATCTCGTCGAGGGAACCTCGGCACATCAACTCATGCAACGAATTTTTATCCGAAACGAAATTTTATCTCTTCGCAAGTTCGAGGCTTTTTTCTTCCTCTTTCTCCACTAGATGTAGACAAGGATCTCGTGTAATAACTCGGGGAAAAGGAAGAATTGAAGAGAGGAGGATGCGACGGCGGGAAAAAAAAAAGAAATTTGATCGGCGCCGCTACAAGATGAGCCCGAATGGGATCCCTTTAAACATTAATGTCGTTCTCAGGGACGATCCGTTTCTCCTCCCTCTCAAATTGGCAGTTATGAATCTTCCCTATATAAAGAAGTCAAAGGGAAAAAAATAAAGAATGAAAAAAAAAAGAAATAGTCCGATCGACAGAAACACACGCACACTTAGAGGCCCACCTTTCGCATCGCTTTCAAGTATTTCTTCGTCTGCGAAAGGGATTTGTTCAATATTGTAGAAGAGCGACCGATGTTAAGGAGATAGTGAAAGAGAGGTTGAAGGAAAAGATAGTTGAAGGACATAAAAAATATATATATATATATATATATATATAAAAGAGAAGAGGATGAAAAGGAAAGGAGAAGGAAAGCCGGGCCTGTTTACCTTAACTGCAAACGAACCCACTTAACAGTCTCGGCAGTTTTCATGTCTTATTGAATTCATAAAAAGAAAACTGTCGTTTGCAACCAATGGGTGAAACAGCAGAATGCAATTTAGCGAAATCGTTTTCACCGAATATCCAGTCTTTTGAGTAAATGAGACGCCCCAGCTCTCCTTTTTTCTTTTGCTCGGCTTTCATTATTCAAATAGATGGGGGGAGAGATTAGATCTCTATAAGAAGGGAAAAAAGAGAAAGGGAAGCCGACGGGAATCCACGAACCCGTACTTACGGCTTTTCATTACTTCCTCCATGTAAATATTTATTTCCACCCCCAGACTTAAAAAACTTTTTTTTATTTAAAATTTTAATCATGTATGGATAGAAAGCGGTCGTTTTAGTTCAAATTTACATTTTAATAAAAACCCAAAATTAGAATTGGTTTAATTGCCTCTCCACAGGTCACCACAAAAAAGACCAAAATGAGCTGATATACCCCTTTTCCAATGACTACTAATATGAATGCTTCTGTAATAATATTCCACAAAGAAAGATGATAACGTTCTTATAATGTTGATAGTCTTTTTCAAAGTAGTCCCCTTTGTTACAGTATTTCTGTCAATGGAAGCCATTTTTGAAAGATCTTTCAGAACCGCCTCCGAAGCATTCACGACTATTTCTGACGATGGAAAATGCTTTCCGTAGGGTTTCTTCCAATTGGAAAAAGGGAAAAAGAAAAAAGGCCGCGCGAGGCCAGATCTGGATTCTAAGGAGGTTGAGGAACACACTTCACATCAATTTTCGAAAGATTAATGATATTTGCAATGTAGATTGCGTTGTCAAAGTGCAGCATCCATCCTATTGCACGGAACCCTTTTTTCAGAAATTAATAAATGAAAACTGGAGTTAATGTTCAAAGCATGAGGTAATGATGTTATTGGAAAAATGGAAAAAAAAATTCGCGATATGATACCAGGAACCATGTGCTCGTCGCCTCTACCAAATGGGCTATCACGGACACGGTACAGCAAGGCTATCTCCAAGTGTCCTAAAGACTACAAAGCTAGTCAAGATGGAAGCCCAATGATAGAGCGGGGACCCAGCTCGCAGATCGTGATTCCTCCTTTACAAACCATCAAAAAGCTGATGAAAACACATAAGAAATTAATAATTAAAGGAGACCTTCCCGATCTGCGAGCTAGATGCCCTTCCCTATCTTTGGGCTTTCCAAGACTACATCGTAGTCTAGATGACACCGTGTCCGTTCAATGGAAGACGCTAAGCGGTCTGATCACCAGCGCGTATTTTCCCTATTCAGCTGTGCTGATGAAAAGTTGTATGAAAGTTTAAACGATGGAGAGAAATAATTTGATACAGCCCTACATGTTTGAACCCGAGTCCGATACCCCTTCCACTGATGAAGAAAACATCAACTGCGACGAAAAGGAATTATCCTGATATTCTCTAATATTCTCCTTTCTTTAGAGAATTATCCTCCCTGCTTTGACAAAGGATAGACTCTATCCGAAACGTCAGCTTTTTATTTCTTATTTTTTATTTTGTATTTTTCATTTTGTTATTTTATTTTATTCTATTTTTAATTACCATTATTTATTAATTACTACCTAATATTTGGAAGAAAATTTCCCCATATCGTGAATAAGCAACATCATTTAAAGATATCCAATCTTACTGTAATTATGGCTGGAGTTTCCTTTTAATGTTAAAATCATACACCAGCATTTCCCATATTTTTCTTATAAAGGAACGCCTTGGTTATTATATGCTGAAAAGCATATATTGGTTTCGCATTGTTTGTGTGTCTGTCTGTCTGTCCGTCTGTATGTCCGACGATTACTCGAGAACGCTTTAACGTTTTCAAATTCTGTTTTCGCTCTTCGATAGAGACACTTCCTGAGCTCATCTGATTAGTTTGGCTAAGGTCAAAAACTCTCACCAGTAAGAAGAGTTAGCGCTTAGTCGGTCAGAAATCCCGGTGAGAAAACTGTGACGTCATTTTAACGCGGTCAAAAACGCCAGTTAGCGCTGTTATGCCTAACCGGTTAGTCTAACCGTCCTCACCGAGAAAAAGACGGTTAGCCCAGTGAGAAATTACGTCATCATTCTCTCACCGGTGAGGGGTTTTGACCACAGCCTTTGTGATTGAAATCGGTCTAACGGTCACGTGACTACTGAGACCCAAACCCCCCCATTAAATTTTTTTTGGGGGAAATATAAGGCATGTAATATGTCATTCGAACGGGAATGACGAGCACAAGTCGAATATGACATTCTTTTCGATTTTCGCGAAATGCTACGTCCGAGAAAATGACCCCCAAAAAGTACTTCAATGACCCCTTATTACGAGCTTTAGCTAAAGCTATATATAAGATTACAAGCTTAATCAGTACCTGTATGTGCCCAGCCGGCCATCGTTTGCACGAAAACGTTGAAATGGAAGAACTTACCTGCGATATATCAACTTTTGATGAGCTCTCGTGGACCCCTTCAAGCACGTGCACTAATGTTAAGAATATGAACATAGGGCATGTAATATATCAATCGATTCGTACCGACGAGTCATAAGTGAATACAGTTGATGGCAGCTTGGAGCACGTGCTCATTTCGTTTTAAAATTTAGGCGTATTGTATAATGTGACTAATTAATGTTAAGGCGATTGTTAAAAATGGCTCATTAATGTTAGGCCTACAGTTAAAAATGACTAAATAATGTTAGGCCTATTGTTAAAAATAGCTAATTAATGTTAGGCCTATTGTTAAAAATGTCTAATTAATGTTAGGCCTATACTTAAAAATGGTTAATTAATGTTAGGCCTATGGCTAAAATGACTATATAATGTTAGGCCTATTGTTAAAAATGGCTAAATGTTAGGCCTATTGTTAAAAATGGCTGATTAATGTTAGGCCTTAGGTTAAAATGACTATATAATGTTAGTCCTATTGTTAAAATGACTATATAATGTTAGGCCTATTGTTAACAATGGCTAATTAATGTTAGGCCTATAGTTAAAATGGCTCATTAATGTTAGGCCTATGGCTAAAATGACTATATAATGTTAGGCCTATAGTTAAAAATGGCTAACTAATGTTAGGCCTATTACTTAAAATGACTAATAATGTTAGGTCTATTGTTAAAAATGGCTAAATAATATTAGGCCTATTGTTAAAAATGGCTAATTAAAAAAATGGGCTAGATTTAAAAATGATGTGACTGTGGATAGAATCAAAAGTATTTCCATTGTTTATTTAAACCAACTGCAAGTAAAAGTGAAATATTGAAATTTAAAATCACATCTTCGTCACAGGTAAAGTTTCTTGGAATGCTTACAAGATTTTTCCGGACAATGATTTGCAACAATGATTAAGAAGGAATGAATGGTAACTTTGATTAAGAAGGGGTGAATAGCTCTAGCAGTGGAAAGATCATAGGCGAAGTAGTTTAAAACATTTGGACGTGCAAGCATTTCATTTCTCATTTCGCGCGTGTTTGGAAAGATTCGTGTGAACGCTGCAATCGAATACGTAAATATTCTTCTTTTCAGCATATTTGAAAATCGTTTTACGTATTGTTTTTAGAGTATGTACTCGTATACATTAATGAAAGTAAACTAGTAAAAAATTTTCTCGGAACACTTATTGACTTTCCATTGAACATAACTTTCCAGCCAAATATATATGTCAATAAGTCGAAGTTCAAACAGGGATATGTCAAATAAGAAGTCATGCTGAAAGAAGGCCGCGTATCGACCGAAATGTACATACATGTTTATTAAATTTCTTTGTGAAAAAGCGGTTGGTTTATGTCTCCTATTGATAAATAAGCAGTCTTTTCCTTACTTCAAGCATAACGAATAGAATTACATAGACTAATTCTACTCTTTAAACTTCATGTATCGCTTTTTTCGCTATTTTTGCTTAGCATCTCGCTCAATCATACACTTTCTTGTTTTAGGAAAGTCTTATTGTGACTCGATTCTTCTGTTTTTCACTAAATGCATTTACTGGGAAGAGATGAGAGAATTACAAATTACTTAAAGTTATTTTTATACTTTACGTTGTTGGGTTGTTGCAAATGAAATGGCCGATTTTATGTGCCAAGGAAGAGCAAAACGGAAACGAAAGCGAGGTGATTCCAGCAGAAGCAATGCATTCCAACCAACAAAAAAATGCCACTTTGAAAAGTTCAGCATCTTGGGATGAAGATCATGTGTTTCACTGCAAGATAAAGCACTTTTTCAATAAAAAAAATTGTTAAAGCACTGGAGAAGATGAAAATAAAAATATAATTTCCGGAACTGGCAAAAAATGCAGAGGACCGAAAACCAATTTTTATAAGGAAAAAGGATGTGGATATGTTAATAATAATGTAAGAAATAAAACACTCTTTAACCACAACGAGTAAAAAGAAAAAATTCCATAATATTTCCCTTTCTTATAGTAACTTAAATCAAGCAAAGCTTCTACTTGGAAACCTAAAGGACAAGGTTCCCCCACTCCAGAACACAGGAATTTACGAGATCAAATGTTCTCAATGTAAGAAGGTTTATCGAGGACAAACGGCCCGCCAGATTATGACCCGCTTCAAGGAACATCTAGCCCACCGGATGGTCGGTAGAAGCAACCTCTCCGCCATGGCAAAGCATTCCTTGGACACTGGACATGATTTCTCTGTACAAAACCTAAAACTTTTAAGATCAATAAAAAACAAACGACTCTTGGACGCTTTTGAGAGCATGGAAATCCACTCTACCAACAGCAGTGACCTTCTTAACTCTGACAAGGGACCCATACGGGATTCCAAACTTATTCAGTGGTTTTCAACTTTGACCAATCACTGAGTTTACCCATTCGTGTGGCCTCTTCTGTCATTGGTCATGGTTCACCATTCAATAATTTGTCCATTTGTGTGTCTTTTTCTGTTATTGGCTAAAATTCACTATAAATAGGAGTTGTTTTCTTTACACACTCAGGTCTGGCATGAAGGCCTTATTTATAAAATGATAACTGATGGCATCCCACATGATTTACTCGTCTAGTTCACTCGTTTCTGTCCAACAGGTCTTTTCAGGCCAGAGTTGGAGATGGATTATCTAATACCGGTGTCCCACAAGGATCAGTGCTGGGGCCAGTTCTGTTCAATTACTATATATGTGACTTCCCTGAAATCTCTTACTGCAAGCTATATTTTTATGCGGATGATGCTGCTATACTGACATGGGCAACCCAGCCTAGTGTTGTTGTATCACGTTTGCAGAAAGCCCTTAAAGAATGTGAAATCTGGTTTAGCAAGTGGCGATTAAAACTGAATGTCGACAAATGCAAAGCAATGTTTATCACTAAGAAGAAAAAGAGAAATCTTGACTCCTTAAAGTTATATGGCAAATACTTGGAATGGGTTGATAATTATAGATACCTTAGCATTATTATTGATTCAAAACTATCATGGAATTGCATGTGACTTATGCGATGAACAAGGCCAAAAAAGCAAAGTTTAGCTTAATTGCTCTGTTGGGTCGTAACAGTGCCCTCAGTGTTGATAACAAACTACTGTTATACAAAATAATTGTTCGTGTCATCTTGCTATATGGCATGCCCGTCTGGGCTACGATTTGCAAGACAAGATGGAAGGAACTCCAAACTTTCCAGAACATTACCCTAAGGACTATTGCACAATTAGATAGGAGAATTGCTCGCAATTACTCCATTCATAATGATTTCGATATGATCCATGTCGGGAAATATGTTCAAGAGCTCATGAAAACCGTGTTGCCTATTATGGTAAATCATGATAATGATCTAGTCTCTGGCATTCTAAAACATTCTCTAGATAGAAACAGGCACCGTAATCCAAGACATATCCTTGATGTCAATTTTGATGACATTGACAGTGTCATCTTCCCAGATTACTGGGTTTCATAAATTTTTTCGATTTTTTTGTGGCTTACTATGTAATATACTCCTAGTTCAGACAATCGTCAATTAAATTTTCCTCCACCAAGAGGAGGCAATTTTCTTTCATATTTTGGATGACCTTTGTGGGTACATCAGGCTTCTTTTCTAGTTCAGTGTATTTCCCTTGGAATATGATTATGAAGGGTGAGATTATGGAAGCTATGCTTCAAGTTCCACACAAATACAGATACACTACACTGTTCGATTGTCGACTGTCGTTTACACACTCAGTTGCATCTTGTATGTTACTCCCTGTCAATCCTGCTGAAGATGAGAGCTTCGTTCTCGAAAAGTACTTACAGGACGTATTTTTTCTTTTTACTCGTTGTGGTTAAAGAGTGTTTTATTTCTTGCATTATTACTGGAGAAGATGACAATCCCTTGGCGAAAGATCAGTTTGGACGGATTTGCTGCATGGCATCAATGAGGTTTACGGTCGAGGGCTTCTTAACATAATTACAAGCTCGTGGGCAAAGGAATGCATTGGACCCCCGAATAGGGAAGATATTTGTAAAATATGCCCCCATAAGTTAAGACGGTACTGAGTGCTCTCGCTTAATGCTCATTTTTTTCGTACATCTGCACAGTACTGATCCGCTGTTATCGTTTGAGTGGTGGCTCCGGAGTTCTTCGGAATATCCAACCATTAAGCCGAACGTGTACGATTGTCATACAATATTCACTTAAAATTCTTTTCTCTGCTTCTTTGGAGGAGTCGAGCATTCTAATCGCTGTGGTTTGTTCAGATCGGTGAGGTCATCCAATACATACTTCTCAAGCCTCATGCTCTCAATATTATGTTTAGAAACAGATGAAGAATCTACTTGTAATTTCTGAGCAATCTCTCATACCGTCTGCTTCAATTGTATCCTTTAATTTACTACGATCAATGGAGGAATCACAGTGTCATGGGGTTCATTTTGCAAACTCATATCTCAGAATCTAAATATTGCAAATCAACGCCGAGTACTTCGTTGAAAAATAGTCTCTCTACTAAATACTTTATTAACCCCTTTCGGTTGCAAAATTCCACAATTTAAACTCATTTTGTATCCTACTAGAAACTTGGTTCCATGACTAACTTTGAGTCTACAGTAGTCGCTCTTCAAAATTCGCTTCATGCACCAATTATTATTGCCTCATCACCTCGTGTTGTTTTATAACATGATACCAAAAATTTGCATAATCCACAGCTTCCCCCCCCCTCAACCAAAAGAATAATTCATACCTCTAATCGGTCATCTCATTTGCAACAACCCAATATTTGTTGTTAATCTAAGTTTGTCGTTGTCTTTAGAAAAAAAATAGGTGATAGGTTAATATAGGAACGCATTTTTCGTTTACGGAGAAGTCTTGGAACGTATTGTGCATGGCAGGGCTCTACTCTATATCCTTTTATCCTATAAACATTTCAGTAACTAACTGTAAGTTGAAGTTCACGAATATGTGTGTTTTGAATAATACGAGTAATCGTTTACATTCTAAAGATCATTATATTTTGGTCGTGGGCGTTTCGATTGACACTTGGCTGGTTGAGGCCGGTTGTCTGTATGTAGCTCCGTGACTTTTGCAGGTCACTTTAATCTTCCTAATGGAGCCCGACGCTCTTAAGTGAAGTGTCAAAAATAGAGATCGCGCTAATGGCGCAGCATCAAAAACATTAGGGAATAAGAGCGCCAAGGAGAAAAAATGCACCATTTTTAATAAATGAATTTATATAAAAGTTTGTAAAGAAATAATTCAGCGCTGAGAAACAGCCAAGGCTTTCTTAATCATCACACCAAACAAAGCCTTAAGCAATAAAAAAACGAGAAAATGGTTAATTAAATTGAGCACTTGTTCGCATTGCTATTGGATATCATTTGTAGTTATGTTCACGACTAACTGAAACAAATTTCAATACTCTCAAGGCAGGTACAATTGTTGAAACGAAGGAATACATCTGGATAATGAAGAATTCATAAAGGCAGTGGCACCTGAAGAAAGATACAACTGCTTAGGAGTTGAGGAAGCTTCGGTCTTATTGCACAACCGAGCCAAAGAGGCTACTTCGACCAAATATACCGTGTGTTTCAAAAGTTCCCGAACGCAGAAGATGACTTTCCCTGCATAATGTACTGTTGTGCAGGTATGCTGAAGGGCTGGTAGACAGGAGCCGCTGTCTCGCAACCTCTTTTTTTCAATTAATGTATGCTCCCAGTCGTTACGAATCCCGCTATTTATTTTACATAAATGCAAACACGCGAATATAGGTTAAAGTAAAAAATAGAAGTTTTATTTATAAAACCTACGGTATTAAGCTTATACCGGTATAGTAACAGTTTAAAAAACGTTTATTGCGTGAAAACAAACAAATGAAATACAGTACGCAAGAACGAGCAGAGATGGTTCTCCTTTGCCACTATGTAAAACTGATTTTATGTAATTTATTTCAGCACATGGTTTATTATAGTGGTTGGCAGAACATTACTCCTGCTGTCATAGGTTAGGCTTTCCCTATATACAGAAGGGGCAGTTCGGGAACTTTTGAAAATTCTAAAGTCAAAGTTAAGTGGATAATTAAAATCTTTGTAATCTTATACGATAGATAGATAGATAGATAGATAGATAGATAGATAGATAGATAGATATAGATAGACAGATAGATAGACAGATAGATAGACAGATATAGATAGCTAGTAGCTAGATAGATAGATAGATAGATAGATAGATAGATAGATAGATAGATAACCAATCTACCTCTAATCCACAAGGAGACAGATAAATAGAACTCCTTCAAATGGCAACATATGGCATGTGATATGTCATTCGATCAGAAATGATGAGAAACTAATCCTACATTCGGCAAAATCAATTTTTGATTTAAAAGAGTGCGGATAAAAGAGGTAATCTCAGGACTTCCGCTACTTTCCTCGGAGGGGGGGGGGATTAATTTCTTGTTACTGTTATTATTGAATACCGGAAGAATGGAACTATTCATAGGTTATCTGCCCATCTGTACGTTTTTCCCTTCATATTTTCTAAATTTTCTGACATAAAAGATTGAAATTCGGCATATACCTTACCATGGGCATTTCCTACTTCACTATTTGGTTTGATTTTGATTGGCCCACTGGGGTGGGAGTTAGAGGGGTCTATCTCTCTATATGATATGTAAATATGTAAAGGAGTGAAAATCAGTATGTCGATTCCTCTAAGAACCTGGATTCGAACTAGGAACCTTGGGTATCACGCTTGTTGCCCCTACCAGTTGGGCTATCGGAGAAACGCTACAACAAGGCAGTCTCCAAGTGTCCCGAAGACTACAAGGCAAAATCTATTGCATATTTCTATGAAGCTTGGACCAAACTGTCTCAGTGGGATCGGAGTTGTGGAGGTTATTTTGTTGTAGTTGTTGCTGTTAAAACTATTTGCATTCCTCTAGAATAAAAATAACTAAATTGAAAAAAAATACAAGTGAATTTGATTTCGGAGCTCGGGTTGCGTAAGAAAGGCTGCATCCGAGTTATAACACGAAATAAATTCTTCTATTTGCATCATGAGATTTAAAATCATGTTAAAATAAAATGAAATTCTCAGAAATTCGGAGCTTTTATCATTGTCCAAAAAAAACAGAAAGAAAAATCTCGAGGAAATTGGGAGAAAGAAGGGGGAAAATAAGCGGAGATTTGAGTCGTTTACGTGAAAAACTTGGGCGATGATAAAATGTAATGGAGAAGCCCCAAGTTATTATTTGGTCGGAGTCAATTACGTCAGTCATGAAGGAGAAAAATCCCACGAACGTAATTGGAAGTGACAAAGGAAACTGTAAACCGCAAAGCAGAGACAAAAGGAGTCAAAGGAGGAGGAGAGGAAAGCGAAAAGAAACCCATAAAGGCAGATTAAAAACAACCAACAAATCGCCCCTTGTGGTTTTCTCGTCCCCCATCCCCCTCAGTGTCAAAATAAAAAGCGAAAAACGGACGAACGAGAAAAACTGCTGCAGACAGGATTTCTCCCACCCGCCCTAGCATTCTCCTATTATTTTCGGAGAGCGAAAAGGGCAAGTTCAGAAGGAGGGTGATGACGTCACAACTCAACGGTATCGTATTTTTCGTATCAAAAAAAATCCGCCAAATCCGCTCATCAGTGCGAACGCGAGTCAACACAGCGTCGCTGTTCAACGTGTGCGGTCGCTTCGACATTCAATCCCCTTCATTCTCGCCTCTTATTTTCTACTAGAAACGCTGTTTTTTACACCTCAACCTTATCACCCTCTCACCTGTATGCTTTTAACGGGAAATTTTCACTGGGGTAAGGAGGGACAACACTCACTTCTCATCTTCCTTTGGAATTTTCTTTTTCTTCTTTCAGCCTCTGGCTCGTTGGCTTTTCTTTTAAGAGAAGGAAGGATATCTCTAAAATGGAACTATGCGCGTGAATTCTTGTTTATTTATTCATATCATTTCTTTCCAACTCATTTTTAACAGCTTACAAGAATCAATTAAGAAGTAATTTAAAGTTTCAATCTAAGCGTCCGTCAGAGACGATAACTGAAAAAGAACTTTTGAAGCGAAAAACACTACCCTATAATAATGGAACGGACAATATACAGGTACGGAAAAAGTAATATTTTATTTTACTTCATAACATGCGTCTCAAAAGTTTGGAGGCTTTTTTTGAAAAAATCACTTAGTACACATGCTCATCTATTTTTGCGGTTTGTTTTTTATACAAATCTATAGTTTTATTCCAATCTTGATGAAATTTTCCATACTTGACCTTCAAACAATGAGGAAGGTCACTGTCTATCTCAGATTTCGGAAAAATAATAATTATCGATAAAAAATCGATATTCATGGTTATGGCAGGGCATATTAATGAGAAACATCTCATGACCAACAATGCAAGGCAAAGTTTGTGCAACAATAGGTATCAACAATGGTATCAACACGCAATTCACAAACGCTCTGCACGGACCAACAATATATATCTCATGACCAACAATGAAAGGCAAATTTCAATTTGTAACAATGCATAGAATTCCTGTTATTCATGCTTTTCTTAGAAAAGAGAGTTCTTAGTACTTAACAATTTCTTGAAAATTTTTAAAAATGATCAGTAACTGGAGATAATGGAGAGTTAGCAGACTATTGAGAAAGAGTGGAAAGACGACAGAGGAAGCACTCCTTTAGCTCCGTGCTGTATATCGGCGATCGCTAAACTACACAAAGAGATGAATGGCCAACTTTTGATTCAAGACATCGAGAGAAGAATGGGAATTGCAACAACATCAAGTGTACATCTAAAGTAAGATTACGTGAGTAAGAAATTATTTAGACTAGCAGTGGCATCCTTGGAGAGGTCCATCCATTGTGAACCTTTAAAAACATTTTTTTCAAATTTTCATTAAGAATTTTTACTGTATTAATTCTATGCGTTTTCATGTGTTTATTTTTAAGATATTTCAAAATTTATTCCAAAAAAAAAAAAGTCCGAGTCAAGTCGGGGTTATCACCTAGCTTATTTGCTAGCACAGCAGATCCAAACATTTCCTAAACATACATTTTTGACTATATTATGTGGGAAAGTGTATATTTTGGAAACTGAGATGCTGATAATGCGATGACAGAATTATTGATAATGAGCATAAAGTGAAGATGCAGTGACAGAACATTAATAAGGCAGCGTCTATTGATTAGGCATAGGAGTCACGCGTATCTTCCTTGAGCTCCCTATCATACGTCAAGACGACTGGAAAAAATTTCTGCGTCTGGAAAGGAAAGAAAGAACGAGTATTGGTCTGAGAAACTCTGCAACTAAAACAGAAAAAGCTATACGGGCGTTTGAAACATCTGAACAACGGGAGTTTCGAAAAGAGCAACACGGTATAAGAGCTTCTACGTCAAGGGCAAGAAAAACTTGAGTCTAAAGTATATGGTGATGCTCCGCAGTGGTGAGGCAAGTCAAGAAGAGTTTAGATAAAGTCCCCGTATACCACCTAGACTTCCTGTTTTTCGTATCTTTAGTAGAATGGATAATCCCTTTGCTCTGTGTTATATTGATTGAGTTATTATTTAACCAATTGGGAGTTATAATTTAATTTTTTGAGATTGTTCTGTTTACCTACAAGTGTAATTATCCCGGGAATCGCCGGGTAACTCTGCTAGTTCTTAATATTTAGGGTAGAGAACATTTTAAAGTTCCTACAATACGCATAATGCCTCAGGCACAGCAATTCAGCGAATCTGAAATAATTGAAATTTGTATACTGAAGCACAGAGAAAGTCAACTGATAGTCAAGCATAGAGAAAGTCAACTGAAGCACAGAGAAAGTCAACTGATAGTCAACCCAATAGTAGATTAGGTCATACGATTCAGAGCTGGTATGTACTGTTTATTCTATATTGAATAAAAACCCAAACCATGAACCAAAACTCCGATCAGTATGCCCAGAAACTACCACCAGCCATGCATTGCTGGTTCACAGAACTTTCAATTCGTCAAATAAAAAAAATTTTTCGGCATAAAAATATAGTGGTAATGTGTACAAGACAAGAAACCACCGTTAACCTCAAAGCACAATGATAAGAGATGAAAATGTTATGAAAAAAGTGGAATTTAGATGGGCCTGATGTTTGGCATGACCTACGAAAGGAATCTAAGTTCTTTTTAAGCAGACAGCAAGGAAGTGGTTCGGTGACAGTTTGGTGGATGTTTGGGTTCAGTGGTACAAGCAATATTGCCTTACAGAGTGATCGCCAAACAGCAATAAGCTGCTAACAGACCCTTACTAATTTCATTTTTCAGCAAGATAATGCCTCTATTCATGCTGAATCAACAATACAATGGCTTAAAAATAAAAATTTAAATATTTGGAAATGGCCAGCCAAAAGTCAGAAGTATACACAAATGGCCGCAAGTTTTCATCAGTGCAAGAGTTAAAGAGAGCCATGATACAATTTGAAACCTGAAATATTGTTTAAATTAACTAATTCAATGCCAGCTTGTGAATTTAAATTAATTACGGCAAATGGACAATATATCTATTTTTTCATATTTAAGCACTGATTTAAAAAAAAGTCTTTAAATTTTTGACACAAATCTTGAATTCTTTTAATTTTGAGCGATTTTTTAAAATTTTGCTAAAACATATTAATTATTAAACATATATATATATGTATATGTTTAATAATTAATATGTTTTAGCAAAATTTTAAAAAAATTGCTCAAAATTAAAAGAATTCAAAATATGTGTCAAAAATTTAAAGACTTTTTTGTAACTTTTATATACAATTTTCCCTCAAAAAGTCTATGAGTCTATAAACTTATATCATGTTAGACCTCCGCCTCGTGAATTTACGTCAGCCACTTTTCTGGTCCTACTTTCTACAAGGTTTCCGAAAAATAGCTTCTAATATTTGGTTTCATTCTTGCTGCAAGATCTAGCCATAGTAGCAATGGATTTCGAACTTGGCTCCCTGACTCTCACTCGACGCTCCAATTTGTCCCATATATCTTAGACAAGGGACGATCGACATTCAAGTTGGGTATCAATGCCTGACGGAAGCCGAAAGATGACATGATGTGTCCTGAAAGTAACAATTCTCGTTACCAAAAAATTTTCACAGCATTGGAAGCAGTAATATGTCTTTGTAGGCTGAAGAGTTCAAATTGCCTTCAACCACATGTAAGTGTCCCAATTCATACCATAAAAAATAACCCCCCCCCCTCTATATCAAGGCTCCACAACCGCCAAACTTCAGTGTTGGAACAATACACTTACAATTGTTAGGTAAAAGGCGCTCCCCCAGCATTCGCCATATCCAACTCGACCATCCGAATGAAACAGAGTCTAGCGTGATTCGTCACTCCACAAAATGTTTTTCCACTCTTCTACAGTCTAAGGAGTTCCAAAGAGCCTGGCAATCTTGTTGTTTGGCAAGATGTTTGAATTGTGTGAAGTTACACGTCCGTGAATGCCGACTGCATGCAGTTCCTTCCACTGCCTGTTGGAATTCTTTGTTGATGACCTGGAGTAGTTTCTTCCGGTTTTATGAACCTCAAGCTTCAACACCGATCGGTCACGTTCAGTAGTTTTGGGGATCGTCCATCGTGGGGCGTGCGTATTCCGATGCCTGTAGTCTTCCACTTCTTTTTCTATTACCAATAGTTGAATGTGGCTGTGATAATTTTCCTGAAATTTCACGAATATACCTGCCGGAATGTAGTACCCGATTATCACTCAAAATCATTATGTTCCCTTCATTTAGTCATTCGCTACCTACGAGAAAGTTACCACCCTTACACTAAAAAATTCACATCTGTATTTGATGTGCGAGCAAGGGTTCCAACATGCCATAAGATTTCATATTTTTTCAACTCATTTATTCATAGCTATAAGAATAGATTTAGACGTGGTTTAAAATATCAGAGACGATAATTGAAAAAAAAATCGTTACAGGAAACTATGTTAATAATAAAAAAGAGGGTTATAAACTGATAGAATAATCAAGTGGTGCCATAATTTATTTAAATTGCAAAAACAGCAAGATAAAGAAACGCATTAATGTTAAAAGTAGTTTTCTTCCAGCGGCTATAGAACCTAAACCACGGCAAAAAAGAGCGCCTTTCTCATAATAAACTGAGAACATTTATTATGATCGATGTAAACACGTGAAGCAATTGCGAGCACCTACTACGACTAATGGAGTCTTCCACGAAACATGAAATACGTTTCCAAATTTGGAGAAGGGGAGAAAAATTATGGAAATGAATGGTGTTCCTTTTAATACGTTTCTGCCGCTCATAAATTGCTAAAAGTTTTTTTTTATTCTTTATCGCTATTACTTTAATTTCAATCTAACAACGCAACTCCAGGTAAAGGAGGGAAATAAAGTCTTTTAATATGAGCCATAAAGATTGTCCGATATTACCGTTCATCTTCTATTTGGGGATCCTACCCGTTCGCTTTCCCAACACTCTCTATCTTCTCATCCAATTACATTCTTAGTCTTGCTCTGCGAATGTCATTATTTTTATAACAAGGCACAAGAAGAAGACGGGAGTCGGGTTCAACCTCT